>OW121750.1:15893100-16385600 GCA_933228765.1 Miltochrista miniata | reverse complement strand
TTCATAGATGAAATCTATTAGGTACCGATAGGTAAGCACGTGAAATTATAACTCAACAATAACTGAATGCTGTTTTGTATGAAGGTAGCATATCTTTACTTAAATATCATTGATAACACCCCTCTTTTTGCGTCGGGGGTTAAAAACAGCAGCATGGTACTAATCATAAGGTGGGGAAAGGCGTGACTTAAAAATACCTACACTATATAAACACAGACAAAATAATGAGTAGTCAGTAAACATTGTTTTTGTTAAATATTTTTTATTGCACTTAACAGTTTAAAAACAATACAAACAATTTCTATTAAAATATAACATGTTTACAATCAGTTAATGGTGAGAGACAATGAGATCTAATAAGTTTTACATTATTTTCTTGCGAGATTTTAAATTTGCAAAATCATCAATTATATCGTCGTATGAAATCTTTTTCATAAGGTTGCAAGACTCTATGCAGAAAAGAGATAAAGCATTAAGCTTTTCTTGACTTAAAGTAGATCGTAGATAGTTTTTAACCCGTTTTAAGCAAGAAAAGCTTCTCTCACCTGAACATTTTGTCACCGGTGTGCACAGAGCCATGCGAAGTGCTATATCCAAGTTTGGATAAATATGCTCCAAATTCTGTTTTCGCAGAAACAAAGATAGACTTTGTAATGATCCAGAATCTGGTTTTATCGAAATTCTTTCAGAAGAAAGGTGGCATTGAAAGTGTAAGCATTCCTGAACTAAATCAGATTCTAAATCATTAGGATACATTTTTTCCAACGAAATGGCTTTTTCCGTTAGGGTCGATGGTAACAATTCACTCATTTTGGTTAAAAATGAAAAATTCTCGGTTTCTCTAACTCGGAAACGAGCCGATCTACGAGGACGAGAAACGTAGTAACCCTAAAAGATTCACTTGCAGTCATTATAATAACTTCTTCAGATGTTTCATCTAATCTTTCTTTATTTATTTATTAATTTTTATTTATTTTCTCTTCACAACAATCAGATAACAGAAGATAATTAGCTAAGAACTACTCAAAGGTAAACAGAAAGACCAAGGCTTGGTAATAAAACAATATACACGAAGTTGTGGAGAGATGGTGCTCGTGCTAGGCTCCGAAGATCGCGTGTTACGAATTTTTTATTTTATTTTTATTGAAACGCTATTGGAATATTTTAAAATCCATGATCACATAAGTACCTATGTATACATTACAGTGCGTTTATTAATCGTTTATTTATACAGTAGACCGGCGGTAATCCGGCCCCCGTCTAATCCGGCACCCCCTGTAATCCGAGTGGACCTAATAGTAGGTACCTACCCATTTTTGACGATCGTCACATTATCGCTAATGTAAACAATGCAATATTGAGCGGTTTTATAACTAAAATAATATTTTTTAGATCGCTGCAATCAGAATTATCTTATAATGTAAAAGTTATTAAATATTTTGGTCTTGTTTATTTAACTAAATTCGACATCTGTAGAATTTGTAGGTACTTCAGCGACAATAACACATGGAATCTCATTTTTGGATCTGAAATTTGTCGGATTACAAGGTAGGTACTCTTATGTAAAAAATTCCGAACTATAGGGGGTCTTGGTGAGCACTCTATAATCCGACAAATTGGATATTCCGACACTGCCCTGCAAAACGTTTGTCCGATTACCGCGGGTCTACTGTACCTATATGGATTATAAAAAAAAATTCTGTAAAAAAAAAAAACTTAGCTAAATTTGCCGCCCCTCTAAATCTGCCGCCCTAGGCACCGGCCTACTTGGCCTATTGGTAAATCCGCCACTGATTACTTAGTCGAATTATGTTTAATTTTGGCAACCTGACCTGACTGATATATGGGTTAGAATATGATTAGATAGGACAAAGATTAATAAACGATAACTCTCAAGTAACTCAAAATCTGGGCATTTATTTAATAAAAAAAATCTCATTGTTCCTGCCTCCTCATCTTAATTATTTTATGCAAAGAATTATAGCCCAAATGTAATTTTAAAAACACTTTCTCCGGTTTGTCCGGTCCAAACATTTCTTCAACGACCGGCTGCTAGCTAACACATCACAGCATCCAGTGACGAAATAAATAAAAATTTTGTGACAAATAAATCTAATATAAAGTATGGGATCTGGACGACTGATAAAACGTCCTTATCTTAGAAGTCCTTTAACATATATTAGAAGGTAAACCTTCTAATAAATACTCTAAGGTACCTTATATATTTGTCAAAACATTGAATTTCGGTGTTTTAGAGGATACACTTACGGTAGTGTGCCCTGGGGTTGCAAAAACTTAATTCCTTCCAACCCCTTCTGTCATCGAACGACCAGATGTCTGCCTACGGTGATGCAAATAGGCTTAACGACTGCGGTGTTACTTAAAACCCGGACCGTGCCTTCCAAAGCATGGAAACGCCCGGAAAAAAATGTCACAGTCATCCCTCCGAGGACCGCTACGAGTACAGCGAATGTTGCTGCCTGCAGTGATCGTTTACAGAAGACTGAGTCCGCGGAGCTTCGACGAACGATGTTTGTAGATATTTATTTCAATCATGAATTTGAAACCTTTAAACTATGATAACTACCTACTTAAGAACTCCTTAGTATGTAGAAGCATTGTCATGGCAAAACCTTATTGAAGTCTTGAAAGTTCAATGCGAACTTTGAGCACATCTTAAAAGAGCCATTTGAAATAATATTGATGACCAAACATGTCACCAACAACTGAATTTCATGCTAAAATTTCATTCTTGATAATGCACCTCGCTCTGGTCACGATACAATGAACCCTGCCTTTGCATAAGGAATTGCTTCATCGTAACTTATCTCGATTTACTAGTTTTCTTAACATATGTGAGTATTTGTGGCTATGAGATTTGGTATAATCAGACCCTTTGCGTGCTGTTCGTAGACAAAGTCTTCGAAGAGAAGGCGCTGCAAAGAGAACTCATTGGGCCATCCTTTACTTTATACTACCTGTGTCGCCTTTGATATACTGTTGTACCCCATAGCACGCACTTAAAATAGCAAGCCCGTATTAACAATAATGTTATTATGTTTTAGTATTACTGCTCTGCTCTCACATTAGCATCAAGATGTATTTATTTATTTACTAGCTGAGCCCGCAACTTCGTTTACGTCACATAAGGTGTATGAAAGGAAAGGTATTTCTTCATCAGAGTCATCAAGCAGAATCTGAAACTGCCCTGTTTGCTTAATCATAAAAGAGCTTAATGATTAAGGCTATTTTAATTTTAAAAAATTTTAAAATGAATTGTTTAAAAATAGTCTTAATCATTCAGCTCTTTTATGATTAAGCCAACACGCCAGTTTAGGTTCACTCACATTCAAAGAAACCCCTACAATTAAAGTTTTCAAAATATCTGATTCTTAAAAGTGTTATAACTCTTTTATTTCTAAACCGATTTACATAAAACAAACGCTAAATGTTAAATGGAGCAAACCTCAATACAATAAAAAAAACCGCATTGCAATCGGTTGAGCGGTTACTGAGATTAGCGTGCACAACCGTACAGACAAACAGATATACAGACATACAGACAAACAGACAAAAATTCTAAAAATCATTGTTTTGGGTTCTATTGCGTTTGTAAGGTATGATTATAAATAAGTAAGTTACTATAATTTTCATTTAACACGTGGTGAACCACTGGATTGATATTTTATTTGTTATATTTTTATTTTAATAGTATTTTAATTTAATATTTATTTCTAAATTTAGTGTAAAGTATTTAAGTATCGAGAAGATAGGTTTTCGACCACTTCTACAATATTACGTAATATCCTACCCCACCAATTGCGAAGATATAAAAATGTCTGCACTTACAGAGCAACGCTCATTATTGTTCGTCAAGTTGTCTTTTGAAGTAGGTACAGATATGATTCAGTAGTTAATTAAAATTAATAGAATTAGTAAATATCTTTCTGTATAGTAGCAATACGTTATGATACGTATTACTTGGAATTTATATTGTTGGGCGAGTCAGTCGCTGAGCAGCCGTCTTAAGGGTACGTTTCTCATTAATAACTTATGTAATTTATCCGATCTGATGTGATGTGTAATATATGTGTTGAAATTAGCAGAGGTCTACGTCCAGCAGTGCTGAACTGCCAAAGACCGATTTGATTGATTGTATTCAAAGTTATTTTATACTGCCCATGGCTTGGTTTAAAAGATAATGTATATAGGTACTATCCTGCTGAACTATTTGTAAAGATATGACCCGTGTTGCTATTAATTGTAATGAATGACGTATACCAACTTTGGATGGAATTAGATTATAGTAGAAATAGATGTATAGCAATTAATGTGACTTTGAAAAGAGTGGCCGTGAGTTTTATTGCCAGGTTCTTTCTCATAGGCTCTACCTATTGCGAATCTGGCGGTAAATGTAGAATTGGAAATCTTGACGAGAATAAAGATATTTTTATCTCATATTCATTTCTTTTCATTTCATAACTTGTTAGCTAATACCCTCCTTACAGAATATGCCTCTGGCTATCCCTTCGGGGATATAAGACGTGACCGTATGTATTGATATACCTACCCTCTACGAGACGAATCTAACATCAGAAGTGGGATACATTCCACCTTTGCTAATACATTGATTACAAGTTTCAGAATCGACGGAATTTGCTGCTGCCTCGGGACGTTCGCTGCTCTGATGACGACAACGTGGTATTCTTGATCTTCGATCCAGCAATCGGTGGCAACAGTGTTTCAGAATCGACTGATTTTGCTGCTGCCTCGGGACGTTCGCTGCTCTGATGGCGAACGTGGTATTCTTGATCTTCAACCCGGCAATCGGTGGCAACAGTGGTATGATGTGTTTTTTGTAAACACGTGTGAATTTTATATACTGTGCAAGTTATACCAGTGAAGTTTTTTGATAAAATGTAGATATACCTACCTATATTTTAAGCTTGGAATGAGTAGGTATAGTTTATAACGTTGCTGCAGGATTATGTCAGCTTTATTACCTACACTATTTAAACATGTAACTGCTTAGGTAGGTAGTCTTATAACGAAGAGGTTGAGGGAACGAGGAAGTAATTTATTTTTTTCTTCTTTCTTTCAATACGTACCTAATACGTAACCTACTGGCATCATATTCATGATCTCCCTTTTATTTTGAAGGCCTACCTAGGTACCCGAAAATTGAAACATTCTCGAAATTAGCCACATGGCGCATTTAGGCAAGACGAAGCTTGGCGCGTTAAACCTCTCAGGATATCTCCTGAGAGTTTGATATTATCCCATCACTGTTTGGGACTCCCATCTGTCGCCGTAGTCTAGTAGTAGAACAAAAGAATTTCGCAGTAGTTCAATTTGTACTTTACGGCTACACCAAGAAGTACCTACGAACAAGTAGAACATTGCGTATCCACTCTGCTGTACGTCCACGTAACTCATATTCTTAGTACCTTGCGTAATGAAATGTCAGATTGGCCGAACGTTCTGTAGAAGGTTCAAAAATCATTGACACGATTAAACAGAATTACACTTTTCTCTTCCTTGCATTATTCGTTGAGGTAGAACTGTGGCTAGGATGCCATATAAACTCATCATTACTATCGGCATCTATTTCCAGAACTACCAATAACATGTAGTATATTAGACTCATGATTAATAAACTTGGAGGTCAATGTACAGAGTACTAAATAGATAAGTACCTACTAGCGGACATCAAGCAGTTGAATCCGCACCGTTCCGTTCCCGTGGGAATACAGGAATAAAATGTAGCCTATGTTTGTACCTACTCGCTGTTTCTTTTATTGGTGAAAGACTTAAAGAAAAATCGGTTCATTAGTTTCAGAATCTATTTACTTAATGCAAACCAAAACAACTATTTTTTTTTCCATTGGGTAATATCTTAGATCATCTAACCAGTGTTATATGGTCTAAGGGTAATATGAATAAGATACTAAACGCTTGTCTACGTTAACAGGAATTCGTAAGTCGTATCACCACTAAGTACACAACACATACATAACTACGCACTGTTTCTTCATACCATTATTTTCTCTTACGATAGTTCTCGGATCTAATTGGCGTCAATAAGCTAGTTTTTTTTTCCGAGTTTATTTTAAATACCAACTAGATTTCCATATCAAATCTTGATTTCTTTTCATTAACTTTCTGTATAGGAGGTTACCTACATTAGTTAGCATGAAATATTTCGTCAATACGCCGCTCTTGGAATATGTAGGTACTAGAAGATTTTTATCTTGTGACTCGGTATCGCGTTGAATGAACTGTGGCAATAACTACCTACATAATTTTTGTAGTCTATACCTACTATTCTTGCTGTGAATGCTAGTTACTACCTACGTATAAATCAAAGAGTTACTTATGATTATGTAGTGATGGATAATATTTCATTGCAGAATAGATGCAGGAAAATAATAAAAGACAAAAGATTATCTGATATTAGAAATAAGTAAGCAGGGTCATTACGTCTGTTTCCGTACAAGATTTATGGTACCATAATATGAAAAAAAAAACCGCCAAGTGCGAGACAGACTCGCCCATGAAGGATTCCGTAGCAACAAGTTAGAATAATAAAAGTTCTTGTAGTTCGTTTTAACTTTGATTGCTGTTTTAACACGTTCGCTGTGGTAGCGATTTTGCTAGGCGAAAAATTGCGATTTATGACGAATGAAAAAAAAAATACTTACTAGATCTTGTTCAGACCAATATCGTTGGTGGTTTTTATGGCAACGTACATCTTATTTTTTTTTTGGACTTATCATTCCCTTAGTTTAGAAGATAGAGGGGACACACGCACATTTTTCCACTTTGAAAGAGTGTCTTGGGCAAACTATTCAGTTTAGAAAAAAAAATGGTGTTGGAAATCTCATTAGCATTTTGGAAGACCTATCTATAGATACCACACGTATGAAAAAAAAATCATTTTTTTTTGAGTCTGTTCTGAGTATGGGGACCTCAAAAATTTACTCCCTTTTTCCTAGTTTTGTGTAAGAATATTGATGCGGTTTATAGTATACACCTACTTACCAGGTTCAATAGCATGGGTCTTATAGTTTCGGAGAGAGGGGACTGTGACATACGGACGGACGGACGGACTGACTGACGGACTTGACGGGACTACAAGGGTTCCGTTTTTGCCATTTGTCTACGTAACCCTAATAAATGCTGTTCATTTAATTTTAGGTTTTCCCTAAGAGAGATAAGTAGTCAAGTAACATTATTATAACTAAAGAGAATGTATGCTATGGTCATGTGAATAGATAGGTTGAAAAAAATTGTGTAGCCTAGGTGGTGCTACTGGTCACATCAATGATTAAAATAATATTATGGAATAGATGTCTATTCCATCACAGATTACATGGTGTAATCTGTGCGTAGCCTTAAGCCTAGGTAATATAAAATAAATGGAGTATGTTGTAAAAATCAATTGAATGTTGATTGACTGAGATGAACTGCTGAATGAATATACCTACATGTAATAGTATGTGCTTTACTGAGTAAAATAAGCCTAGGTAATGTGGGTACATATGTAAAATAAATGGAGTATGTTCTAAGAATCAATTGAATGTTGATTGACTGAGATGAACTGCTGAATGACTATGACAATACATGTAATATTATGTGCCATACTAAGTAATTTAAGCCTAAGTTATGTAGGGTATGTAAAATAAATGGAGTTAATCTTATGTTCTGAGAATCAATTGAATATTGATTGAATGAGATGAACTGCTGAAGTCTTTTGCTTTGATCTAGCTTGTCACATGTGCAGCAGGTGTGAAGCTAGTGGTTATTGTTGGCAAAGCGATTGACCGTTGTTATTTAGTTCTCTTAATTTGAAAAGAGACTTATGACAATGAAACGATGTCATTGTTTAAAGTAATATGCAGAAAGCTGTAGTCCTCAATGTAAAGAGGCTAGATGTGAAGAAAAAATGGAAAGATCTATTAGCTGTAGTACTTAGGTACTATTAATGTAAAACGAGGCTGACAGTGAAAAGAAATTGAATCAATCTTGTCCTTATTGTTGAATTTATATAATCTAACTAAGTAGGTATACTGTATTTCAATAGCTTTGCGCAAAAATGTAAACAAACACATTTTATCCAATATATCCATAGTTACTTGCAATTGAATATTTACCCTGAATAAATTCCAGTATTCAGGAGTCATACAAGTGTTCTTACAATCATTTCGACACCAAATAACTTCTTTATGACAGTTTATTTTCATTTAAAATACCTACTCAGGATAGTAAAAAATTCAATGATGTGTCATACTATATTTTTCTACTCATCTGTCTTAGACAACGATTGTCAAAACATGACATGTTTACATTATTGCCAGTACGGGCAGGATTGGACTTATATTACGGTAAATTCGTTAATAGGTATATTGTATTGTTATTGGTTAATTCAGAGAATCCTGGTGTTGGCATTGCTGAAATGTAATATTTATAGTGTTATTTTTGTAATGCTGTTCGTTTGGTCAGTAAAATATGTAAAACTAGCAGACGTTACGCGGTTTCACTCGCGTAGCTACCATTCTCTTGGGAATACGGGAATGAAATATAGCCTATGTTCGGATAGTGTAGCTTCCCAACAGTGAAAGAATATTTCTAATCGGTTCCCAACAGTGAAAATAGTTTCGGAGCCTATTCGATGCAAACAAACAAACAATTCCTTCCTCTTTATAATATTAGTATAGATAAATATGCATATTTGTACTTCGAGAACGAAGTACTTGTCAGTATGGCCGTGTAAGGTATGATTATAAATAAGTAAGTTACTATAATTTTCATTTAACACGTGGTGAACCACTGGATTGATATTTTATTTGTTATATTTTTATTTTAATAGTATTTTAATTTAATATTTATTTCTAAATTTAGTGTAAAGTATTTAAGTATCGAGAAGATAGGTTTTCGACCACTTCTACAATATTACGTAATATCCTACCCCACCAATTGCGAAGATATAAAAATGTCTGCACTTACAGAGCAACGCTCATTATTGTTCGTCAAGTTGTCTTTTGAAGTAGGTACAGATATGATTCAGTAGTTAATTAAAATTAATAGAATTAGTAAATATCTTTCTGTATAGTAGCAATACGTTATGATACGTATTACTTGGAATTTATATTGTTGGGCGAGTCAGTCGCTGAGCAGCCGTCTTAAGGGTACGTTTCTCATTAATAACTTATGTAATTTATCCGATCTGATGTGATGTGTAATATATGTGTTGAAATTAGCAGAGGTCTACGTCCAGCAGTGCTGAACTGCCAAAGACCGATTTGATTGATTGTATTCAAAGTTATTTTATACTGCCCATGGCTTGGTTTAAAAGATAATGTATATAGGTACTATCCTGCTGAACTATTTGTAAAGATATGACCCGTGTTGCTATTAATTGTAATGAATGACGTATACCAACTTTGGATGGAATTAGATTATAGTAGAAATAGATGTATAGCAATTAATGTGACTTTGAAAAGAGTGGCCGTGAGTTTTATTGCCAGGTTCTTTCTCATAGGCTCTACCTATTGCGAATCTGGCGGTAAATGTAGAATTGGAAATCTTGACGAGAATAAAGATATTTTTATCTCATATTCATTTCTTTTCATTTCATAACTTGTTAGCTAATACCCTCCTTACAGAATATGCCTCTGGCTATCCCTTCGGGGATATAAGACGTGACCGTATGTATTGATATACCTACCCTCTACGAGACGAATCTAACACGTTCATAAAGCCCCCCTATAATATTTTTTCTTATTTATCTTCCATGTACAGACAGCGACCTGTTACGATTTTATTATATGTATTGATTGATTTAAGTACCTATATATTTATTTATGTACCTCCTATATTTTGTAGCTATTTAAAATACACACTTGTCTTATTTATAAGCGGTTTAGAATTAAATTAAGAGGCACCGTTCAATAATTAATTCTATACAGAATGCTGTGTGTATATAACTCCAGACGGCGCTTATCGATTTAAATAAAAACCGGCCAAGCGCAAGTCAGACCCACAGAGAGTTCCGTTCCAAAAAACGGCAGAAAATTACGTTTTCACTTCTTATGCTCGTAAAGTTCTTGTTTATGCTGGGTGTATGCGGACTAAAACAACATTTTATGCTCTAGTGCATAAAGTTCTTTTTCTTCTTCTAAAACAATACGGCCATACTAGACCGTAGAGACGGTACCATGAAGATCGTGTTACTCTATGAACCAAACATAATAAAACGCTATTAAATAACTTGTTTTTTTTTGTTACATTTAATTTGCACTTTCTGTGTTCTATATAAATTAAGAAACATTAAAAATCAGATAGAATTATGAGTGAAAAAATATTATAAAATGAACTTATGATTAGGCAGTATAGGTCTCGTTACCCATGCCTAATGCTTCATGTAGAATGATTAAAAAAAAATTAAAAAAAATAGCCAAATATGCCAGGAAAAACTATTACATTGAATGTACAAAATTGTTCAAATGTTACTTTTAATTTTAATTAAAGACTTTTATTTACAATATCACTGTTTCATTTCCTTGCAATCGAAGTAAAAAGCAGAGTGTATAACTCGATCATAAAACCCATTTTATCCTCGACTTAATATTCACCCTCGCCTTTGGCTCGGGCGGATAAACGTCTCGTATAAAATGGCTTCTTTTATGCACTTGTAGTACAATCTACTATTGTTGTATGGGAGCCCCCGTAATCCTTCCTTTTTATTAATTTTAGTGTTTTTGTTATAGCGGCAACAGAAATACACCATCTGTATAAATTTCAGCCTGATTCAGCTCTCTAGCTAACAAGGTTCCTGAGATACAGCCTCGTGACCGACAGACAGACAGACAGTAAGACTGACAGACGGGCGGCAAATTCTCATGAATAGGTCCCGTTTTTAGCCTTTAGGTAGGGAACCCTTAAAACTATGATTTACTTACCTACTCAAAATGTAATTGCCAATATTATTGCCGAGTGCAAGATTATTATAATCGTGTAGTGACCCCATACATTTTTTTAGAATGTTTACGAGATCCCATGAATATTTTAGTAAAACATACATGTACACTACGTGATTGACCTGTTCTCGCCGAGCCATTAGGATTCTAACAGACAATGTGTGTGTATAATATAATTCATCGCATAAGCAAAAAGAACGATGTTTACAAAACGCAGAATAGGTCTAATCTAGTGTCTACAACAGTAAAACGCGGATACTATGAGTTAACATAAATCACGTTTACGATAGCGAGATATGTGAGGCCAGTGTTCACGGAGCCAAGCCGTCTGCCACCCACGGCCGTCCTGAGTTGACTCACCAATTGTACCATGTACGTAATTAGTCCATTAGCACGCACGCACTGCTCAAATGCTCAATTAGATCAACGACCGTCGGGAATAGCTTCAGATTACGCTCCTCCTGTGTTACAATGATACCCAGGATAAAATTCTCGTTGTAATTGACAGTTCTTGGAGTTCTATGTGAAACGGTTTATTGTTATTAGCGGTGTAGACCTACTGTTCTAGCTATATATCGCAATGTACTCATTCTATATTGAAGCTTTGTTACGGAAATGACCTGTTACAATATAAAATACTCAAAATAAATATACTAAATATACTGTTCAATTTCATAAATCATGTTCTTATTGAGCATCTGTTGTTTATTCAATTCAAGAAACTGATATCACAACAATAAACTATATAAACAAAATTATCTGTTTTCAAAGGAAATCTGTTTACGTCTTTATAATATGCAGATATGTTAAAATAGAGCCATGCTCTCCAGCGGGAGTAAGTGGGACTGCGCCGCCTCTTTCTGCGAGCAGGTCATGCTCGCGAAGGAGGCGGCGGGCCGGGTGCGGGAGAGAACTCTCCCACCCGAGTTCCGCAGTCGGCGCCTTGGGCGCCGCCGACGTGTCTTCGCCGAGGACTATCGGCCTCCACGACCGGGGGTCTGAGGATGGTGAGAGGGCCGCTCACCGTCCTTACAGAAGCAGGCCCATGACGGCAGCGTGACGTGAGCAACTCACGCACGCCCCCCCTTAGAAGCGGGGTCACACCCCAAAACCCCCCCTAGACGCGGGATTGCACCCGAACCACCCCCTGGGCGGGGCCGCAGTGGCGGCCGTAGGTCTGTTGGGAGTCACGGGACATCCTTCCTGAGGGCTTACCCGGGGCTCTCAACCATAGGCTGTTGGGCGTTACGTGAGGTTTTTTAGTCGGTAAGAGTCCGGCATAGCATCCTAAGAGGATTTTCCCTCACGTTAAAAAAAAAAAAAAAAAGATATGTTAAAATATACGAGAACCATTTCTTGACATTTCATAGTTTCGAGGCGTGGAGAAAAATCTTGCTCTTTTTCACTATCTGCTTTGCCCGTTCGTTTAACTATCCATAGATCATTGTTACAACTTCGTAGAACCTTAATTAGTTGCTTTGGAGATTCACACATAACATCTACATAGAATTATAAGGTTTAAAATATTAAAACAAAAACTACGAAATCGAATTTGTGTCTGAAAAATATCGTCATCTAGATTTTCTTGCTTCGTCTGCAAGTCTCGTCTGTTAGTTTGCCGATCTGAATCTGCGAGAAACGAGATCAAGGCGAAGAAATGGAAAACTCGTGAGAAAAATTGTGGTACAATCATTCTCCCAAAGTAAACTTTGAAAAGGCCTACTTTTAGTAGCGGGCGGAACCCTAGGGTTATGTGGGGCTCGTACTCGATGGCCGGTGGAACTTCGGACATCATTTCCGAAGTTTGGTCCCAAAACTGAGGGGAGCATCGGCCGCACTCGCGCGGCTGATGCCCAACATCAGGGGACCCAACGCTCCCTACAGGAGGCTGTACCTTGGGATCGTGCTAAGCATGGCCCTGTACGGGGCTCCCGTATGGGCGGAGACCCTGACGGCCAGCAATGAGGCTAGACTGATGAGCCCGCAGAGAGTGATGGCCGTCAGGGTGATAAGAGGATACCGCACGATCTCCGGTGAGGCGGCATGTCTCCTAGCCGGGACCCCTCCATGGGACCTGGAAGCGAGAGCCCTTGCGTCACTGTTCAGATGGCGCAAGGAGGCGCTGGAGCGGGGCCAAAGGCCTGCGTCTCGAGAAATCGAGGCCCAGCGGACCCTGCTCCACCAGGAAACCCTGGAGACATGGAAGATGCGACTTGAGCAACCAAAGGGGGGATTCGCCACAATCGCGGCCGTCAGACCGGTCATGGACGAGTGGCTGGAGAGAAGACACGGTGCTCTCTCCTACCGGTTGACACAGATGCTTGCCGGGCACGGTAGCTTCGGTAGGTATCTGTGGCGAAAACACCGGGAAACCACGGCCGAATGTCAGCACTGCGAGGACCGCAGCGATGACACGGCGCTCCACACGCTGGTGGAGTGCACGGCGTGGGCACAACAGCGACAGGTCCTCGTAGTGGGTCTGGGCGTGGACACTCTCTCGCTTGAGGCCATGGTGCGAGCCATGCTCTCCAGCGGGAGTAAGTGGGACTGCGCCGCCTCTTTCTGCGAGCAGGTCATGCTCGCGAAGGAGGCGGCGGGCCGGGTGCGGGAGAGAACTCTCCCACCCGAGTTCCGCAGTCGGCGCCCTGGGCGCCGCCGACGTGTCTTCGCCGAGGACTATCGGCCTCCATGACCGGGGGTCTGAGGACGGTGAGAGGGCCGCTCACCGGCCTTACAGAAGCAGACCCATGACGGCAGCGTGACGTGAGCACTCACGCCAGCCCCCCCTTAGAAGCGGGGTCACACCCGAAACCCCCCATTGACGCGGGATTGCACCCGAACCACCCTCTGGGCGAAGCCGCAACGGCGGCCGTAGGTCTGTTGGGAGTCACGGGACATCCTTCCTGAGGGCTTACCCGGGGCTCTCAACCATAGGCTGTTGGGCGTTACGTGAGGTTTTTTAGTCGGTAAGAGTCCGGCATAGCATCCTACGAGGATTTTCCCTCACGTTAAAAAAAAAAAAAAAAAAAAAACCCTAGGGTTATGTATCCTTCTGAAGGCTTAGCCAGGACTCCCAGCCGTACGTAGATGGAAAAGTACCGAATCTTTTTAGTGGCCAAAAGTCCGGCATGGCATAGCATCCATTAGTATTTCCACACACGAATTTTACTTTCAGCAGTTGTGTTGACTGATTAAATTGATTGAGGTAAAATGTATGTAATCTATCAGCTCCCATTTTTGTTATCGTCCTGCATCCCGCTTTTTATCACTCTTTAACCATTTCTGTTAAAACATGTTCATATTTTTCACACTATTCAGGTATTTTCATGTCTAGCGATTCATCAATATACTACAAGTATATGTTTCAGTTCGGCTCTGTAGCTCAAGTGGTTTCTTTTTTTACGTGTGGAAATCCTACATGGATGCTATGTCGGACTCCTACCGACTAAAACCACACGACTTCTTACAATTGTCTAAGGCCGGGAGTCCCGGGTAAGCCCTCGGAAGGATATCCCAGGGCAGCTCAAGTGGTTAGTTAGAGCATTGCCCTGGTTTAGTCAAAGGTTACGGGTTCAAGTACCGTCTGAGCCAAGTTGTCTTTTTTCACTTTATTATAAAAATATTATACTACAAGTATGTTTAATTATTCGTAAATCTGTAACGCGGATAGTATCTCGATTTTATCCAGCACTTTCAAAGTAAATCCGATTAATGTCTGCTCGAGTTACCTACTTCTTCGTAATTTGTTTTGTAATTTGAACGATGTCCCATCTTTTCTTGTTACTTGTTAGTTTTATTTTATAGATACATACAAAAATAATAATAACATATGAAACACTTTTTTTAATAACTCCAACACCAATCCATCGGGTACGTTCGTCTGTTAGTTTCTATGTTATCTTTTCACGTTTATGAAACCCATCTTTTGCTGTGTTTGCAATTTTGAAAGAGGTGAAAAAGGATAAGAAAATTGCTTTGGGAAACGTGTGTACGAACAATTTGCAGAATCGTCCCTTCCAGAAGCTCTAAGCCTTTCCACGCCATACACGCACCTACCTCATATTCCTGACCTATCAGACTATGGAACTTACCTTCCTTTTTCCACATATTATCAAAGTATTGATGTATAAAATAACTTTATGTTTCTAAACAATTTTCTATTGTCTGTTTGTGCCCGTACGTTATATCTGTGCTGTGCCTACATAGTAACAAGTATTAGTTTCAGGTTGCAAATTGTGGAAGTTAGTAAAACGATGCAGTCGTATCGTAATACAGAATTACTGTGAATAATCGAAGGTCGTGACCGCAAAATTAACGGCACCTGTTTAACATGTTGAGAATGTTTTAGTAATCTTCTATTTAGGTTTATCGAGGGTTTGTAATCAACGTATAATAGCTACTTGCATGAGTGCAATGGATACCTACTTAGACCTTCAGCGTCTAAGCTAGCCTCATCTGCAAGTGATGTACCTGCTGATAAGTGGGCGAGGTCATGGCGATGAGAAGGAACCCTCGAAACTAAACCCCAACTCCTCCGGCCAGCGTGAAGCAGGCCACAGGACTCTTCTCGATGGCGAATATTGAGGAATGCAACAGTTTGCTGGTTTGTACAAATGATAGTCACTAATGCTAGTATTGCATCTTATTTTCCACTAATAAATACTACCTACCCATATAGAGTTAGATTAGTTATAATCCAGTGCTCATGGCACACTTTGTCGATCTTTTTGCGTGATGCCAAAACACCCCCAAATTTCTTGGAAACTTCGACCTCTGTTTGTGACTATAAAAGATGTGGCTTATGTACGTACCATAGACAACTGTATGTGTAATGTGTTGTCTAAATACTCAGGATTAGTAGATACCTAGTAATTTTAATGCAATTTGAAGATTCTACTTCGCCACCAGCCAATTATACCAATTAATATTTCTTAGAAGCTGCCATTGACATCGTTAGAGCAAATGGTACAAAGTAGATTAAGCGTATGTATCAGACTCTCTTGTTATTAGATACTGACTTTTGTACACTAGTTCATTGAAATTGGATTTTCCTTTAATTCAGAATTGTTGGAGATAATAAATTTTCACACAATAGCATCTACCCCAAATTAAACTATGGATTTGTGCTATGGAATCTAATCTAAACATAGGCACTTATATATTTTAATTGCAAATTGTACATAGAAAACATACTACATAATTTCGAAACATACATTAGCGGACAAATATTTTTTTCCAACCCAGGATCCAAACTCGGGACCTCGGCTTTAAAGTCACATACACTGACCACTGCGCCACCGAGGCAGGCAGTCATGTGCCAGGAAGCTTACGCCTTTATTTTGGGTGCGATGATGCCCTACTGAGATCTCCAGGGCCTAAGTCAGCACACATCACATTTGGAATCAACCTTAATATACCAAGGGCTATATTATTATCCCCCTAGGAGAGGCCGCAGTGGTAGCCGTAGGTCTGTTGGGAGTCCTGGGGTATCCTTCCGAGAGCTTACCCGGGGGCTCCCAACCGTAAGCTGTTGGGTAGGATACGTGTGGTTTTTGTTCGGTGGCAGTCGACGTGAGGAAAATCCTACATGGATGCTCATGTAGGATTTTCCTCACGTTAAAAAAAAGCCATATTATTTTTACAAGTATTTTCTCTACAGGTTATTTATAATAGGTTTAAAATAAACACAAACGAACCAAGTAGACTATCTCGAATGATGCTAGACATACGTATACCAGGCAAGATATCCAACTGCCACATAAACCTAGTAAGGTAATATAATACCGAGTTAATAGACTGCAACATTGTACACGTGTGACGTAGATAGTCTGATATGTACGGGCACCATTAAGTTGACCTTAGTTGACTTCTAGTCCCAAGTACCGACTTTGAATATTCCTGCTACCTATAATGTGTTATAATTTTCTTCTACTTTAGTGTTACAGAGGTCCCTGTCCCTGTGTGTGTGAAATCATGTTTAAAACAGAAACACTCATACAAGGAGTAGGTACTTTATATGTAGATAGGCTTTTTATACTAGAAATCTCAGACTGAAAACCGAATTTATACGACGGTAGACTCCTCCACCCTGCTACGGAGATAGTAAGGCGGTATTGAGCTAGACTCCCAGAGCCCAAACTAGCCACAAAGCCGCTACCTTCATCGAGTTAGCAGACTGATTTCAATGAAGTAATGATACTACTTCTGTATCAAATGGATTAAAATTTTGAGGATTGATTCCATTTTTCTATCATACAATATTCAACTTAAAAGAACTATACAGATATAACTATAGGTTTATAGGGATTCCCCATGACACCTCTGGGTATCACTAATTGATAGTGTCACGGGGAATGAACGATTGTTGTCTATAGTTATTCTGAACTAGAGAACGTCACGTGGTTTCCCAGTGTAGTTCTCGTTCCCGTGGGGATACGGGATTAGCCTATTTTACCCGGGGATAATGTTGTTTCGGAGCCTATTCAATGTAAACAAACAATCAAATCTTCCTTTATATAATATTATTATTAGATGACAGAGGGACATCCATAATCCATATAGTACGGCGGGTGATAATGCGTCTCACCCATATCAACCTTGAAGAACTTGTTATGTTAAAGCGTAGTATCACGACCGAAAATAAAATCCATTCAAAGAGCAATATTGTGAAATTCGAAAATACAAATTCTTGTTTTTCAAATTAAATAGATATACCTGTATGAGGTGCTCTCACGTGTCTTCTATTTCCTGTAGAATAACAGACTAAGTATTTTGTACACAGCAGTGAAGGCATGGCTTTTTGAGAAACGGCCTCTCGTTTTCTACTCTCTCTTCTATCTAACCCTCTTAGTCTCTGTCTTGTCTGATAAGGCGGCCCAACACTCTAATTAATACTAATTCTAAATCCCACTAATGTCATTGGTAATGAGAATAAACGGGGTAAAACTCCACCACTTCCTTTTTGACACCTCGTGCTACTGAAATCGTCGGGCCCTTTAGCTTGGACTGGAATTTGTGCAACTGCTGACTAACGTAAGGTAAATCGAAAAGAAGTCAAACGGGAAAATAAAATCTTGTATCAATCCGTCAAGACAGCTCGGTATAGTAAGGATACTCTGCTTCCCCACAGCACAATTTTGATAGCCAAATTTTTTGTGTATCTTACATTTACGTTCACGTCGCTCATAAGGAATTTAAATGGTGCCAGTTGTCAGTCTGGAGAGTGCTCTAGACCAGGGGTCGGCAAGGCGCGGCTCGCGAGCCGCATGCGGCTCTTTGGGTGTAGACCTGCGGCTCTTTAGTTGCATACATAATTATCATATTATTCATTTTCAAGAACATTATCACCCTTTCATTTTCCAAAATACCACAAAAGTCTTACTAGTAGTTAAACAAGCAAACTCGCCTAATGGTGGTGTACTGCGCTTGAAAGCGTTATATGGAGCACCATTTTCTTTCTAATAGGATTCTGCTGCGATGTCCGCAGCGGGCCATAGCCCAGAGAATATAATATCATAAGAGACTGCATGTCTAATTCTGACAGTCCGTCGCGGAACCTAGAGGCAGCAGTTCTGGCAGAAATCCACACCCTCGCTTTTTGTACGGAGTGGAGTGGCGAGCGTACCGCTCTAAGAGTCCTAAATTGGCCCGGTCGCGTCGCTGTCTATTATGGTTTACGCTATGTTAGACAGCGAGGAAAGTTGAGTCGGCTTTTGTTTTGACGTCAACGGCAATGAGAAAAGCGCTGCGGGTGCCAAAGCGGGGTGGCCTAACACTTTCAGTATGCCAACCTCGCACGCGTGGCCGACGATGGAAGCCGTGGATTATGACAGCCTTGAGACTGACTAAGACGCACCCCTCGTGTTCAGGCGTCGCGGCAGTGAAGTTTCGGTGGGTAATATTTAGACCCCCAGAGTCAAGACTTTTGCAGGTAGCTTTTGTACGCTAAGAAGGAACATCACAGGGTTTTAGTGGGAGACTCCCACATAATCACTCAGATTTTTTTAATTGTGGAAATTCTTCAAAACCACCCTGTGACTTACAATCTGCCTATGGCCGTAAGTCCTGGAGACGCCCTGTTCTAAGAGCTTCCGACAGACTTGGTTTGTCTCTATAGCAGACTTTCCCCGCAGTCTATCCCACTTCTTACGGGGGGGGGGGGGGATCGTGGGATCAAGAAAGATTTTGTGACTCTTTAAAAATGTTATAATTTAAAATCGACATTTTTGGCTCTTCCGACTCAAAAGGTTGCCGACCCCTGCTCTAGACTACATTTATACGTATTTTCGAAAATTTCGGAAAACCACCTTTTAGGTATCAAGGGAAACCCAATTTTGTGGAATAGTTTCATTTCATGTCATGGAAATTTGCACATTTACCACTTTGACTATGACAAAAAATAATTTACTTACTAATATTACCCACAATGTTTCAAGCAAGTCATCCTTTTTTTGCAAAATTACGCATATCCACCATGTTGGAGAGTTACATCAGCGCCCATACATTTTTGTCCTGTCCCAAGAGTGCTGCTCACATTCGGCCTAAATGTACAAATACAGGCTAACATTATATTTAGACACCCAGTCTGTCACTTGATGCTTTCTAATTATGTAACGGGTAAACGAAATCGTAGCATTCGGCCTTAATAGTTTTAATTGTGAAACGCAGCTTGAGACTTTATCATTTATTTAAATTACGTGGTTGTATCGAACGGTGGCTCCAAAGACCGGTTCGCGCACAATTGAGTATAGCACACACACATTCGTGCCGAAGACGTGTTGTTACCACACAACTGAGGTCCAAACCTGCCTCCTAACAACCTGCATGGATCTTTCTTGCTGAGACAAAGTCTTTTCTCATCTTAGCGTTCCTGTAGTGACCAAATTTTCCCAATTTTGAAAAGCAGTTGCTAGACTTTGGTTACCACTGCGGATGCCAACTATACTTACCGTAATTAAATGTGTCTAATCTGTCTTATCCCAATCCGGACGAATTACTATATCCGTTTATGCTAGCAATACTCTCAACAGTACACCAAACAGGTCTGCCAGCGTAGGTAGACAGGACCTGATATGGGAATATACCTGTGCAGTGTGCAGTTTTTTGGAGCTGCGCAAGCAAGTGGAGCAGATTTAAAAATTAATTCTTTCAAGTGGCACCGTACGGTAGAACTAAAGACCGCTACGGTAAACCGGAACGTCCCTATACAGGCTACCGACGACATGCGCACGGCAAGTAACCTCTCCGGAAGACTGAAAGGTCCGTTGCGTGTATGGCTAGCATTAGACCGTTAAGTACCTAGTCCAACCACGCTAGGGATTATTGACATATTCCAGCTTATACATCTTGGGGCGTGACACTATCTACCGGACGCACTTCAGATTTTTTGAAATGCTACCTTACATACTTTTTTCACTTTTCTGAGTCAAACATTTTACAGACAGCCTGAGAGCCCTGTCCCTTCGTGTCCTAGGATGATCTCCATGAGGATGATGGAGTAGGTATCCTATCTTTATACCCTTGAAAGTAAGCTTCATGAGAACTTATTTAATAACATAACTTGGCTAACATGATAACCTGGTAACTTTAATGTTACTTGATAGAAGTGGTTTATTACCTGTTGTTATAACATAGTTTGTACGTTCACATAAACAACTAAACAATCTAATCAGAGTTGACCCATTCAACTTCAGTTTTGTAATTCCAGTAAAAAGCAGATTTCAAACACTTCTTGTTTTGATAAAAATTACATTGACTTCGTTTGATCTCTGTTAACCTCGTGATAACTTACTTGTTTATGCAGTTCAAGGTGTCAAGTTACAGATAGGAATTAACATGAATTAATCCTTAATTGATGTTATACCCTGCATACGTGTTTTATGATAGACTTCTCTAAATGTTATTAAAAAGAAATACGTACTTGATCAATAATGTTACACTCATAAGTTTTACTTTAAACTGAAGAAAGACAACTTGGTTCAGACGGGGCTTTAACTATTGGCCTTTGCCAACCACTTAGCCATGCATTTCATTCATAGTGGCCTCTAGAATAGTTTACGAGGGTCATCGAAGCGGTCTACCAGGAACCGTAACAAAGAGTAGTGTTCAAGCATTGAGAACATGTGTCGGGAACCTTAGGACATAACCTGGTGTATTCTCGTGGTCCCACTATTTTGAACCACTAATGGGACGAGGGAGAACTGTTTCTCATAGTCCCACTACGATAACGAGTGCAAACATTTTTATCCTGAATATTTTTTCTCGAGGGCTTACCCGGGGCTCCCGACCATAGACAGTGGTGGTTTTTGGTAAGAGACCGACATAGCATCAATGATTCTATGTCGGTCATTTTTTCTATAATGTCTTTTTATCTTACTTTTCAAAAGATTATATTTTAGCTTCTTAGCAATACATATAGACATATGGTCACGCCTTTATCCCCGAAGGGGTAGGCAGAGGCATATTATATGCCCACATTTCACCTTTTTTTATAATTTGTGCCACGTAATAGGTGGTGAGGAGAGAGAGTATTGCCGTGTTTAAATGGACAGGCGCAGGTTGTGACTGCCTGCTGTTGAAATAAAGTCTTCAACTTGACTTAACGACTGCCATTTTACTGGCAACCGGGACCAACGGCTTAACGTGCCTTCCGAAGCATGGAAACGCTCAAATAAATGTCACAAAGTGATCACATGGATGGTCACCCATCCATGGACCGGCCATAGTGAAAGTTGCTTAGTGCAGTGATCGTTTACAGAACACTGAGTCCGCGGGGCCGCGAGCGCTTCTTAGCAATAGAGATCTAGAAGTACCCTAGTGGGTCACATTTCACCATCGATTAGAGCCGCCGATGGTACAATTGTTTCTTAGAGTCGTTGACCATCGTTGTTCCGAACGACACTTTAAGGCCTGAAGTCTACTGTCGTTAGAATCGCCAGTGTTATATTGTTTAAATCAATGAAAATACATGTCATGAGGCAGGGATCAATACTTACTTATATAATTATACTAAAACAGTATGATACTTCTAAAGCATTACCACTCATAATGAAATCACATCCTAATTGAATTTAATTTCAAACAAGTTTCGCTCTCAAACCTAGTTTAAGTAGATTTTCCCTAACTTCTCTGTTGTTAGGCAGTTTCTTAACAGAATTGAAGCTATTACTAGAACTCAATACGAAAATAAATAGCCAACAGTTATATAACAAAACAAGTACATCAGAGTCAAGTAAGCGTAATAATTGGCCGCGTAAAAGAGGAGGCGTGAGGCGTCAATGGAACCAGCCAAGCGTACACATGAAGGCCTTTTGTCTCTATGGTCTAGTGAGTACCAATCGAAGTCTACCTTTATCATTGCTAGTAAAATTAATATTGTAGACTGAACTGGTGAATTTAAGAATAGTTTCTAATATGAGTTAAGGTCACAAATATTATATTTCAAAAGCGGGAGCCTCTTATTGAGACTCTGCCTCCCGTCTGTCGGTCACGAACTCGCGAAGCTGTATCTCATAAAATGTGATAACTAGACAGTTGACATTTTCGCAGGTGACGTATTTCTGCTGCCGCTGTAAGAACAAATACAAAAAAGAAACAGAAAAATAATAATTTTTAAGGGGGGGCCCCGTACAACATACATTTTTTTATTGCCGTAGGTATTGGTACGGAACTCTCTGTGCGCAAATCCTACTTGCACTTGGTCGGTTTATTTTTCTCCTCCTGTTCCAAAGGAAGATTTCACAGGAGGCTGTTGCTGCAGTGACTTGTTATTTTCATACTATATTCTATACCACTAAAGTGGCAGACAAGCATACGGCCCTAGCCTATGGACGTTTGCAACACCAGAGGCGCCACAATCGCGTTACCGACCCTATAAAAACCTTCTAAGAACCCCACTTGAAGAACGGCGTTAGTTAGGCGTTTGGGAAAACCGAGGCAGGGACGTCATTCCACAATCTAAATTAAATTTCATATTTAATTGTTATTGTATTACTACCTACACTATTTATTTGGTAAGGTGAGATTTAATTTTATGAACCGGAAAATGAGCTCTAAAATATTTTTAGCTCAAATTCAGCTAGGTATAAGGAAGTTCTTAGTGATACGCATGACGTATTCTGCTTTGATAAACGTTTCATGTTAAAGCATGAAAATAAATAAATAGAAATAGCCTTATTTAGCTTAGCTCCCAACAGACTTACGGCTACCACTGCGACCTCGCCTAGGGGGGGTTCGGGTGCTATCCCGCGTCTTTGAGGGGTTGTTCGGGTGTTATCCCGCTTCTAGGGGGGCGTGAGAGAATCCCTCACGTCACGCTGTCATCTAGGGCCTGCTTTTGTAAGTCTGCGGCACCCCTGCCGCAGACTGCGGAACCCGTGTGGGAGAGTTTTCATCGGCTCCATTCCCGCCGTCTCTTTCACGAGCCTCAAGAACTTGGGTCTCTTTAAGGTTTACGCCTAATAGTCCCCTTATTTCTTAAGTCCATTATCCTTGTGTGGGAGACTTTTCTTCGGCTCCCTCCCCGCCGTCTGTTTCACGAGCCTTAAGAACTTTGGTCTCTTTAGGGTTTACGCCTAATAGTCCCCTTATTTCTTAAGTCCATTATCCTTACGATATAAATCACAAAAAGGTACAATCGTTATTTTAGTATTAAGTAGGTAAACCCTTTAGTAATAAGATCATAACGCAATAAATTGAGTCTTTGAGAAAGGAATACTTCCACTTATAAAAACTCACGGTCAGGCCTCACTTTTTCGGTTACAACTAATGATAACCTTTGTGTTTTTGTGTCAACGACTAATGTGATGTAACTTAGTAGTAAACCGTGATGTAAAATATGCACACACATATTAATAAATGAGAGTGTGCGGAACCGAATTCATTAGCGGATGAATACTAAAGTAGGTTTCAGAAAAGACTATTAAAGAACTTTTGAATTATAAAGTAGGTTTAATACGAAGACTAAAGTAACTTTGGATGATAATGATAATAAAGATGTAAGTCTTAAGTCTTAGACGTTAATTATTAAAGTTCTTTTGAATGATAAAGTAGGTCTTAGACGACGACTATTAAAATAGGTACTTACCTGAAATAGATTTAAGACGGTGACTGTTTAAGTACCTGAACTAGGTCTTAGGTGACGACTATTAAAGTAGGTACCTAAAATAGATTTTAGACGACGACTATTAAAGTACCTGAACCAAATGATAATATCTAAAGCTACTTTCAACTACAAAAAAAAATGTAAAATCACAACATACCAGTAAGACCATTAGCGTATCGCACACTGAAATTAAATTCACACAAGTTGTATAATTTTAATATGGATTTTGAGTCCACTTCGCATCTTAATAAAATTTGGAAAGCTTTGCCCATTCAATGAAACGTCATGAATTTAATCGGGCGCGAACGGGCGAGTCAGTTATAGCTAATGTGAGACTGTAACTAATTTTCTCTGATTTTCAGATATTATTCTTTTTTTATATACCACTAAAGTGGCAGACAAGCATACGGCCCCACCAGATGTACCGGTGGTCACCGTAGCCTATGGACGTTTGACACCAGAGGCGCCACAATCGCGCTGCCGACCCTGTAAAAACCTAAGACCCCTCTTGAAGAACCACATACTGTAGGCGTTTGGGAAAACCGAGACAGGGAGATCATTCCACAATCTAAGCGTACGCGGAAGAAAGCCTCTATCGGATCTCACCGTACTCGAGCGCTCAGGACGCAACGTGTGAGGATGAACACCCAGTCTGTGATAGAATGTAGCCGTTGGCATCACATCAGACAATTCCTCAGAGCACAAACCTTTGTACAGGCGGTAGAACACACACAGAGAGGCAAAATTCTCTCCTTGCACTAAAAGGTTCCACACCACCTGCAAGTATGGGATCGTTGACAACTCTCAAAGCTCGCCTTTGCACCGAGTCAAATGGATGAAGCTGGTATTCAGGTGCCCCCGCCCAGAGGTGACAGCAGTACCTACTCCATATGCGGCCGCACTTGCCACTTATAGAGAAGCAGTGCTTGCGCCGCACCCTGCTGAGCACTCCGAGCTTCTTGGACGCCAGCTTGGCTTTGCCCTCCAAGTGACTGCGGAACTGCACGTCACTGAAGATGTCAACACCAAGGATCCCTATACTTTCAGAGATGGTGAGAGATGTGCCCTGAAATTGTGGCGCCACAGTGAATGGGGTTAAAATTAAACACAAAATATTCAGCATTCGGCATCGTTTCTGAACACCTTGTTTCGGGCAGTGAACATGCGAGTACGGTTTCTGATGCGAGGGCTTTGAATGCAATTCGGAACTTAGAGGCTCCGGAGACGGTCAATGCGTCTACGTTTATACACATACAACTCACTCGTCACAGTCCGTTGAAATGTGTAGGTATAAACCCAGCTCAAGAGTGCTTGCTTTCTTTGCTTTGCATGTGTGTGTGCTGTGCATCAACGTTTATGTACACACTAGCTGATGCCCGCAGCTTCGCCCGCGTAAATTTTTTTCCCGTTCCCGCTTCCCGTATTTTATCCCATTGGGGGTAGAATTTATCGAAATCCCTTCTTAGCGGACGCCTATGTCATAACATCTACCTGTATGCCAAATTTCAGCCCGATCCGGCCAGTGGTTTGGGCTGTGCGTTTATAGATCACTATGTCAGTCAGTCCCTTTAGTTATATAGTATAACCTTTGAGTTATATTTATTTAGATTAGACTTGTCAAGTCGCATTGACCGTCTCCGGAGCCTATTACGTTTGCCTTGGTTGATGCAATCGAAAAGTTTACCACACCTAGGAACGAAACTGACTGAAATCCAGTGCCTGTCTGTAATTTAATGGAGCCAATGAATTTGATAGTGTCAATCATAAGAATTAAAAATGTTTAAAAACATGATCAATAATTGAAAGGAAGAACTTGATAGAGTTAGTAAAAATTGTATTAAGAATGTGGCCAGCCTTTTTCTTTTCCACGTGCGGATGGAGATACATGGATGAGGAGTCGGGCGCGCCGTACTCCTACCGACTAAAACCACGCGATGACTTACAACTGTCTAGGGCCGGGAGTTCTGGTAAACGCTCTTAAGGATGTCTCTGGGCTCCCAGCCAAAGCAAAGAAATGTATTCATAGTTACAAACTCGTACAGCTTGAATAGCGACTGTGAACAGTGATGATGTTACCTAATTCTGAGCATCCTTTTCATGAAGTTGATACTAATCTTATCTGATTTCATTGAGGGAGGCCGTTGTTTTATCTCGAAGGAATCCCCGAGAGAAACGTTTTTTTGAAGGGGTGCCAAAATAAAACATGTAGTCTAGTTTAACTGACTGTTATTCGAAAGTCTGTAGATATCCTGTCATAATTTCAGAACTGAAAAAAGAACGTGAAAGAAGAACGTAAGATTTTAATCATTACTTGTCTCAATTCTCACGTTCTTCATCACTAGCACCGATGGAGCAGAGTCTGTAGGGGTTTCCACACTCCAGCAATCAAAGGCTGATGAACTTCCTGCTTGTGGTGAGAGTTTTGATGGTAGAAAGTAGCCAAAGGCATCAACTCGACACTGTTATAAAGACACACCAACAAGCTTTAACAAACTTTTCCAATGGATTAATAATTATGTGTGTTAAAAGAGTGTGAGACACTGGAAACATCTCTTACGCTGTGTTGATTTACTAAAACCAGTTTTTGTCTTATTGGAGAACTCGAATCAATACACACTAGGTACCTACGTGTTGTTGTCTTACATTTCTATAAATATACTTCTTAAAAGATGAGGTGGCGTAAGTGTAGTATATCTTCGTAATGTAAACATGCCACCGGGTATTGTTTATTTTTTCATTCGTTTCTGGGTTAACGTAGAAACAAACAGTGCAGTGATGATTACTTTTATCTTGTCTATATCATTTGGCATTGAAAGTGGGTTACGTGTATAAAGTTTATACCTATTATAACAAAGAAATGATGATTAGGTGTTTTATGCACCTTGACCTGTATGTAAGTTTATTCTCCTTCAGCAAACAACTAATACTTTGCTTGGTGGGGCGATGAAATGCACTATTTAATACGGATAGGTTGCTAATATCAGATGCTCAACAGGTACACTAGAATTATTTAGAATACTAGATTTTTTACTGATTTGGAACTTCTTGTATACTATACTATACTATCTTCACGCCAAATCCCTTGCGGAGTAGGCAGAAAGAACCGAGCGCCACACGGCACGGTCCATACACACCTCACTTGCTTCTTCAACTTTCATTTTTCTTTTCATGCATGCACGTCGGTTTCTTCGGCTCTTGACACCACCTTCAACTAACACACGATTAATTTGGTCTTGGTAGGTGTGTCGTGGCCTTCTCCGACTCCTACGTCCATCCACTTTCGCGTTGTATACCTGTTTTGTCATTCTTTCATCTCCCATTCGTTCCACATGCCCGAACCATCGTAGCCATCCTTACTTTAATACCGACACTCTCTTTCAGACCAACTCTCTTTCTTACACCTTCATTCCGAACGCGATCTGCGAGCGTTGCTCCGCAGATTTTGCGTAGCGCGCGCATCTTTTTATTTATATTTATTCTACTTTCATGAGTTTCCTGCCATACCCAACTCTCGCTTCCGTACGTTAGCATAGGTATCAGCACCGCATTGTGTACTGCGAACTGGGCCTTTTGACTTAAGGCCTTGGTACCTAAAAGTTTGCCTAACCCTCCATTCACACTATTGCCCGCAGTTACCCTCTTTTCTACATCAGCGGTGTATATACTTCTTGTACTAGTAGTAATTAGTATAGTACAAATACATAATGAATGGAGGGCAGGTCAAAATAAGCAATTTAGGCACCAGTAACAGTGGCTTATTGCGTGATTTAGATACAACACATTTTGTGTGAGTTTTTGCATATTCACATCTTTTTGGTACAACATGTACAAAAAATTTGACTACTAGTATTTGTACCTACCCAATTGGTGCGCAAGCAAATGTCCACTAATTTTCCTTAGAGAAACATGACTGTGTGAACAGGTTTCACCCATATTCCAACCCATGTTGAAATCTGGTTAATTAATCTGAACCAAAAAGAAAGGTTTTAGGAGAGACATTTTGTATAGGTAATCTCCCATAGCAATTTCCACTACTTGCCTGAACATATTAAAATTTGTGCCCTTTTGTTAATAATTCGGAGTTCTCTGTGGGGTCAGCATTACAAACCCTCAAATTAATCAATAGCTAGACTAGAATACTAGATAATCAGGTTTGCCACTAACTAAATAATTGATGTAACTATAATATGTGGAGTGATAAAGATAGGTACCAATTAGGGTAGATTTTTTTTTTATATTAGCTCGCCAAATTGACGTCGCCACCAGCCTGATGGAAAGCCGTGCCGTGGCGCATCTAGCGATTGGGGGCCACTTCTGACAGTGGTCCTCAAATTGGCGGCCCTGTGATGTGCCTCTTCAAGCTCCTCTTGAAGAACCCGGGATTATAAGATGAGGGAAACACGTGTGCGGGCAGGTCGTTCCATATTTTTATAGTTCGACAGAGGAACGACGCCGACGTTTTGAAACGATCAGTTCTGGCGAAGATTCTTTCCACTGTATGTGAGTGGCATCTTTGCCCGGCACGCGTTGTTTGGAATGGGAAAGGTGAGGGCGGCATTGCGGCTACTAATATTTCGTTCAAAATGTAATCAATTTTATCAACACTCAGCAACTGGTAAATGATATGCATCTCCAAATTACGGTAAAAGATAATTAGCAGTAAGCCTTAAACTTGTATGCTAGGTACTGAAAAATTAATGGACATGCTAATGCGATATAGGGCATTTATTAATAGGGAACTATTTGTTTTCCTGTTTTGTATATAGATTCAATGAATTGTTGTGTAAATCCCTACCTCATATGAGTTGTATTGTATTTGTATTATACTATATTATAACATGCAGTGTGTATGAAAATATCATTAAATTGTTGTTTCTTAGAAGCTTTAAACATAGGTAGGTACATTGTTTTTTTTCTCTATACTTAAAGTGATTATTGGACAATTAGAATCCCTCTTTCAAGTTAGGTTCACTTCCCCTCGTGGGTTTATGAACACACAGCAGTTGCTTTCAACAATGCCGAAGAAAACCAAATCAGCTGATCCGTATCAGTTAAAAGATAAACAACACGATTTGAAAGCTAAGCTAAAGCGTAAACTTAGATGAAGAAATACCTATCCATTGATGTAATTGTGTACTGGGTGCCACCATGATCTTCGGGATCCAACCTCACTTGCAATTGGCGGCAGATATCCCAGGAAGCTCCATTGCCCGGTCACCGATTCGCTGAGGTGGAACACCGTGGTGGTTTAGTGGGTAGGACTATATATTTCTACTATGGTAGGATGGCAGGTCCGTCAGACCGTCTCTCTCGAAGGGCCAAGGTAGGTGGAGAGGAGTATGGGCGTCTCCCAGCTGAACCCGCAGCAGGCATGATAGCACGTAAATGCATTCGACACGATACCAAGAAAATAGAAGTCCAAAAAGTCAAATTTTAGCTAAGTACTCCTAGCACCCTGTGAAAGCGAATCCAAGACTGCACTTTGTGATAGATATTGGAAACCATGGTATTCTTTAAATGTCAGCGTATTGCAGAAACAATTGGGAAGTAAAGTGTCTGAGGCGAAAAAGCCTTCCACATCATTCCTTGATATCAAGTCTAGCCAAAAAGAAAATAACTAAGTTTATCGACGGCCTGTAATTTTACTGGAACAAGGCTATTATTTGCAAAGCATATGTGTAAAAACGAATATTATGTACTTAATATCAATATAAATGAAAATTCTATCGTCTTATAGTATGCTTGCTAAGGTCCTGATGAATATGTAAATATCTGATGACAATAAATTCAATTGGTATGATCAAGGAATACTAGATGACTTCATTGTTGACAATTTAACTAGCTGACCGCCCCGACATCAATCAATCAATCAAATCAGCCTATGGCAGTCCACTGCTGGACGTAGGCCTCTCCCAAATTACGCCCCGACATCGCACTGGTAAATTGAATTTGTATAACTATGAACAAATAGAGGTGTTCGTTTAGTGTTCACAATCTGAATAAGCTCGGTGACTACCCTATCATTGCACTGGTAAATGTTGCCGTAAAATTTGCATTCACATTGCACAGACAAGAGTTGCGCGCCAGGAACTTAAGTAAATAAGCGAAGTTTCGGTGAGGTGAACTAGGTATATTAAAGAGACCAAGCCAACCTCATTTGGAAGTGTTGTACCAGCTGCCCGATGGACATGGCGTAGGTAAGTTCCTGTTACAAGAGATGGCAGTAATGCCCAACAAAGTAAAGTAAAAATATAAGTCAAATTACAGCTCCAAAGTTGAAATATTGCTTGCTCAGATGAAGAAGATCTCTATACATTATAGCGAAAGCAACCACGATTGACTGATCTATGAATGTCAACTCACAGTGCTGAACGAATTAGGCTCAAAAGTTAGCATACATGCATTGTAATGTACCTATACTATACTATATAAGTAGATATCTAAGTATTGATTAGGTAAGTGTTTAGAGTTTCAGAAAATTTAAAACGGTGTTTCGAAAATTGTCGCGGGGGATTCAGCATTGCATAAACTATCAATTTCATATTTTCACTGAGGCTGAGAACCTAGTCAATATTAACTTAATGGCACCTTAGATGTACTCTATGAGTCAATATGTTCGAGGACTGAAATATTTGCACAAAATAATGCATTGCAAAAAAAACAATTGATAGAATTCAGTAAAATGTGTGACTTTATCGAAGGTACGGTTAGAAAAGCTATACTATTGCAATTACGTTAGAGTAAACATACGTAGATCATCTCACGTCGTGCAGCAGTTGGGTGCGCTGGGGCGGCGGCACCGGCACGCAGCGCCGGCGGCGGCCAGCTCGCTGGGCTCACTGCTCAGCCGCGAGATGCGGGCGCAGATCGAAAGTTCGACGCGAGATCGAGCGCGCATATGTAAATATCGGCACATTTACAAGCGAAAGGGTTCACCAGAGCGGCGCACTAACGCAGCGTTGCGCGGGAACCAGTTCGGTGAGATTCCTACGGCGTCCGATAGAAAAATGTCGAATAAGCTTTGGGTCCATCACTCGGTACGTGTGTGTGATACGTAACGCGGCCGCCGCTCGACTGCCGCCCTCCTCTCGCCGCCACTGTTGGTATATTTATCGCTTAATTATTGGACTCGTCTGTGTAACAATTATGAAGCAGCTCGCCGAGTGGCAGGCCTGGCGGAGGGCGAGCAGCGGCGCTAGCGCGTCTGCGGAGCGCGAGCCCGTGTTGCGTCACGGCTCACCACCACACGGCGCGGTGCGCCTCGGTCCGCACGCGCAGCCTTCAGATATTATCTGCGACAGCCAATCCGCTACTCACCTGTTATATTCATTAAAACATTAACCTCCAACTTACATCATTTAGCGATATCTTCCTGACTTCTGTTTCCGTGGTATATTTACCTCTACTAATATAATTATTGCATCGCGACACAAAGACGTCTTTTGTAGTTTGTCAACTACTAAGGTATTGTTTACACCGAGAGGCGTCCTTACTACATGACGTTAGTGACTACGAGTACTACGACCTCAAAATCGGGGGCTTTTAATACGCCCAGGACTAGCTCTAGAATGATGAGGATTATGTACCTACCTTTACCTAGTAAATAAAATAATCTATATATTATTTAAAAAAACTCACTGACAAGCATGATGGATGTAGGTAATCTACTACTTCATGGGTACTTAATATTCCACGATGTCACACTTGTTAAGGATGGCCAGTAAAACCAGTTTTTTATATTTTGAGGCAGTAATGAATAATTTATTATAATAGCAATATTTCATCTCAGTATTTGTCCCGGTTATATCCAAAGTCTACTTCGTTGCGTTTTAAAGGTTCTTTATTCTATTTATTTTACATTAAACAACTTTAATGCTTCCGTAGGTACCTAGGTACAAACGGTGTAATTACTGACTAAGGACCAACTTCTCTTTATCCTTTTCTCTACAATCATCACTAACATACCTAATGTCCATCGAATGCTTATTTTTAAGGTGGATTTCTAAACTCTTGAGTTCCCGAAAATACAATCAATCATCTTACTGGTTCTGTTTAGGAATATAACCTACAACTACCAGATGGAAGCTAGCTTGACTGATTAGGCGGAGAAACTAAGATGCAGTTCTGAAATACTTAGGGGAAAGGTTAAAAAATTGACCGGAGACTACAAGCGTATTAGGTATAGAGGTTCTCCTGGTAAAAACTATGACATTAAACTAAAACTGATTGCCAACTGGCACACGCGGTCGTAATCCAAGAGCAAAGAAAAACATTTCATCAGCTAGCTAAACCTATGTAGATACTTGACTTCCTGTGACTTTGTAAATGCTGCGGACAAATTCAGAAGCCTACCTACTAATATATTACAATATAGCTGGCTAAGTCCTTCCTTTTTTAATTATTTTCTGCAAGTGTAAACTAAAAACATGCTTTTTGACATCCAGTTAATATAACTTGCTGAGAATTCAGACAAGTCCAAAGTAAATAATAAAATATGAATACGCGTTTGTTAATCACATAGCATCACCATGAACAAAAGTTTTGTTATCAAGCCGAAATCTGTAATGAAAAAAAAAAATCTATTAGGTTTCAGACGTCAGTGTCAAATAAATGTCAATTGTCATACAATACAAGTCAATAAAAAGTCTGACTGGCGAAAAAGAGCGGGAAACTTTGAACGAAGAGGACGCGTCTTTTATTACAATTTGATAATATTTTCTATTTGTGTAAAAAGGATTGTGTAAAATAGTAGTTTTTTGTTATTTTTAGTAGTTTGTATATAGAATAGTATTTCAACTGATTTAGGGTAAGTTTTTTCTGTTTATTCTATGTAATTGTCGTCCTTCTTCTATGGACGAGCCGGCCGACCCCGGTGGGGGGTCTGGCGCCAAATTTAATATTAGCCAGAGTCCAACAGTATTTAATTCTATAGAGTCATCTGACTGCTCTCTATCAACGGAACCAGAAAACCATACAAAACGCAAACGACTCGCCTCACGAGTAGTTTGCATAAGTTGCAATAAGAAAAAGCCAAAATGGAAAGAGGGCTCCAAGTTCCAAAAAAGTACAGATTGCAAATGTGAACTAAATGCGATTTCACAAACCTCACCAACACAACCAATAACTGAAAACCTGGATAACAAAAACACCATTAGTACTAATATTGGTCGCGCTAGTTATAACAGTACAGATGTAGCGCCATTTGTTGTAAATGTACAAAAAGAAACTGCTGAAAATAGCCGTGCATATTTACATCCCGTAGAGTTTGGTAGGTTTCTTAAAAAGAATAATATCCATGGGATTGTGAATGGTAGCCTCAAACGTATTGGACGAAATAAAGTCAGTGTCACATTTGTTAATTATATTGATGCAAATAATTTTATTACAAATAAGTGTCTGACATTAGAAAAATTTAACACCTTCATACCAACATATAATATAACCCGTATGGGTGTTATTAGAGGGGTTCCAACTGATTGGACAGATGAGGAAGTTATTACTAACTTATCTGTCCCTATTGGTTGTGGACCAATCATTAAAATTAGAAGAATCCGTAAAAAAAATTCTGTAAATAATGTTAATAATTTTGAAAATACTGGTACAGTAGTATTAACCTTTGATGGACAGATTCTCCCTAAAAGAGTCTTTATGTGTTATACTGCTTTATCAGTGGATTTATATATTTATCCAACAATACAATGTTACAACTGTTGTAGGTATGGACATGTTAAGAGCCAATGTAGATCAGAAAGTAGGTGCTTTAAATGTGGTAGAGGACACTCGGGGGACACATGTAATGTAGATGAAGATGAGTTTTGGTGTGTTCTGTGTAAAGGCTCACATCCAGCCAACTCCAAGAAATGCCTGGAGTTTGACAGACAAAAAGGTATTAAAGAGACAATGAGCAAAACCTGCATTTCTTATATGGAGGCTTTAAAATTACATCCCCCCATAACCAAAAAATCATATGCTGAAGCATTTTACACCCAGAATACATCTTCCGATAAGGATAACAATAGACAAACTAATAGCAGCCATTCCTACAGAAAAACTGTATTTTTAAAACCCAGAACCCTCCCACGATTTTCTAAGGGTTATGATCATACAGCTCATAATGAGATAATAAAAAATCCCACCACTACACCTGGCCCTGTTTTTAGGAACAACCAATATGATAATAATAATACAGCTGATATGATTAAAACTTTATTTCAACTTTTATCACAATCAAATACCACAATTTCACCGTCCAACGTTGCCATAATACTTGAAACACTTTATAAGATATCTAATGATAATGGATCACAGATCAGTAGCAATTCAATGGAATTGTCGCAGTGCAGTGTCCAAAAAACATGAATTAATTAATATAATTAATAAATATGATCCCTTTCTAATTAGCCTTCAAGAGACCTGGCTAAAGCAGGACTCTATTTTCAAAATTCCTGGCTTCTCTTGCTTGAGAAGTGACAGATCTGATGAATATGGTGGAGTTGCCATACTCATTAGAAACACTGTAAATTATTCTATCCTTTCCCTTCCTTCTTATAGTGATGAACTTTCTGTCATTGCTATTACTGTAAATAATATTTGTTATGTATGTACATATTTTTCTCGTCCTAGTCTACATATTTTTAATGAAATCAATAGTTTATTAAATTTTCTACCGAAGCCTTTTATTTGCTTTGGTGATTTTAATTCACATCACCAGTCTTGGGGCTCTCCTATGACAAACTTTTATGGAAATAAGCTACTAGAATTAATTGAAGACCAAAATTTGTGTATACTAAATACAGGTACTCCAACTCGTCTCGATGATCCACCTACAGCTCCAGACCTAACTATCTGCACCCCTGATCTTGCATCCTCCTTAGAATGGAACACTACAGAATCAACTCATGGTAGTGATCATTTTGTAATTATAATTACTTTACCATTCAGTAAACCTCTGAAACAAAACAAAAATCCACGCATAAAACATAAATTACACAATGCAAACTGGGACTTATATAAATCCACAGTGGAGCAAAAGATATCCGAGTTACCTGATATTTCATCCGCAAATATTTTAACAAGTTGTGACCTATTTGCAAAATTGCTAGTTCAAGTAGCTGATGAGGTGTTCCCATTAAAATCTTTAGGCCCTAATAAAATACCATCTCCACCGTGGTGGGATGAAGAATGCACAGTAGCAATCAAGAAAAGAAAAGAGGCAGAGAGGCAATATTGTGTTTCCATGACTAAAGAAAACTACAATAACTATTTACAAGTAGCCAGGGAAACACAAGCATTTCTCAGAAACAAAAAAACTGATGGCTGGAAAAGCTTCTGCTCATCCTTGAGTCCAGATGTTAGTCCATCCACTGTCTGGCAAAATATTAGAAAGTATAGATCCTGCTACAATAATGATGCAAATCAAACCATTAGCCCAGACCTAGTTGAGCAGATAATGGATAGACTGGCTCCCCCATCTGTTCCTGATTATCATGTAGGCCTCTCATACACACTAAGCATACCACATAATAGCAACTTTGAAGATTTAAATTCCCCTTTTACCTACATTGAGTTGAAACACGTACTAACAAACCTAAAAGACTCCGCCCCAGGGGAAGATAGCATCCCTTATTCTTTCATCACACACCTCAATAGCGATAGCCTAAATTATTACCTGTCAATCATAAACACTATAATGATCTCAGGTCATATCCCTTTATCATGGAGGACTCAAAATCTTTTACTATTTCCAAAACCAAATAAAGATAGAACAGACCCTACATCGTATCGTCCAATAGCGCTAACCTCTGTACTAGCTAAAATAGCTGAACATCTAGTTAAAAACCGACTGGAATGGTTTTTAGAATTTAATAGCTTGCTATCGGATAATCAACACGGCTTTAGAAAAGGCAAATCTACTATTGACAGTTTAGGAACTTTTATCACAGACATTAGGTTAGCGTTTACGAATAATGAATCAGTTTTAGCAGCTTTTCTTGATATAACCGCAGCGTATGATAATGTCAACGTAAGTATTTTAAAATTAAAATTGGCAAAATTAAATGTACCCGTGCTTTTAGCTAATTTTATTATAAATATGTTGTCTGAAAGATTTCTCCAGTATTCACCTGATGTAAATACAAAAACTATTTGTAGAACAGTATGGAAGGGTTTACCCCAAGGCTCTGTTTTGAGCCCATTATTGTATAATATATATTCCTCGGATTTAGATTCATACGTTAGAAAATATAATAGTGTTAATGTATCACAATACGCAGATGATTTACTTCTCTATGTCTCAGGGTGTTCCATAACAGACCTTAATCAGTCTCTGTCCACAGCATTAAATGCTCTGAATATATGGTTTGACGGGAACGGTCTAACTTTATCACCTCAAAAAAGCACAGTAGTTCTGTTCAGTAGAAAACGGATCCTTCCACCCATTATTGTTCTTTATAAAAATATACCGTTACCAGTTAAGGATCAGGTAAAATTTTTAGGGTTAATCTTAGACTCGAAACTCACTGGTCTACCTCACTGTAATTACATCACTGCAAGGTGTGAACGTAACCTCAATATTATAAGATGTCTTTCTGCGGTCCGATGGGGCGCCCACCCCTTTACTATGAGACTTATATATAATGCCTTGATAAGGAGTGTTCTGGATTATGGAACCTTCTTATTAGAACCATGTAATGTAGGCGCTTTGCAAAAGTTAGACAACATACAATCAAAAGCACTACGAATTATTACAGGTAGTATGAAATCCAGTCCGATCAACTGTTTACAGGTTGAATGTTGTGATCCCCCTCTCAAGTTTCGCAGACAGTACATTTGTGATAGGTTCTTTTTTCGCAACACACAACTCAAAAACCATCCCCTATATAAAAAAGTAGAACAACTTTCGGAGATGATAGGCTTTTCTGAGTATTGGACACATAAAGAAACTCCAGGTTTAATAAAGAGCTTTAATAAATTTAAAAATCTCGAAGCAAAAACGCATCAATGGGATCGTTTACCATTGTATAAATTTACATACACCTGTCTTGTCGTCCAACCGCAGATTCATTTTAATATAGGCATCAAACAAAACAATAATAATCAGAATTCAGACTTTAACGAAATTATTGATAAAGATTGGAAACATTGGCATCAAATATTCACAGACGCATCTAAATACTCCAATAATAGCTGCGTGGGTGTGGGAGTCTACCATTCACAATACAGGATTACACAAAAAATTAAACTGCCACCTGAATCCTCTGTCTACACCGGTGAATGCATGGGCATATTAAAAGCTATAGAATATATTATTCTATTTAAATTACGAGAGACGATTGTGTTCAGCGACTCATTGAGCGCCTTACAAGCTCTATCTCGCTCTCCCTTTAAAGCTAATATCCAGACTCCAGTAATTTTTGAAATACGCCAACTGTTAACTAAATGTAACACCCTAGGATATAGTGTAGTTTTCAGCTGGATACCAAGTCATGTTGGTATTTTTGGTAACGAGAAGGCTGACCAACTTGCCAAAGAAGCAACTGTAGATGGAGACATTTTTCCGTATGCAAACTACTGGCATGACTTGATGTCTTTACCTAGATCCTACCTATTTAACACTTGGCGCCAATCCTGGATAGCTGACGAAAATAAGGGGAAACTCTTTCGTTCCATCCAACCAACTATACCAGCAAAACCATGGTTTGCTAAAATACATTACAACAAATGGACTACTACCGTCATTTGTAGACTAAGACTAGGTCATGTTTGCACTCCTGCCAATTTGTATAAATTTCGTATTGTTGACAGCCCACTATGCCCTTGTGGAGAATATGGTGATGTAAATCATATTTTCTTCTCCTGTTTGTTATATGATCGTTCCGAATTCTTCCTAAATTTGTCTAAGATCCATGTACCTTTTCCTACATCTATCCAGTGTTTATTATATTTAAGTAATCGTGATGTATATAATGTACTAGCTTCCTTCATAGAATTAAATATGATTAAAATGTAGATATAGTATAGTAATATTGTAGCCCATCCTATACAATCCTTTTCCTTCCAAATTATTCCGATTATTAATTTTGATTATTGGTTTCCCTAACTTGTTTGTGGCCAACTGCAAAGCAAGAAGCCATTACAAAAAAAAAAAAAAAAAAAAAAAAAAAAAGTCTGACTGAAGAGAATTATTTTCAAAACATGTTCAGGGTCACAAAGAAAATGTAGAATGAACCAAGAAACACTTAATTTTGGGATACTTTAGTGCAACCAAATCATAACCACAGTTTCAATGCTGCCGTAAAAAAATAGATTCGTCATGTCCATAGCACTCACAATGTATTGTAAAACTAAACTGAGGTTAGTGTAAACCTTTAATAATAATGTATACCTAATACTTGTACTTTCGTATTATTGTCCCATTAAGGTTTAGTACCTACTTGTATTGTAATTAATAACGGGTGTCTATATTTTGTGGGAATTACAGATTTAGTGGGCCAAAAGCATTGATATGCCGATTTCTAAGTGCAGCAGAAGTCTCCACTGCATTGCGCCCTTTTTATTTCAGTGTACACCCAGACTTATTTGGAAAATACCCTGAACAAAGAGTGAGTCAATTTTTATTTAGGAAATGTTTTTGAAGTCCTAAAACAATTTTCAGAATTTATTACAAATCTTACATAATTGTGTACCTACTTACTCTTTTATTATTATTTTGGTCCCAATGCTATGTGCACTCTTAAGATGAACATATTATTTTTTAGAAAATAAATGAAAATTCACTACAGCAGTTAAGTGCCATACTCGAGGCTCAACAATCTAGTAGAAGATCATCCATACCATCACTGCCGTTTTATTTAAGGCAAAAAGATATGCCTGAAGGTAAGTTAGAACTACAAATTTTAAGTCTCTGATTCTACAACTGTCAGTTCTTCTCTAGGTTTACATGGGCTGGTTTCCGCAACTCGACGTCATTTAATGCGCCTATTTTGCGTGAGGGGTTGTGGTATGGCTATTGCCATCCCAGTTCCTCCAGGAAGTCTAGCAGACTCTTCACGTTGCTGACGACTTCCTGGAGCGACCTCGGTGAGCCCTGTATCTTGCCAGTTCCGGGCATTCCTTAAGAATGTGACTGGCAGTTTCGTCCGTCTCCATGCAGGCTCTGCAAAGGGGGCTGTCAGTGACACCTAAATTAAAGAAATGTTTGTTAAGTGGACTGACCTGTAACTATACCTGTTACTATACTTATCTTAGTCCTGTTTAGCTGCAGAATTTTGCGAGAGAATCTGGTGTTGATTGTCGACAATGCCTCTCTCGCCTGTCTGCATGTATCTTGTCAGTTCTTAAAACACAGTGTAAAATAGGTATTATATCTCATATCCTGCCCCACTCTCTGTGTCAGTAGCTTTCAATTCATCTCAATTATAAAAAAATAAAAAAAAATTCACCCTGACTTTCCCGCAGACAAGTGATGTCCTTTTGACAATCTAATAATGCAACTACCCAGTTATCATCTACACCGGTTCGGTAGCAGAAAATATCATTGGCATTAGGTCTGCCTTTTTACAAGATGTATATGCACAGATTTTAGATAAACTAATTATGATATTTTAAAATTATGTTTCCATATTTATAATAGCTCCCCATGTGGCGACGGGAAAGAGAACAAAACGTCGTCACCCCAGTTCATCCCAAAGGTGTCGTAAGAGTTGACTAAGGGAACACTTTCACAAAACAATCTGTTGCATTGCGAAGGAACGCTCAAAATGAAACCCAGTTGTCAGTAATATGGCAAGCTTTGGCCCGGGTTGGTGTTAGGATGTCACAACCTGCGCCTGTCCATTTCAACATAGGAATGGGCTCACCACCTATTCACATAATAGGTGGTGAGCCCATTGCCATGTTGAACATAAAATTATGAGGTGAAATGTGGGCATATACTATGCTTCTGCCTACCTCTTCAGGGATAAAAGCGTGACTAATTATGTATGTATGTAAGAGGTATATTCAATAGTGTGCATTACTGATAGAAGGAAAAGTGACCTTTTACATAGAATATACTATTATTCCGTTTTCTCAATATCTACAGGTGCATTTAAGTTGGTTAACATCCAATTGAATGGCAATAACATTAGAGAAACAGTAGTCAAAGTTCTGTCAGCTTGTGATATGTCAACAACTTATGTTGATAAGATACCAAAAATTACTAAACAACCTGATAAAAGGTGAGTGCTCCCTTCAACTATTTTCATTACTTCTTTATTAATCTTTACATTGAATCAATACAGATTAGTATAATCATCTATTTGTAAAGGTAAGCTTAAGGGTTAGTTCACACCAAGGCAAAAGCATATGTCTCATATTGTGGCAAATATGCTTTACTAGTTGTCTTAAGTATTTAATAGGAGTGAGCAGTGTGTGTTTTGATTGATGGCACTTACTCTTCTATTTGTTCCACATCATTTACTTTACCAGTTTTGCCTTACTGCATTTTCAAAGGTTAACACAGATGTTCAATCACAACGCAACATCTTGTCTTGGTGGGACCCAACCATAACACAACTCCATTTCATTCAAATAAACTTGCATTAATTTTACATTTCAGTCAATATGATTTTACCAAAACATATGACGATTATAATGACCGATTTCGAAATGTTGCAAATATGAAGAGGAAAGTCCAAGAGAAAAAAGCAATACTAAATTTAGAGTAAGTCATTTGAAAAGTACATTAATTAGCTTATTATTTACTTCAGTCAGTATCTTAAGAGTGTGGCATCTAGCATACAACTCTCAATTCAATTAAATTCTTTCAATGGCCTTCTGCGCTCTTTGCATCAACTCGCCAATGTCCCGTACAAACAACTCTCCATCTCATGAAGAATACATAGTTGCAGAAATGTCAATATACATAATACATACTAGACATAATATATATAATATACTAGCTAACCCGCGCAACTTCGTTTGCGTCACATAATAGAGAGTAAATCACCCGTTTCCGTCGCATTTTTGAATTCTTTTGTTACAAAAAATGTGATAAATGAAGAACCGCTCGACCGATTTTCTGCAAACTTCACATAAACCATCTACTAAATAGTTCAAACAAAGCCTAAACATTTGGTTTGGATAGGTGAGCCCGTTCTGGAGTTATAAAATACAACGAAAAGTGGCATTGATTTTTATATATATAACTAGCGGTACCCTGCCACGCTTCGCTGTGACTTTTTTATGGTGGTTTTATGTACCTATGAGAAATGAGTAACAAACTAAATTATGAGTACATTTTAAAAAAAATGTGTACACACGTAAGAAGTGAAACTTCTTCATGACCTTATTTTTCGAAAGAAATATCATGAAATATACATAGGAGTTAGTAATCCAAAAGTTCAAAAGTTCAAAAGTTCAAAAGTCCAAAGTCAAAAAGTCAAAAAGTCCAAAATTCCAATAGTCCAAAAGTCCAATAGTTCAAAAGTCCAAAGTCCAAAAGTCCAAAACTACTAAGTCTAAAAGTCTAAAATTCTAAAACTCCAAAACTCCAAAACTCCAAAACTCCAAATCTCCAAAATTCCAAAAGTCCAAAAGTCCAAAATTCCAAAACTCCAAAAGTATAAAAGTTCAAAAGTCCAAAGTACAAAAGTTCAAAATTCCGAAGTCCAAAGTCCAAAACTCCAAAACTCCAAAACTCCGAAACTCCAAAACTCCAAAACTCCAAAACTCCAAAACTCCAAAACTCCAAAACTCCAAAACTCCAAAACTCCAAAACTCCAAAACTTCAAAACTCCAAAACTCCAAAACTGCAAAACTGCAAAACTCCAAAACTCCAAAACTCCAAAACTCCAAAACTGCAAAACTGCAAAACTCCAAAAATCCAAAACTCCAAAACTCCAAAACTCCAAAACTTCAAAACTCCAAAACTCCAAAATGTCCAAAGGCCATAACTCCAAAGTCCAAAAGTCTAAAATTCTAAAAGTCCAAAAGTCCAAAACTCCAAATTCTAAAAGTCCAAAAGTCCAAAAGTCCAAAACTCCATAACTCCAAAAGTCTAAAGTCCAAAACTCCAAAATTCCGAATGTCCAAAAAGTTCAAAAATAACATGCAAAACATATCTGACCTCTTTATTAGGTGCATACTCTCTTTTATTATTCTGAATGCAAGGAGGCCGCAATCAAACTTCTCTTAAAAATCATCAATATGGTAGGTACCTTCTAAATAGGTTGTTTTTAATATTTTGTTCTGAAGCTGGCAGAATATAATTAAAAACAAAACGACCAACGCCATCTATTGGTAATATCACTTTTTAAAGCTATTTTATTCTTATTGCTGTTATGATAAAAGTGTATAAAGTAGCCTAAAACCATCTCTGAATTCTATTGTATATCGTGTCCAATTTTGAGCTCAATCGATTCAGTAAATTTTGAGTTTTTAATAGATACACAAACGCACACAACATTTTTATATATATAGATATATGAAGATACTACTTCAATTATGTGTGGAAATCCTCATGGATTTTATACCAGACTCCTACTGGCTCAAATCATAATTATGGTGCCCTACCATCTGGCATAAGTTTGGTAAAGGCATAGATGATAGTTTGGAAAAATACAAAAAAATAATTTCCCATGTTCCCCTGGGAATCAGGAATGGAATCAAAATTAGCCGCTGAGGGCTCATCAGCTAGGTATTAAAAAATCTACTTATCTTTTTCAGAGAATGGATAATTGCAAACAATACGCAAGCGAAGGAAAAATATGAATCTGCACAGGCAACCAGAGAACAGGTGCAGAGTTTAATAGATCAACTCTGCAAAAGCTATGGTATTAAAGAAGTTGGTAATCTATGAATATTGATAAACTTGACTTTCACTATTGTCATCAGTCATCACTTGACTATTAGTACCGTTTTAGATTTTGCTTGAAATTGGTTTTTGCTTGATAATGATGGTCTTGAATTTTATAGAATATAATAGAATAGAATATGCTTTATTGTACACTAATTAACATATACATGTATATGGAATACAGAGTTTAAAATGTACAATGGGCGGCCTTATCGCTAAGTGCTATTTCTTCCAGGCAACCTTTGGATGGATATGAGTGTAAGAGATCAAGTTTATAACTGGGCAGATATTTCATTAGTGTTTTAATAGAAAGAAGGTACCTATTAGGTATATAAAATACGTGGTACATGGAATGAATACAAAGTACAATTACAATAGCTACATAAATATAATAAGAATGTGTAAATACAAACATTTATATTATTATTTTATTTATATTATCATTTATATTATTATATTTATATTATGGCTATAAAATATTTTATAGGGATAGTTTAATTCTCTAAAAAAGTTTAACAGGCCAGTGGCTCAACTATAGGGTGACACGGCAATGTGCTAGTGTGTGTGACTGTTTTCGTTTTATACGTCTGTGTGTCTCTGTCCGCCGTCTGTGTGAGTCTGTTTCCGTTCCTAGTTAGAAGCAAATCATCATTAGAGGCGTCATTCGAAATTTTTATAAAATGTTCATAAAATTTACCTGCTTTTAAATGGCTGCTCTGCACAACTTCACTCATTTGTATCAGTGAGCCCCAACCCAATGGCAATATGACGTTTCTCGGTTTTACGAGACATTTCATTCCATTGCTTCCTTTCGACGTGTTAAGAGGATAAACATACAAACACTGTTTTAAATTAAACATTTTATTATTATGAATTCGACTTACTTGCAGGTCAAGTACGACAGAGGTTGGAACATAAGTCATATACGAGGAGCGCTCCAAAGCCTCGTATCTTTGGCAACACAGCATACTACGATTATGGATAATTTAAAAGGTTAGTTCAGTCAACATTTACACATAGGTTCACCTTCCCTGTAGGGGTAGGCAGTCTGCATGCTAACATTTATTACCTGTTGTACATATTTAGAGCCACCTCATGCGTTGTTAGCCTACAAGCTGTGTTGAAATGGACAGCACAGGATGTCCCGTTGTTTCAAACTGCGCATAACTACTACTGGTAGCAGGGACCAACAACTTAATATGCCTTTCAAACAGGTCATCAGATACACCATTTGGCCGTGAAGTTGACTTCGAATATCAAGATCTTTGTGGGGGAAAGCGCTAAGTGTTATAATATATACATACATACTTATGGTCCCGCCTTCATCCCCGAAAGGGTAGGCAGAGGCATAGAATAGGCCCACATTTCACCCTATACTTTTAAGTATTTAATAGGTGGTGAGCCTATTATATTGCAGTGTTGGCCTTGTTATAGTAATAAACAATTTTTATTGTGTATTATTATAACAAGGCCAACTTGTCGTTATATATTTCGAAAATAATGAAGGAAATAAACACTAAATTGATTAAGAGCCTACCAGACGCCAAATTGTTAAAAGAAGATAGAAGATATACGTTTTAGCGTGCAAGAAAGAGAGAGATGCGATCGATTTTTGTGCGCTTTTAACGAAAAAAACTATAACCAATATGAAAAAAATGCTCCAGTGCAAATGAAGATTTCACTATTGTCTTTCTTATAATTATTTTATATTATTAAAACAATTTATAACATACGAGATCTAGCTTGAAATTTCCCGAAATCAAGGTATTTTCAACACAAAAAATCTATCGAGGATTTTATCAGTAATCGTGTTTCGAGCCTAGAGCGTTTTTAGTTCATAAACTGAAGTTGTCTGTGTTCAAATTTTAATATACGAGTACCGACATCTAGATCAAAGTAATAGTCTATTTGGCGTCAGATGGACTCTTAAGGATCTCTTCTAAAAATACCTTTATAATTGCAGACAGAACAATTGCATTGGGCCAGTTCACAGGAGTCAGTTTGGATGGTGATGTTTTCCTTAACATTATCGACGTTAGAAACGAATGGTTATCGGTAAGTATGCAGACGGCCAAACACTAAAAACATTTTTTCCTTCAATCTACTTTCCAAGAAGTCAACCCCAATAGGTGTTTAAACGAACCAGGGACACCCCGCTCAACGCCCACCTTTCACGCCAACGCTCTGTATACAACGCACCACGCCCAATGCCCTGCGCCCAACGCTCTATACCCAACGCACCACGCCCAACGCCCTGCGCCCAATGCACCACGCCCAACATCCACCTGCCACGCCCAACGCTCTGTACCCAACGCACCACTCCCAACGCCTACCTGCCTCGCCTAACGCCCACCTGCCACCTCCAACGCCCACCTGCCACGCCCAACGCCCAACGTTCTGTACACAACGCACCTGTCACGCCCAATGCACCAGGCCCAGCGCCCAATGACCACCCGCCATTCCCAAAGCTCTGTACCCAACGCACCACTCCCAACGCCAACCTGCCACGCCCATTACCCACCCGCCACGCCCAACGTTCTGTACACAACGCACCGCGCCTAGCGCCCACCTGCCACACCCAATGCTCACCCGCCACGCCCATCGCTAACGACCCCGACCCCACACCCCTCGCCCTTACCTCATCGCCCCACGTAACCAATCTGACGTCCAATTCAGACGCACTAAGGAGTATTGATATCAACTTCAAAGCAAAATTTTAGGGAATAAATTTCAATAAAATAATACGAAACACGTCTTCCACCTATTCTGTTAAAAATTATTTATGCAAAGAAGAAGATTAGAGCGTTGTCCCATACAAACTTTGCAGCCCCTTTTCATCCCTTTGGGAGCTGAATTTTCAAAAATCCTTACTTATTGGCTTCTCCCGCGTGAAACTTGTTACCCGTTCCCGCTTCCCATGGGAACATATTCCCGGGATTAAAAGTAGCCTATGTGTTATTCCAGGTTATTATCTATCCCTGTACCAAATTTCAGCTTAATCCGATCAGCCTTTACAGCGTGATTGAGTAACAAACATCCTCAAAATCTTCACGAACTTTCAAATTTTTAATATCATAGTAGGATTCATAGCTTGAGAAAAAGATCCATGAGTAGTCCTTGCAGTATAAGTACTTACTTGTGCCTATAAATTCAACTAATTAGTAACATTCTTTACAGCTTATTAAAAAAGTGAGCCAAGAAGATAGTGCATTAATAAAAATACCAAATTACGAAAAAACTTTATCGAGTATACTGAGGGACATACATATTTGCAGAAGGTAATATTCAGTTTTATTATATTACTGTGGCCTGAATGTTCCATAAAAATTCATAGAACTTGTCTAAGCTGAAACTTTACGTCAAGCTAAAAAAAGATTGAAAAGCATAATATTTCAAGTTAAACCAAAAATAATATTAATAATATTACAAACAAATAGGCTCCCTGCCTCCCACTGAGCAAGCTTCCCCACCCCCGCCAAAACCGTCATAATAGTTGGAGGGTATTTTGAGAGAACATTTGCTTAACCGTAGTGGTCACATGTGGGTGACAGAATTAATAAGAATCATTTGTTTGGAGTTTCCGCCCTGTGGTGAAACAAAAGCTTTGTCAGAATAAACCTTCCCTGCATTTAAAAAAAAGGGTTAATAGAAACTATTACATAATTAGTATTTTCAAATGTAAGTTGTAAAGTGTATAATAACGTTTTTATTCCAGAAAGTTTATGCCCAAGGTATCTGCAACACAATACTGTAATCATTTAAGACAATTGATTACGTCTATCGGCGATTTCTATGGGAAAGGATGTAAATTTCCAGCAAGCATTCCGGAATCGCTCAGCAAATATGAAATAGTTGTTGAACCGTAAGTATTTTTGACTAGCATCTTGGTCTAGTGCAGTTATTGCTTGACGTAATTTCGTGACGGACTGTGCTTTTGCCCCTCTCTATAAAATAGATTGCAGAGGGGCTTACGGCGAGACTTGTGTCTGTAGTCTGTGACTCTGTTCCATTAAATTTCGTCTCTAGGTCACGTGGATCATCTGTTCAAAGTTTGAAATAAAACAAAAATGACAACGTCCATCGGATTGAATTTTCACTTTCACAATAAACGTTAGAGGGGCAGTCGGGTGAGACCGTCTTACGGCTTCTTGTTAGTCTTTTACAGTAATTCTACTTGTATTTTATGTGCAATGTTCAGTTTTTAAAGTAACTGACTACGAATCCAGAAGTGAGGAGCTTGTTCATTTGATCTGTGTCAGAGTGTAATATAAATGTATTTCAAAATTTATTGTTTTAAAAAATGATAATGCCCTTTTTCAGGGAAGCTGGACCCTTAATGGTATCACCGACCGGTCAATTTATTACCCCTTCGTCTTGTCCTGCCGAAGAGCTAGTAGCTTACATAGCTAAGCATTTGGATCTGGCTACACGACTCATGACTGAATATAGCATGTAAGTGTAGACATTTTTATTAAAGCAAGTTTATATAAAAAAAAATTGCATTCTCGACTCACGCGGAACGTGACACTTTTTAGTGCGTGCAGCCGGCGATTGATTCATCTTAATTTAGTTATAGTACAGCTCAAGAAAAAGAAAAGTGTATTGCATGTTTTTTTTATTTTTAACGTGAGGGAAAATCCATCACAGAATGATGCTATGCCGGACTCCTACCGACTACAAAACCTCACGTAACGCCCAACAGCCTATGGTTGGGAGCCCCGGGTAAGCCCTCGGAAGGATGTCCCTGGACTCCCAAAATATTTTTTTAAATAACTAACATACATCTTCACTTTCAGTAACAAACACGTGGAGAGAGCGCTTTACAAAGAAGTAAAAGAAAGATTTGGACTCCTAGACCTTCAAAAAGATGACAGTATAACGCCCGGTCTCATGATATCTTGCTGCCAAAGATTACTTACTAGAAGTCCAGCGTTGAGTGAGGTAAGTTAAATAAAATACTTAAATATAGTTCAATAATGATTTTTTAATACAGTTGCTCAAAAAGTGGCGTATTACAGGGACGTTTAGCGTTCGGGATGTGGGCTATTACACACTCGTGCTTTTTTCTTTACCTTTCCCGCACTAGTGCGCGTTTCCTATCCCAACTGTCAAAATAATGTGTGATTCATGCAAATATTTCAAAAAAAGATACTAACTTGTTTCAATATCAGATTAAAAGTAATTTTAATTAAAATTTAAACATAAATTAATATAAGTATCGGCCAAATTAAATTTATAAATATAAAAAAAGTTGGCTGTATGAAGTGCACTGCCATAGTCTCTGCTTAGGTAGGTATATATTCTTTTATCTACTCTGATACTATAATACAAAGATTATAAAATTGAAATCAATACTATTATGACAAACATTACGCACAGGCCAAAAAAAAGGTTTCATTACGATACAGGTCTTGTATGGACACCTATATCGTAATAAAACTTTTTAATCATTACGATACACCATAAACAATCTCCAGCTGAAAAAGAAGTTTGAACCTCTACTTTAAAAAAAATTGTGTCTCCAGAGTAGCGAAAAATCCTAAATCTATGGTCTCCGCAGCCTAAAAAAAAAAGAAACACTCATACTCAATCGATGTTTGCGCCTTGGCGCCAACATTTTACATTTAAATTAAACAAAGTTTGGTTTTGTTTGTAAAATAAATTAGTTTTTGTGTAAAAACATGTCTTAAAGCGAGGATGGTGGTAATTGTACACCACCAGACATTCTGGAAACTGCGTCAAACATGACCATGAACCTGTTACCGGCGAAATCAAGGAGCAATTATATATCACAACAAAATGAAATCAGGTATTATAGTATGAGAGTAGATAAAGTAGTGTATGACACTGTACATAACTTGGTCTTATAACACTCGTGTGATACTATAAAAAAACTCGCCTACGGCTCGTTTTTTTAAAACACACTCGTGTTATAAGAACCCTCATTATGCAACAGTGTCATAAACTACTATTATAACACATTTGCTCGTAAAGGGTCTCTTATTTGACCAATGTCACTAACGTAATGTATCTCATTACGGCCTAGTCCGGTAATGTAAAGTAAAACGGACGATTGCGTCTAAAACGAACGGTTCCTTTTTTAAATCTTAGCAAAAAGTTTTTATGTCTGAAAAGTGGTCAACATTTTATGAATAAAATTAACTTTCGGAGATAAAATATATAGTAAAGTAAACATTTAATTGTTTAATTTAACAAATTACAACCATTTATATGAAACCAAAGCAAACAATATTAATTTCATTTATTAGTAATACTGGCTATTTTTGTGCCTTTGCCTTAAGAAGTAAGAAAAAAAGGAAGCGCTGATGCGCGCATCGCTAATTTGTGAACAAGTAAAATTCCGCGCGCCTTATTATCGCTATTTTTTGCTACCTACGTTTTTTTGTTAATTTATGAATGTCCCCGTTTTATTTATTTCCTTGTTTCCTCGCAAATGTGTTATAAAACGTCGTATGACACACGTTCGCGTTGATAATTACAGCCTCTGCTTTTTTGTAGCTTTTAGCAATATTGCCTCGGCTGTAATTCTCAACTTACCGAACTTGTGTCATAATGTACTATTACGGTTGCCGCCATTTTGGACAATTCAGGTTTATTGTGTTTTTATTATTTTATTAAATTGCTTAATTTTTTCGCAACTGTATTAAAAATAGTTGTTCAATACAACGTGTGGGATTGTTATTTCAACTCGTTCCGACTGTCCACCCTCGCCTTCGGCTCGGGTCAACATCTGTCGAACTCGTCGAAATAACATAAATCCCACACTTATATCGAAAACTACTAAGTATATTGAATGATTTTGTGTATTTACAAAGAAAAAGTATGACTCAATTGGCCTCCGGGAGGCCCCACAAAAGTTTGCCAAATTGTATTCCCTTATCTACATTCTATTATTCAATTCAATTCAGTTCAATTCCCGGGTCAGTCCAAATAATTGTGTGACCCACAGAGGTTTGCTTCTGAGTTTGGGTGTTTCCTATGTATAATATTTTGAATATTTATACAATTTGGAAATATATAAGTATGTTTATCAGTTTATAATTTACAATAGCACAAGTTATAATAATAATAAACAAGTTCCTATAGCACAAGTTTATAATTAGTTTGGGATTAGATAATGTTGTAACAATGGATTAGTCCGTTAATCCACCCATGAAAATCCACCCCTTGGGTGGATTCCCGGAATTATACAGGGTGAATTTTTCAAAAGGGATTGGATGGCCAAATCCGAAACTATAAGGAATAGCGAAAAATGCTCAAAGGAGTCACGAGCCCGATTTTGATGAAACTTAAAACCTCATCATTAGATTTTTGAAAAACCCATAATCCTAGCTGGGAATCGAATCCATTGATTTTGAAAAAAAAAATACACCATTTATTATTACACCATACGATAGTGTTGCTATTAAGGATCATATTCTGGGAAGTAATGATATACGGCAAACTACAGGAAAGAGCTCATCTTTAACAAAATACATTTTATTTTTCTTACGTTAACTGATTAATTGTTCAAAATCTTTGCAATACATAGCTGGATTCGAAACCTCAAGGATTAACTAAGGAATATTATTGAGTCCGTTGAGAATATTCTCTTAAAAATCATTCTGAGCATAATTTAAAACACGGAATAGTTACGATCTTTTCTGGGATTTTCAACGAAACAAACTATGATACAAAATTTAGGTACATGAAATATGCATTCTATTAAAATTCCAAATGTTCCTTAAATTTGGCGTATATCATTACTTTGCAAAATTTGATCCTTAACAGCGACTCTATCGTATGGTGTAATAATAAAGGGTGTGTTTTTTTTTGAGAAATCAACAAGTTCGATTCCCAGCTAGGATTATGGGTTTTTCGAAAATCTAATGATGAGGTTTTAAGTTTCATCAAAATCGGGCTCGTGACTCCTTTCAGCGTTTTTCGCTATTCCTTATAGTTTCGGATTTGGCCATCCAATCCCTTTTCAAAAATTCACCCTGTATATTATTACCTTTTATCTACTTGACTGGCGAGATTTTTTTAATATACTTTTGTTGGAGAAATGCCAATATATATAACCCAAAAGGTGAAGTATCAGCGGGTTATTGCAGTAAATTCTCTGGTCCGCGATTTGACTTCTAAATGAACTGTACCATTTGATAATAATAAATACTTGTATTTGTGAACATTCTCACACAACATAATCTATCCCAAATTAAGCTAATATAAGCTTGTGCTATGGGATCTAGACGACTGATATACATACTTATATATTTCTAAATACATCTCCCTGGATCACACAAATATTTGTACCAAACTAATACGCCATTCCAAACAGCTGACAAAAAGGGGTCACTCCCGTATATTCGTTATATCCCGTTTTTATCGCGTGTAAGCCATTTCAAACTAGCACATACTCATACATACATACATACATACATACATACATACATACATATGGTCACGCCTTTTATCCCCGAAGGGGTAGGCAGAGGCATATTATATGCCCACATTTCACCTTTTAGTATAATTTGTCCCACGTAATAGGTGGTGAGTCGTATTGCCGTGTTTAAATGGACAGGCGCAGGTTGTGACTGCCTGCTGTTGAAATAAAGCCTTCAACTTAGCTTAACGACTGCCATTTTACTGGCAACCGGGACCAACGGCTTACCGAGCCTTCCGAAGCACGGAAACGCTCAAATAAATGTCACAAAGTGATCACATGGATGGTCACCCATCCATGGACCGGCCATAGTGAAAGTTGCTTACTGCAGTGATCGTTTACAGAACACTGAGTCCGCGGGGCCACGAGCGCTTCCCATACTCATATGACGTTATTATTTCAGAAACTTCGAGGTAACCAGCTATACATAACTCACTATTATTCCGTTTTATCAGAGGGTATATTATGTATACCTTGGAATTTCAAATCATGATGTAGAACTAATCGGCTATACTCGAATACATTTCGAATAAAGACTAGGAATACTAAAAAGGCTAAATACCCTTATTAATTGAATCATTATACACTTTTAGAAATACTATCTACTACCCGTTCGCTATAACTTTGCCGCTGGCGTAGAGGCGTAAACCCGAATTGTTAATTAGACGAAGTAAATTGACAGTAGCTAATGTCACTTCGTCATAGAAAATACGCAACATTGTATGAAGAAGTGACATTAGTTGCTGTCAATTTACTTCGTCTAATTAAAAATTCGACTTTAGCGAGCGGCAAAGTTAGAGCGAACGAGCAGTATGTGTAGGTACTGTTGGCATGCTTAGAATTTATACATATTTTTTTAACTATTTTAATAATGATAAGCCGCCAGAATCGAATTTAATAATGTTGCCATATGTAATCTCAATGCATTCATTTTACATACTTAGTTATATCATTAGTTCTATTTCACGATCATTCCTCTTTTTTCGTGCTTCAATATTGTAAAATAAATAGGTTTATAATTTTATTATTACTATCTGTAAATGGAAGTCTATTCACTGATCTCTATTAAATGATGTATTCCATATTCCCGGTTCTTTCCCACCGTTCACCTTCCCAGACCACCTGGGTGTACGGTGGTATTTGGTTCCTTATGAAATGACAGCGCTATGAAACTGTTGTTCAGGTACATTACCTAATAATTAATTATTTGTATTTGTATGCATATGTACTGTACATTTGACATTTTTATTTTGTTCTACATAGCTTATATCGTGTTGAAATGGACGAACGCAAGTTGATGGTTGGTAATTTTTTTTATGCAGCCATTACATATAAATTTTTAAACTGCTCTTTATTGGTAGACGAGACCAATGTGTTAAGGCTTTTAAAAAAACCTAGATATCATCTATTACCGTTGTCATACAGTTGTATACAGCTGTCAACGCTAAAATGGGTTCAGCCACACCGAGTCTTTGGCGGAAAACAGAAAAATTAAATTTATTCAGTATAACGTGGGATGAAATCCATATAAAAAGAGAGATCAGTGTAAGGATTGAATAATATTTAATGATCAATAATTATTTACAGTATGTACTTATGTAATTTAAATCTTAATTGGTAAAAGTATTTACAATACATTGTGAACAATATCATCCAAAAAATTATGTACATAATTTTAGTAAGAGCAAAAAATGTGATAATATGGACTGTAGATTATAAATACTAAGTCAGACATTACATTAAAAGTTCAAAAACTAGAGTCAAATATTGCTTAAAAATTAATATAAGGATATAGTTTACAATTGACAATAAAGTGATGATGAGCAAATGTCAGTGCTTTTTATTTTGCTGGACAATAACCAGTTTGTTCTTTTCCTTGGTCACCTTGGCAACGGGAAGATTTGTAGCCGGCATCAGCTGACGTAGATTTTGACTAGGGATCACGGGTGGCTGAAACAAAACCGGTAACGTAAATATCATGGGTATATTATTGACTGTTGGGACGACTAGATGCAAATTATGAGCACGAGAAATGTTCGAGCGCCGACCAGGGCACTAGGCAAGTGCTACCAGTATAGTACAGCTTGAAAAATTCTAGGTTCATATGTTGTACATTTTTTTAAATCTTGTTTTACGTGTGAATATGAATAAGGTAAAGGTAGACATGAAAGAAGAGACACTGAACACTTTCCCCATCTACATCTCCACTAATATTAATAAAGAGGAAAAATTCGTGTTTTTGTAGGTTTGTAATGAATAAACTCAAAAACTACTGTGCCGATCTCAAAAATTCTTTCACCATTAGAAGGCTACATTCACCCTGAGTAACATAAGCTATATTTTATTCCCATATTGCATCAGGAACGGGAACTTAGCGGGAGAAACTGCTTGACATCTGCTAGTTTTAAATAATTTGGGAACCAAATGTTCTGCATCTATATGGAGTAAACCTAAGGGTTGGTCTTCTTCTGTTATGGAATGGCCACACATCCGCGAGCAGTGAGGGAAATGGGCAGAGAAGTAGTGGGGCTGCGTTTGGTTTGTCGGTTTCCGTCTATCCTACAAGTTCCAGCGCGTGTCAAAGGATCAGCAATACGAGCGAGGGAGGGAACACCGATACGGTCAGATATGCCGTGGGAGACCAACAAACCGAAGGACCAGGCCATGAAGACAAATAAATACTTTGACTTGACCAATGAGTTAACCAAAAATGGCTAAAGTCTGAAAGGGTTAAACTCTATGCTACGGCATAGAGTTTAACCCTTTCAAAGAAGTAGGAGCAAGGGAAATTCCAGCTAAATCCCTGTATAATTTATTTAAAGACCTTGGATTGCCAAGAGCTTCAGTAAGAAGAGCTATATCCAAAGCGGCATTGATAGGATCTTACCAAATCTGGTTGGGCAAGGAAGGGAACATTGCTAACGGTGGAATGTGATCGTTTATGCGCATAGTAAGGTGGCCACCCTAAACCTACTCAAATGGGTCGCAAGTCCCAGACGCTGTCGGGGTGTTCCCCCCTGTGCCACGCTATGGACCTGGCGCCCGCACGGAGAATCCATGGAATGCTAAGAATATGGTCTCTGTAAAGTTTCCACGCAAGCTAAGTGTCCCGGGGCACAGCTTGGAAAACCACTCGGTTAAGCGTCTATCTCGCACTTCGCAGGGGTTTTAAAACAAGACGAGGATATTAATAGAAATGCCTGCCATTAACTGGGATATGTATATTTTCCTTATCTAGAAATTTCTAAAAATATATAAACAAAATCGTATCTACTTACCGGAGGACATCTGGCGAGTTGCTTCATACGATCGACAAGCCTCATTGCATCGTCTGACGTTTCCGAGTCCGTTGTCAAGCCGAGAGACAGCGCCCTCTCTGGGTGGCCGCCGTCCAAATACCGATGTATCGATTGGAAATGTCTGTAACATTAAAAAAAAATAAAAATAATTCGCACCGGTGGGACATCAACGCGGTAATGAGGACTGCATTATAAACTAGATAAAGACTACCTGCATGCAACTTCAGTTTGCATGCAGGTTTTATACCAAAGTTGCACGCAAGTGTGACGTCATTGAAGCAAGTTTCTGCGCAATATAAACACAGCTGTAAGTAAGAACGAGTGTATGCATACCTAGAATGAGCATGTGGTTTCACACGCTGCGCATGTCTCCATGCAGCTGCTGCCCTCGCTCGCCAGGCAGCTGTCTCTTCGCTGGCCGCTGCCACTCCCGCCTCCAAGGCTGCACAGGCCCCCCGTAAATCTACTACCTGAGAACGCGAATACATACATTGTTATTCGGGAGAGTTGCTTTTCTAGACTAGAAGGTAGTATCACTACGACTATTTCTGATATATTGCGATCCATACATACAACCACACGTTTTTTCCTCAAATGTCCATATTTGGCTACATATTTTGTCCTACGTATGGGTTGCAAGCCTATTGCTGTGACACAAATATATTATATATACACTGGGCGACAGTCGCGGCGATATGACGCCCAGTGTGCGCCTGCATCGGGACTGTCGCTAACAATATCAATTTCATTTATTTCGTGAACATAGGTAAATAATGATGTTACAGCTATGATAGGTACATACTATGCTCCGCCAATTGGCATACAAAATATATAACGTCGGCCACAAGTCAAAAAAGCTGTCTCCCCCTAGCTTGTCGCTCAGTCGCGGCGACTTGTCGCCCAGTATGCGGAGCTTAGAACAAAATGTATGTAATTTGGCGCCCGCAGCTGGTCGCGAGCGACGACATGCCAACCCTAATAAATAAGGGTAGGTACCCAACGACGTATTATAATTAGACACGTCATGCACGAACATCACGGCTTTCACTTGGATTTATCTGCGGGCATCCACAACATTAATTGGTTGATAGCATGATTATGTTTTTGAATTTCTTGTCTAGTGGGTCTATCTTACCTTCTGGAAGTAACGATAAAGCAAGGTCTTCATTTCAACATGTGATAGTTTATCGAGTCGCGCCATTAACATCTGCTCGCCTCTACTCCGGGAGTCTTTGTTGTCTTGTGAATCGGACAGTGATGCAGAGGGTGATTTGCCACAGATCAAATTGTTTTTATATTCTATTGCAGTATCTATAGCTTCTATTGCTTCTTCACACTCTAGCAACTTTCGTTCCTGAAAATTGTAAAATCGAAACTGTAATAAATACAAGTCACATACTGGTGGAAACACTAACATACTTGCTCTTACTTGTATTCACTTCGCAGGAATTTTGGAAGAAAATTCAAACATTTATGTTATTTATGATGGAGCGAAGATGAGGAAGAGAACACGAGCCAGTTGCTATTTACAGACTACTAGGCATTCTAGTGACCACAGATTGATTTTGTGTAGCATATTTTTTAATACAATAATTTAAAGAACCAGCTAAGTGAGAAACAGACTCGCGCACGGAAAAAACTCAAAAAATCAGGTTTGTTGTATGGGGCCACCTAGTATTTGTTGTTATAGCGGCAACAAAAATACATCATCTGTGAAAATTTTTGCTCTCTAGCTATCACGGTTCCTGAGATACATGCCATTCCTTGTGATGGACAGACAGCGAAGTCTAAAAAAGAAACCAGAAAGAATATTATAATATTGTATAGATACCTCAGAATCTGATAATGATTTGTAAATCTTTCTCTTATGTCCTAAACTGCACCTTTGTTCATGCAAACATTCCCTTGTTTTACGCAAATTTTTAATTTCTTTCCTTAACATTAATTCCTTATCTTTGGACATCTCTAAAGTTTCTAAATCATTTGTTTTCTCCTTCAAAATACTATCTAATTGTGTTATTCTATGTGTGAAGTGTTTTAAAGAATTTGTTTTTCTATCCTTAACATCTATTGATGAATCAGACAATTCATCAAGTTTTAGTTTGTCTTTTACTAGTTCTATGTCTAGAGTATTCTTACGCTTCTCATCTTTTTTAATTTGTCTTTTGATTTGCTCAATTTGCTTCTTGTATGTTTTCAAATTTGTTTCATGTCTCTTTATCTCTCTCATAGTATCTTGATCAACTAAAGCAGATTCCATTTTCTCAGAGTATGTCTTATTTTGTGTATGGCACATAGACTTAGATAAATCAGTAATGAGTCTCTCTTTAGCAATACAAAGATTTATCAATTCTTTCAGTTGTGTTTGACTGCTACTAATCTCTTTGGACAGTTTTCTTGCTAAAATCTGCTTTTGAGTATATTTTTCTCTTGTTATTTTGTACTTTTTACATATTTCTTCAGTCTTTGGTGAGTCTATCATCTTGAGAAGTTCTCTTTCTATCAGTTTTGGTTCAGGGTCAACATCTTTTTTATGAGATTCTATTAATATTTTTTGAGATTCAGGTGAAATAGCTTTAGCGGCAACCTTCCGCAAAAGCTCCATCTCTGCTCCAGATAGGCTTTCTCCCGGCTGTATAGTTCTCCTTCGGCCTGAATTTGATTGTGAAGTCATAACCGGTAATGATTGTGATCCACTTAGTTCTGATATTGTAATATCATCAGAATCAATATGATTTAAGTATTCCTCACATCTATCAGCAAACAGTTGATCATTTTTTTCCTTAAAATATTCCATAAGTTTCTCTAGCTTGTCTTGAAAGATGGTGTCTGAATGAGTGTCTTCCTCTGAATCAGAATCAACATCTGATTCGCTGGGTTCACTTGGCTCTGTGTCCTCAGCTATTCTCGGTAAACCTTGTTTTGTATTTACATCTTTGTTATCTACACTGGCATCTCCATTTAAACACTCATCACATTCTGCTTTTAAAAACAACCATTCGCTGACTTGATTAACGTCAGCCTCAGATAAAGATTTAGATTGCAGGATTTTGTTAAAAAGGCCCTCTGCATTTGAAACTAGTTTTATCCATTGCGTTGTAGCAAATAGCAAATTAAAATTGTCTGAATGTGGCATCACAGATTTTTCTGAATATACAGAAGTATTATTATCAGCAAATAAATTAACAGTAACAAAATTTTTGATACCTCTACAGCATAAACACAAATTGAGGGTTTTCAATGTATCTTGATAGTCTTCTGGTTCTGTACTGATACATCCTATAACCCAAGTAAAAGCTCTGCCACCAAAAGAATCTCTAAGCATTGCCGTAAGAATGCATTGGTCATAATTTATTTGTTTGGGTGGGTTACCGGCTAGTAATTCTTTGATAATGTTTTCCAAAGCAAATAATCCAGGCTCAGGGTATGCAGCAAGATCACAGAAACTGGCAGTTGACATTCTATGGTTTAAAACACCATTGGTACTGACCCACTTCTGTTCTACACTGACAGTGAATACAGTATGATTATTGCCTTGACATCTCTGCCTCCACCCTAGTTGTAAGTATTGGAATGCCTCTTCGACATTACAGCACCTCACGAGACCAGCACCAAGAACATCAAAGATATTACTATTAACAACTTGCATCCAAGTTATATGAAGTATGAACTCCCTTTCAGGCATTTGGTTAAGTTTATGAAATATTTCTGACAGGAATCTAGGCACAATGCCTTGGTCACATTCACTGTGGATGCATTCAAAACCTGTAATGAGATTAGTGTATGTTTATTGTCATTTTCATTTATGATTATAACCCGGTTCATTAAAGAAAGGAATCTTAAATGGCGGTGCTTATCTTGTACTCTCGCTCGTACACTAGTGCCAAAAATCTTGATTTGCTTTCACGTTAAGTTAATAAAAATTTTCGTTCTTTATTTTAACCAACATCATGATCGTCCATGACATAATGTGGTATACGTTGCCAGGTACTTTTTTCGGGATGAAAGCACTCTATGTCCGTTTCCGTACAAATGTACATAGTGTCCTTTCATCCCGAAAAATGTAGGTATAGGCACTGTTTCCGATGAAAACGATAGTAGATGCCAATTTTTGACTTTCACTCTGGCAAAGCCGCGCTGGCAGAAGCTACTCAGAAAATAATACGACACGGTCTTGATTTTATTATTTTTAATTGGAAAAAAAAACTGACTAGAAATTTTATATGCTAACTGTACTATCCGTCAACGCAAGTACAAGCCGCCATTTAAGATTCCTTTCTTTAATGCATCGGCTTATACAACTTTATAGACAACAAGAGCTTATGAAAAACTTACCAGGACCAAACAATGTGTAAGTTTTCCCCGTATTAGCCTGTCCAAACACCACAACAGAAGTATCACATCCATCTAGAAAGCAGTTGATCTGAGGTATCATGAACGAGTTGAATAAGTGCACCTGTGTGCAGTCCACTGGTAATGCTCTGTTTACATGAAATGTTTGACCACTCTCAGTTATAACTATTTGTGTAACGGGATTACTAAATATACACTGGGATGAATCTGCAAGACTTGGAGGCTTCAGCCTCACTGCTATTTGTACAGGAATATCCATTGTGCTGCTAAGTTATATTCGTGTATCTGTCGTTCAAGATGTCATGACAACAAATAGTACTTCGTAATTGTTACATTCGAGATTTTAGATTTGCATTGCTCGTAATTATGTTTCAGAGCATAAAATGGGAATGTACACAAAACATAACATTTCAAAGGTTAAAAGATACAATACATTCTGTAGGTATTGGTTAAATTCAACACAAGCTCATCATCGAGAAAGAAATAAAGAATGGCAGAACCAGAGAGTCCAGAGACACAAGCATAAGAGGCCCCCGAGACGATCAATTATTATTGTCATGCCTTTACGTGATTGAGATCTCACTTGAAGGATGAATTGACGATACTTGACGCCCATTGAAGGTGCCGTCAAGTGTGGCTCGCACACTTGCCTTTTGGCTCTATTCGCTAGTAGTTTGCATAGGAGCGGAATCTTGAGCTACGGTGAAATTCACCGGTGATTTTGCGATCGTGTTTTTATGTACCCTCTGTCCTGTCCTGTCTGATGTATGTCCCTCACCGGGAGCATTCGCGTGTAATGTAACATTACAGCGGTGATGGAGGAGAACCGAGCATTGCAAGCGCAACTTGTAATGATAAAAGACGAGGTTATATCAGTGAAAGAGGAGAACGAAGCATTACAATGCGCGCCTTGTAATGATACAATCTTTACTAATATTATAAAGAGGAAAGATTTGATTGTTTGTTTGTTTGTTTGCATCGAATAAGCTCCGGAACTACTTTGAAAAATTCTTTCACTGTTGGGACGCTACACTCTTTGCGGTAAACATAGGCATAGACATATTTTATTCCCGTACCTATTCCCACGGAAACGGGAACTACGCGGTTGAAACCGCGTGACGTCCGCTAGTGTGTAATGTTTTGATACAACTTGTAACATCAATGCGCTTTTATTTGCGGCTGGCCGGCCGCACACTGGTCCGGATTTTAAAATAGGTCGACATACGACCTAAGATGTCAAATGCTATTGGGAATTTTTTGAAGTGAAACTTCTTTATCGGCGTTGGAAAAAAATTTGCGTCACGTCACGTCACGTCACGATTTTTGGTTACGCGCCATCTTTGTTCTGTTCCCCACCACGGTGGATTCGAATTAAGAGTACTTTATCCAGGGATAGCATGTCATTTAGGGGTTTTTGGACTTTTGGACGTTTGGGCTTTTGGACTTTTGGATGGGACATAGGTACTTAGGGTCTTTGGGACTTTGGAACTTTGAGACTTTGGGACTTTTGAACTTTTGAACTTTTGAACTTTTGGACTTTTGGACTTTTGGACTTTTGGACTTTTGGATGGGACCTTGGTACTTTGGGTCTTTGGGACTTTGGAACTTTGGGACTTTGGGACTTGGGGACTTTGGGACTTTTGGACTTTTGGACTTTTGGACTTTTGGACTTTTGGACTTTTGGACTTTTGGACTTTTGGACTTTTGGACTTTTGGACTTTTGGACTTTTGGACTTTTGGACTTTTGGACTTTTGGACTGTTAGACTTTTAGACTTTGGGACTTTGGGACTTTGGGACTTTGGGACTTTGGGACTTTGGGACTTTGGGACTTTGGGACTTTGGGACTTTGGGACTTTGGGACTTTGGGACTTTGGGACTTTGGGACTTTGGGACTTTGGGACTTTGGGACTTTGGGACTTTGGGACTTTGGGACTTTGGGACTTTGGGACTTTGGGACTTTGGGACTTTGGGACTTTGGGACTTTGGGACTTTGGGACTTTGGGACTTTGGGACTTTGGGACTTTGGGACTTTGGGACTTTGGGACTTTGGGACTTTGGGACTTTGGGACTTTGGGACTTTGGGACTTTGGGACTTTGGGACTTTGGGACTTTGGGACTTTGGGACTTTGGGACTTTGGGACTTTGGGACTTTGGGACTTTGGGACTTTGGGACTTTTGGACTTTTGGGCTTTTGGACTTTTGGAAGGGACCTTGGTACTTTGGGTCTTTGGGACTTTTGGACTTTTGGACTTTTGGAGTTTTGGACTTTGGGACTTTGGGACTTTGGGACTTTGGGACTTTGGGACTTTGGGACTTTGGTACTTTGGGACTTTGGGACTTTGGGACTTTGGGACTTTGGGACTTTGGGACTTTTGGACTTTTGGCCTTTGGGACTTTTGAACTTTTAGATGGGATCTTGGTACTTTGGGTCTTTGGGACTTTGGGACTTTGGAACTTTGGGACTTTAGGACTTTTGGACTTTTGGACTTTTGGCCTTTGGGACTTTGGGACTTTGGGACTTTGGGACTTTGGGACTTTGGGACTTTGGGACTTTGGGACTTTGGGACTTTGGGAGCTTGAGACCTTGGGACTTTGGGACTTTGGGACTTTTGGACTTTTGGCCTTTTGGACATTGGACTTTGGACTTTGGACTTTTGGACTTTTGGACTTTTGGACTTTTGGACTTTTGGACTTTTGGACTTTTGTACTTTTGAACTTTTTGACTTAATTTAAGGTGAGGTGAAAATTAAGTTTATGAAGAAGTTTCACTTCTTACGTGTGTACACTAAGTACACGCAATTTTTTTTTGGATAGGTAGAAGCCGTGAGCCGGTGTAACCCGACGGCCCCTATTTAAAACGTTTAAAGTATTCAATCCGATTGACGTTGTCATTTTTGTTTTATTTCTAACTTTGAACAAATGATCCACGTGACCTAGTGACTTAGCAGATATAATGTCATGTTGGATATTTTTCTGAGGCTTTTTGGTATGCTGAGTACGAATTTTGGGTTAATTTTGCAATCCAAGATGGCCGCCACACCACCGTTGTAAAATTTCATGTTGGATATCGTATAAGGGGTTTTTTGGTATGCTGAGTACGAATTTTGGGTTAATTTTGCAATACAAAATGGCCGCCTTGCCACTGTTGTAAAATTTCATGTTGGGTATCGTATAAGAGGTTTTTTGGAATGCTGAGTACGAATTTCAGGTTAATTTTGCAATCCAATATGGCCGCCGCGCCGTAATCACAACATTTCATGATGAGTATCGTTAAAGGGATTTTTTGAAATGCTGAGTACCATTTTCGCCTAACTAGTAAATTTTATTAATTTGCTTATTAAGTTTAGGCTTTCTAAACTAGCAATGCGAAAATACTATGACATAAGGTCCTTATTGTAAAATTAAGGTCTATTACATTAAACCTTCCTACTACAGACCGCATCACCACCTTCATGGCTGCTGACTTCTGGCCGAGAGGGGTGAAGTATCGGCGCTTCAGAGGACGTCTGCTGACACGGGACACCCCGCCCCGCGACACGTCGACGTCAGTGCGTGTCAATTAGGTTAAGTTATATGTATATGTATTTTTAGTATTAAGGTTTTTTTTTATACCACTAGAGTGGCAGACAAGCATACAGCCCCCCAAGATGTACCAGTGGTCAAGGCAGCCTATGACGGTTCGCAACACCAGAGGCGCCACAATCGCGCTGCCTAAGGTATGTATCTATGAGCCGTAGAGTAAGTTAAAAATATCTGTAACTGTCTCTAATATTGCTTGAAAATAAAGATTTATTATTATTATTCCATTTATTTTTTATTCTTAACATATTGTCTTACATTTTTAAATAAATAATGCTTACAAAAATAAAAATCTATTTAAAAATATAAAAAAATAGTGTCCCACCGGCATCGGGTGCAGGGACCAAGCTACCGGTGGTTAGGGCTTCAGAGACAGGAACCTCCTCAAAATGCGTGCCGTGTCAAGAAGTACTGCCTTCTGTATCAGGCCCTTGAACCAGCCGTCTAACGAGAGCCTCTTCAGATGGTTATCGAGGCTCTTTGCCATCAAACCGTGGACCGAAACGATAATTGGAACAATAATTGCCGAATCAACATGCCACATGTCAACAACTTTATGAGCCAAATCCAAATATTTCATTTCTTTTTCCTTTTCTGCTTTAAAGAGGTTGTCATCATGAGGAATGCTGATATCGATAATTATTGCGAGGCGTTCCAATCGATCTATCACCACTATATCAGCTGCTGATGTATTATCTTGGCCACTTGGTTATGTCTGTGCAAATATTCTCCATTGGCAAGACGAGAACAACCAGAAACTATATGTCTAAGGGCGAGGCCGCACTTGTGGTTATCGCGGCGGTTTCTAACCTCAAAATATCAAAACATTGACTTGATTTCATTGATTTTGACAGTTTGATGACATTTTGAGGTTAGAAACCGCCGCGGAAAAACGCAAATGCTGCCTCGCACTAAGTGATTCTCCGGGACAATGACATGCCCGACAGATGTCAATGGTACCATCCTTCAGAATATGTTTCCGGTAGTTCTTCGTCATAACAACTTCGTCCATTATGGCAAAGACAAAACCTTCGGTTTCTCCGAAAAGATTACCGAACTGTAGCCAAGATACGGACGCTTTTAAATCATTGTCAGGTCCATTTAAGGCCCGATAAAAACGTCCATGTAGCTGCTTGCTTTTCCATACCTCTTTGCGATCTTCAGTACTAAGTACTACAGTTTGCGCCAGTTCTCTCTGCCCGTAGCAAGCGGGGTGAGTCCCGTGTCCACTGCGACCACATTACGGTGCATATTTGTGTCTGTTTTCAGAAAGAATTCCCTGAGATTGTATACCTCGCGGTTATGGAGGGTCTTAGCATTTAAAAAGCCTCGACCCCCACATTTCCCCGATCATCTGTAATGAGGTTGTACCTCATTACAGATGATCGGGGATGATGCATCCGGAATGCAGTCAACAGTGTTCTTACTCTTCTATCAATTTTATTGAGTTCAGTCTGAGTCCATCTGAGTATACCAAAAGAGTACATTAGGACTGGCATGACCCACCCATTAAAGGCGTGCAGCTTGTTACCGCCTGACAAAAGTCTTTTTATTACTTTTTTCAGGCGGCCAAAGAAACGCTCCTGTAATGTCTCTTTCATGCCAGTATCAGAAATTCCTAATGCTTGTGATATACCCAGATATTTGTAAGTTTCGGTTGCAGAAAGACAGTTTAGCTTAGTGGAATCTGAAAGTTCTACACCATCAGATTCCACTATCACACCTCTTTTAACATGCATGACTGCACACTTGTCCACCCCAAATTCCATCCTGATGGCTCTACTGAAAGTTTCTGTTACTCCCAGTAAATCCATCAGTTGCAATTTAGCGTGGGCAAATAATTTGAGGTCATCCATGTAAAGGAGGTGCGATATAACCCCACCATCTTTGCGCAACCGATAGCCTAATCCAGAACTCTCTAGCATAGTACTGAGAGGATTTAGAGCTAGACAAAACCACAACGGACTCAGACTGTCCCCTTGAAATATTCCCCGCTTGATACTAATTGGTGCACCATTATTGCAAAACCGACGACACCCTGGATAGCAAAGGACTGTTTTCCACTGCCCCATACATGCCCTCAAGAAAGTACACAGACTTGTATCAGTTTTATACAGCTCAAGTACCTTCAGAAGCCATGTATGTGGCACTGAATCAAAGGCCTTCTTATAATCTATCCAACATGTCGCCAGATTTTTGCGATTACGACGCACCTGTTGGCTGATGGTCATATCGATTAAATGTTTTTCTATGTGTTTAGTAATTTTGACTTTCAAAATGGATGTTAAAAGTTTATATACTGTATTTCAATAGCTTTGCGCAAAAATGTAAACAAACACATTTGATTCTATAAATCCATAGTTACTTGCAATTGAGTATTCCAGTATCCAAGAGTCATGCAGTGTTTTTACAATCACTTTGACACCAAATAACTTCTATATGATAGTTTATTTTCATTTAAAATACCTTATTCAGGATATTAAAAAAAATAATGTTTTGTCATACTATATTTTTCTACTCATCTGTCTTAGAGAACGCTTGTCAAAACATGACATGTGTACATTATTGCTAGATCGGGCAGGATTGGACTATAGACAGTTGGTAAACATGTAATGGGTTTTTAATTTTTGGGATCCGTAGCACTACCAGATTTGTAGAGTAAGTGAGTTAAACCAGTAGTCATAAAATCGGGTAGTGAACCCATATCTAGGGATGATTGAAATTGTGATGCTAAACGGCCATGTGAGCTGCGGAACCATTTTAACCAGAAATTATGCAGTCCGTCCGGTCCCGCTGATTTCCAATTCGGGAGCGAACGAACTGCTCAAGCAACATCTTCTGCATCTATATAAACTGGTTCCATATCCGTTATATTCTCACATGACCGTTCAACATCTCTCATCCAATCACCCTCAGTATGATCAACAGGTCTTGACCAGAGGTTCCTCCAAAATGCATTAGTAGTATCATCATCTGGGTGAGTTACGTCATTAACCTCTGGAAGATATGGGGTTTCCCAGTTCCTGTAAACCCACTTCTCGTTTTTTTGGAACATACGATTCTGGTTAAATCGATCTACTCGCACTTTATAGCGTCTAACGCGATTTGCCCATGCATAAACCTTTTGTTTCAGAAGATCGATGCGCTCTGTGACACTTGATGCGTATCTTTGAGGACTTATGTTAGTCCCAAAGAACGCTTGTTTCACAAAGCGCATCACCTTCGGACGGGTATTACCCGACCTGAAACATATAAGTTTCCCGATGAGTGCCCTGGCCTCGGAAATACGCCTCTCAATCCTACACTGCCAAGTAGGTTTTGCAGACCTAGGTCGAGTAGCAGTTTCATTTGTGTAAAATTTAACCTTAGCTACTCGACAAGCCGCAACCGCCGCACAGTACAGGATTGAGTGCGTATCACTAAGATCTTCACTATTGTCCAGATATTGGTGCAATAGTGAATCCAGGGCACACACCAGAGCCCGATTTCTTTTATGCATGGGCATACGAGGAAGACGTGGTCTACAATCTGCACTTGCAAACCGATATTCCACAATCGCATCTTCCAAAGCACTCCTTAATCGATTCTCACATTGGGTACTTACGGATATAGTCTCATCATCAACAACTTCCTCAGCAACTACAGGTGTACTATCAGGTGGTGTACGAATTTGTGACGAGGAATACACAACTTGCGACGAAGTAGTAGCCTCTCAAGTGTCGGACTATCAAGCTTATTACAACGCTGGATAGCCCGCACCTGATCCGATAATCGCTGTGCTGACACGTTGACAGCTGGTTCAAGTTCCTGAAATACAGAAAGTAAACGGCCACGGTACGCAGTGAGGTTAGCACCTAGCTCTGAAGCCGCAAAATATGCCCGCATGACGTTTTCATTAATTTCTTTAGTCCACTTCATGCGGTGCACATTACCACCGGCAGCGGGGGCCCTATTCGAGGCCGGTGGGCCTCGGGGTCCCAAGCTAGCTGGCGGCCGGCCTCTCCCCTGCCGACGTACAGGTAGTGGCGACGTCGGTGGGGAGAAATACTCGTCACTGCTACTGGTGGAGCTCGACATTTCGCAGGCAGGTAAAGCAGTATCCTTAGGGTGCGAAGTGGAGCCGCCTGACAAGTCCGGGGATGGTGTGAGTGCATTTTGTCTGCTTTTGGCCCTAGTCAACATGATTTTTCCATTTAATTTGTATCCATTTTCGTGTTATTTTTCAATTGACATTTGCAGCTGTCATGTCATTATAATATTGTAGTATTTTTCCAAAATTTCCATAGTATTTCCATTGAATATTGAAATTATAGGTTCTATTACTTCTATTCTTGATTTTCTGAAATATTTATAGTAAATATTCGCTGTTTTATGAATAAAATTTATTAAAAATATTTTAGTTGAAAAAATATCTGCTGACTATGGTAGTGTTATTATTATTATTATTACATTAAAATAGTACTCAGCCTAAAAAAGCTCATAAACGATACCCATCATGAAATTTTGTGATTACGGCGCGGCGGCCATATTGGATTGCAAAATTAACCTGAAATTCGTACTCAGCATACCAAAAAACCCCTTAAACGATATCCAACATGAAATTTCACAACAGTGGCACGGTGGCCATTTTGGATTGCAAAATTAACCCAAAATTCGTACTCAGCATACCAAAAAAACCCCTTATACGGTATCCAACATGAAATTTTACAACAATGGCGCGGCAGCCATTTTGGATTGCAAAATTAACCCGAAATTCGTACTTAGCATACCAAAAAACCCCTTATACGGTATCCAATATGAAATTTCACAACAGTGGCACAGCGGCCATTTTGGATTGCAAAATTTACCTGAAATTCGTACTCAGCATACCAAAAACCTCCTTATACGATAATCAACATGAAATTTTACAACGGTGGTGCGGCGGCCATATTGGATTGCAATATTAACCTGAAATTCGTACTCAGCATACCAAAAAACCCCTTAAACGATATCCAACATGAAATTTCACAACAGTGGCACGGTAGCCATTTTGGATTGCAAAATTAACCCGAAATTCGTACTTAGCATACCAAAAAACCCCTTATACGATATCCAACATGAAAAGGCATTGTTTTTTTATGGAATCACTTAAAACGAAAGCGTGTTTTAAATCGAAAATTATGTTAATTTCTGTAAATGTCTTTTACGATTTAATTTGACAATAAAACATCCTTGCACAATGGGAAAACACGAAAACATTTTAATAGTTTTTATTGCATTTTCCGCCCTGACTATCAATAATTATGGCCGTTGTTGACCAGTGTTGCCAACATGTAAGGCATATTCTTAAAATAAATAATTCAACAATAAAATGAATCGATTAAAATCTATAATCGATACATTTTAATATACGTCGATAAAGTCATATTATATTGCCAGCGCTTACTTTTCGCTTTCACTATATCAATATCAATCTATCAATCAATATCAATATCATCATCAATATCAATCAATCAATATACATATAATAAAATCGTAACTGTCTGTTTGTCTGAACGTTTGTGCAACTAATCTCAGCCACCGATTGCAATGCAGTTTTCTTTATTGCTTTGCGGTTTGCTCCTCATTTAGTGTTCGTTTCATGTCAATCGGTTCATAAATTAAAAAGTTATATCAATCTAAAGAATCACATATAAAAAGCTGCGTACGTAGTCGCAGGGAATAGCTAGTATTATCTATGTTTACCATTGACAAATATATTTATTCTACTGAAAGACAGGAACGTCCATACATTGAGTACAGCTCGCGTCGCGTAACTTTGCGTCTATGAATTTCGTTCGTTCGCACCGCAATTATACATTATTAGGTATTTTGCAATAAACTACTGCTGAGGCGAGAGGGGCGCCCCTCCCGCTTCAGCGCTTGATTAGAATTAAACCTAAAGTAGAACACTTAGTTCAAACTTGGACATACACGAATACGCTGCTGATATTTTATGGAATCTAGAGTTGGCATATCGTCTAAGTAACCAAAGTCAGTATAAATTAATAAAAAAAAAAAAATTGTATGCGCTTGCGCGAGAGCGATGTTATTGGACTTACCCAAAAATGGCATCATTCAAATTGACAAGTGCTATAAAACACATATTTTAGTAAGAATATTACGGTCTAAACCTGCGTTGAATAATTATAGTACTTAGCATTATCTTGAAAGATTTTTATAGAAATATAGAAATGAGTACATAGCCCGTAGTTATGTGGTAGGTACACGGCGCTTGTTCTGATCGCCAATCTGATCGATGATGTTTACGGTTAAATATATTAATAACATAAGAAAACTAATCCTACAATATTATAAGGTATAATCATAATTTCAAAAATCTATATTAATGATCAAAACTATCGATTGAGTTTATCGATTATTTTTAGTTGGCATCCCTAAATATCTACTATTACGTCAACCAAACGTGGCTGGCCGTGGCCGCCATAATGTATTCGGTACTCCTTTTCGTTGTTATGTCGTATAAGCAATTGCTTTTATTAGTAGTAAAAGTACTTGGAATTTACGATTTTAGCTGTGAAAAGAGTGTACTTTTTATGTTATAACTTTTAATTTATTGTATTACAATGCGTCGCTGTGTTTTTTGTTCGCTTCAATTGATAACTCCGCTCCGCCAGTGGCAGTCATTATTGGATTTAAATGACTTAAGTTACACTGCATTACCGTCATGGATTTTGCCAACGCTGGTGAGTATTTATTTTATTACTACCAACCAACATATGAATAACATAAAATATAAAAAATGTGCTGACTGTTTAGTCAGGGGCTCGACCAATTGTTCAAGGGCCACGGCAACCAGGGCGGCCATCTGCCCGATCGTTCTCGCGCTTTGGCGACCGTGGTGGCACGCATTTTTCGTTCAATCTTTCTAGCACAACTACCTAAGCTAGTTTCACTGCGACCATTACTGATCTATTGTGATCAAAGCGGAGTTCCTAAAAGAGATGATGTTTTAAACATGGCACCGTGTGCTTCTAATCTTAGGGTCATGGATCCATGATCTTTAATTGGGGATCCTGGACACTGGATCTTTTGATATTGGTCCCGTCTTCTACAAACCTTAAATATTTTATGTTTTTAGAGTTTATTATTCTGTCAGCTTTATTTGGGCTAGATGATGTTTTGTGAGAATTTCTAATAATATTTATGTATGAAATAATAATCTTTAAAACAATACATATAATGTAGCATATCTTTTTCCTTTCAGGGTCCTCACCTGGAGAAAGCTGGTGAAGCATGTTGGATGAGAGCTAGAAGGGCTGTACAACGGCATTCACTTCACGTAGCCCAGCATTTGGTTCATGAATGTGGTAGAAGACAGTGCAACTGCAGCATCTGAACCTTCACTACCAGCATCACTACCATCACCACCCCTACCATTACCACCAGAACCTTTGTACCAGCCACAAGTAAGGCATCAGGAACTAAAAATAAATTCAAACATATAAATGTGTAACTGTACAAGACATTGCATGTTTCTAAACTGTGACAATATGGAACATATGATAATTCCCAAAGATATGTGAGAAGTGCTGAGCCGTCATAGAATTTACATTCCGGCTAATGCAAGACTGTGTTATTTTTACTTACTTATAATTTATACTTACTCTGTTGATTAAGAGACTAGTACCCAATGCACTGCTATTTGACTCTGTTGATTATGACAGTAACCAGCGGTTAAGATACTCTGTCATATAACTGTGTTTATATTAGTTAAGAAACTCTGTATATTAACTATGTAACAGAGAGAAGCGCTGAGCCGTCATAGAATTTACATTCCGGCTAATGCAAGACTGTTTTATTTTTACTTATAATTTATACTTACTCTGTTGATTAAGAGACTAGTACCCAATGCACTGCTATTTGACTCTGTTGATTATGACTGTACCTTAAGATACTCTGTAATACAACTGTGTTTATATTAGTTAAGAAACTGTATATTAACTATGTAACAGAGAGAAGCGCTGAGCCGTCATAGAATTTACATTCCGGCTAATGCAAGACTGTTTTATTTTTACTTATAATTTATACTTACTCTGTTGATTAAGAGACTAGTACCCAATGCACTGCTATTTGACTCTGTTGATTATGACAGTACCTTAAGATACTCTGTAATACAACTGTGTTTATATTAGTTAAGAAATTCTGTATATTAACTATGTAACAGAATATGTTATGATAGTAGCTATCATAAGATATTCTATTATTAAGATAATAATTGGTTTAACACCTACCTGCCGCCTCTGTTAATCCCGTAATCATTCCTTCAATAATTATAGTTTGCATACATTCCCAACGGACTCGGTATTCGGGCGGGCATACCATGTTATTTTCGACATAATTTTTAAAATATGCTCTCCAATTTAATATACTAGTAGTTATGGTAAAATGCTTTGTTATTCCTATAGCTTTTGATAATCCTTTCCATCAGGAGTTTGGTTTGGCCTTCCTTAGAGGCTCCATACACGTACAATAATATAATATTGATCAATATAGATGATTGTTGGGGTAATATTGATGTTTGAACAGACATATACTTGGACGGAAATAAATATTGATGCAATGTTATTAGAGTCAATATTATTGTAGGTGTATGGGGCCTCTTACCATCATAAGGGTAACATTTACTATTGTGACCATTAGGATTGACCACCGAGGGTGTGTGGCAGGCTCCCTCCTTTCACTCTCCTTTATTTAAGTCTATTTTACGTTGTCGCTGTCCGGTCGGGTTACATGAAGTATTTTATTAAATATTTGCTTGCATTGGAAAATGTTTTCAAGTACTCAGGTCACAACAGGCTTTATTCCAAAAATAAAATATCTTTATTGTATTATTCTATTATTTATTAATTAAAATATCAATCCTCATTGAAGCTGTGTTACAGTAAGTTTTGTGGGTGGAAGCAATGCCAGAGTCGCTCACCGGTAGTTGATATGCTTTTACTTATGCTGTTTTCATTATCTAACTGCACTTTTCTAATATTCATTAAGCGCCTGTGTTACGACTTGATAGTAGATGGAGCATCAAGGATTCTGCAGTTTGTTCTTGCAACATCGCAAGGAGCATCTGCACCAAAGCCTCGGTTGGTCAGCAAGTACACCACACGCAGTTGATGTTGACCTGAACCCTGAAGATTGTGGAACCCTAGTACTGTACTGTCTTTCCACTCTGACCATGTAAGAAAGGTAAGGGGAATGCTAATTCCGAGTACCTAAGTGAATTGGAATGGGTAACCATCTGTGTCAGGAACAACGCTTAGATGATGATGATGATTAATTAATACCACAACGGTAACCAATTATTAAGTGCTCACATTTAATAATTCGATGTCAATGGGGGTAATTATTAGGTATTTTTTAACCCTCCATGGGAAAAGTGCGTACAATTAGGGTATTCAAGACCTAATTTGATGCACGATTTGCCACGAAATCCGGTGCTAAATATAATAGTTTATTATTATTTCTTAAAATATAGCATAATATCATCAGGATGCAGACATTTTTATAGAGACACAGCAAACTTTATAGTGATACGAGCTTCCATAGTCACCTGGTCATCATTCTTTCACAACAGTGGCACGGCGGCCTTTTTGGATTGCAAAATTAACCCAAAATTCGTACTCAGCATACCAAAAAACCCCTTATACGGTATCCAACATGAAATTTTACAACGGTGGCGCGGCAGTCATTTTGGATTGCAAAATTAACCCGAAATTCGTACTTAGCATACCAAAAAACCCCTTATATGAAATCCAATATGAAATTTGACAACAGTGGCACGGCGGCCATATTGGATTGCAAAATTAACCCAAAATTCGTACTCAGCATACCAAAAAACCCCTTATACGGTATCCAACATGAAATTTTACAACAATGGCGCGGCAGCCATTTTGGATTGCAAAATTAACCCGAAATTCGTACTTAGCATACCAAAAAACCCCTTATACGGTATCCAATATGAAATTTCACAACAGTGGCACAGCGGCCATTTTGGATTGCAAAATTTACCTGAAATTCGTACTCAGCATACCAAAAACCTCCTTATACGATAATCAACATGAAATTTTACAACGGTGGTGCGGCGGCCATATTGGATTGCAATATTAACCTGAAATTCGTACTCAGCATACCAAAAAACCCCTTAAACGATATCCAACATGAAATTTCACAACAGTGGCACGGTAGCCATTTTGGATTGCAAAATTAACCCGAAATTCGTACTTAGCATACCAAAAAACCCCTTATACGATATCCAACATGAAATTTCACAACAGTGGCACGGCGGCCTTTTTGGATTGCAAAATTAACCCAAAATTCGTACTCAGCATACCAAAAAACCCCTTATACGGTATCCAACATGAAATTTTACAACGGTGGCGCGGCAGTCATTTTGGATTGCAAAATTAACCCGAAATTCGTACTTAGCATACCAAAAAACCCCTTATATGATATCCAATATGAAATTTGACAACAGTGGCACGGCGGCCATATTGGATTGCAAAATTGACCTGAAATTCGTACTCAGCATACCAAAAATCTCCTTATACGTTAACCAACATGAAATTTTACAACAGTGGTGCGGCGGCCATATTGGATTGCAATATTGACCTGAAATTCGTACTCAGCATACCAAAAAACCCCAAAAACAATATCCAACATGAAAATTTACAACGGTGGTGGGGCGGCCATTTTGGATTGCAAAATTAACCCGAAATTCGTGCTCAGCATACCAAAAACCCCCTTAAACGATACCCATCATGGAATTTTGTGATAATGGCGCGGCGGCCATATTGGATTGCAAAATTATCATGTGATTCGTACTCAGCATACCAAAAAATCCCTTAAACGATACCCATCATGATATTATGTGAATACATCGCAGCGGCCATATTGGATTGCAAAATTATCATGTGATTCGTACTCAGCATACCAAAAAACCCCTTAAACGATACCCATCAGGAAATTTTGTGATGACGGCGCGGCGGCCATATTGGATTGCAGAATTATCAACTGATTCGTACTCAGCATACCAAAAATCCCCTTAAACGATACCCATCATGATATTTTGTGATTACGGCGCAGCGGCCATATTGGATCGAAGCCGCGACCTCTTGATTAAAAGACAGTATTTTTGCCTCCGAACCAAACAGGTAAACTAATATTGAATACATTCTTGGACGCTGATCGATTCCGCAACTTTTTTGAATTTGACGTTTTGAAGTTTTCCGATTGCAAAATAAATAAAAACTTGTCATTCCGGGGGTGCTTTTAGCGCCCGCCCCGCGCTTGGCCGCTCTCTACCCCCTCTGCTTACAGAGGGGCATCCGAGAGCGGACCGACGGAATCAGCACTTCCAACTCCATTAGGATTTAAGGGGGGGGGGGGGGGGCAGTCCATCAAGCCCCCCCGTGGAGAGTCCCGATGATGTAACGGGGCGACCCTTTGCCGGGCCGCAGTGATTTATCCACCGGCCTATCCTGCGACCCGGTTAAGGCGAGGCGGAACACCGCGGGATTTAGTGGGTAGGACGGTACCATGTTGACCGCGAGTCCCACACAAAGCCGCCTTGCTCCCCCGAAACTAGGCGGCGAAGTGCCTAATCTGCAGTCCCCGCGTTAAAAAAATTAATAAAAATAAAAACTTGTCAAGTCCCGTCAGTTCACATCAATCGAAAGTGCATCAAGTGCCGTTTTTTTTTAATACGCTCTTTTCTACTTCAATTCCCATCAAACCGTAGATTTATTGATGATAGCGTCAAGTCTACGTGGTAAACGGTCAATAACTTGACTCAAGCACGTAGACTTGTCATGCCCAATTGACCGTGTCGGGTGCCCTTAACGAGAAAGACAATAAAAACAGAGACAGGACAAATATATAAATGACAGTCCAGACAAGACACAACTGTCAGACAACAATTTTTTTTTTCTATACTTAAGTCGGTACCATGAAGCTATAGGTAAACATGGAGGCCACACTTCGAACAACTGCTTGAGTCAAATACCTACGTATCTCTATCTCACTCTCTGTGGGCTAACCTTCTCTTTCTAGGGAATTGTGCAGTGCTGCTATCGTCTTATTAGTATCTCCTAGAAAATAATAGAAATAGACCATACTAACCAAAAATGCAAGTAAAATAATTTATAAATAGCTCTATAGTTCGACTACGATTATTTAATGCGTAAATTGAAGTATGTTATACCATAATATGCATGATTGGGTTGTCGAATCAGTGAATTACATTCCCATTTTCTAAGCATTCTGTAATGTGGCAACATTGGTACTACATGTCAACTGTTAAAGTGTCAACGAACAATAGAATGGCGGTTGACTTCATTGTTTTCACACAATAGGAAACGTTGTGAAGTAGTGTGACTATATTGAGGATTTATCTGGGACTTCCTGTGTATTATTAGAAGAAACACGAATGTCATTATTAGAGTAAATAAAATAAGTTAAGTATTGTTATCGTATGTTAATGATGAATAATTGTTTTAGGTTTCCTAAAAATAGTATTCAGCGAGAAATATGGTTATCCATTGTACCATTAAAAATTAAGTTAAGATATCTATACTAATATTATAAAGAGGAAAGATTTGTTTTTTGTTTTTTTGTTTGTTTGTTTGTTTGTAACGAATAGGCTCCGGAACTACTGTACCGATTTGAAAAATTCTTTCACTGTTGGGAAGCTACACTCTTTGCGGTGAACATAGGCTATATTTTATTCCCGTATTCCCACGGGAACGGGAACTACGCGGGTGAAACCGCGTGACATCCGCTAGTTTTTTATAAAAGCAACTAGTATGTTAACTGATCATAAATTTTATTTTCTCGCGTACCTTATAAACGAATGGATATAGGTGCAATTCTATACATTCGTGTCGTGTAACTTTCTTAAAAGTGCTGGTAGATGGTGACTCCTTTTCCATATTAAAAAAAATGAAGTTCTATGAAAGCGCCAGGATTTGCAATTTGCATTTTCAAAAAACCGATTATGATGTAGTAACAAAGCGCTTAAAACCATCAACAGTTCCTAACTTATTGTCCAATAATCCTGTTCCTAATTTATTGTCCAATAATCAACTTAAAAATACATACATAAAAATAAAATAAATAGATTAAATAACTAAACTACTAAACTAATGCCTACTGAACATACCACCACTGATCATACCAGGCGCAAAGGTGCCCAATACACTAGCAGCGTTGCCGCGCTGGATAGCTATCCTTTGTACCAGGTACGACCAGACGCCGACGGCCGATCTCCGAGACCAGAGCCTTAGTATCACTCCCGCAACTGCCCATCGTTTCTACAGCTGCCGCCGCCGGTGAATGGACGGTACGAGCCAAGTGACTGGCGGCGATAGTGCTGATGTATGTTGCGTCCCACACTAAGCACTTGCCGTTCTTCCATGGCACAAGGGTCAGACCGTCCGGTCTCTTGCCGTCTGCGCGGGACAAACCTGGTTCAAGGATACAGGGGACCTCAGCCGACCCAGAGCCCGCCGGATCAACTAATTAAGAGCGTGGTTACGCGGATGCCTACCGGTGTAGCGACAACTCAAAGCATGATGACCATCGCTCTCCACCATGGCACCGCAGATGCATTCGTGAGGTTCACACACCTTGCAGCCTAAGCGGAGAGCCACACGATCAAAATATTTAAAATCTTATTCCAATGACTTTAGCACTAACATTTCTTTATTTTGACATGAAGAGACATCGGCAGACTGTGAACTACCACGAGCTGCCGCGGCAGACTGCGAGCTACCACAAGCTGCAGCGGCAGCTTACGCCTGCCACGGAAAGCCGCAGCGCGCGAGACGTACAGTTGATTAACCTAGAAAAATAACCCACTTGGATGAATAGCTTCGTTATTCGCAATGTACCTATGCAATCTGCAGATCAGTCTTCGTAAAAATCAGAGAAAATAGTTAATCTCACCTTTATATAATAAATTTTCACCACCTATTCCGTGGGACCAATTCTTAAAAAGGTGAAATGATAATATACCTCTGCCTACCGCTTCGGGGATAAAGGCGTGACCTTAGGTACAGTTTGTCTATAAAGTCGTGAAATTAAATGAGGGCGCTGCTGAATGCATGTATGCAACCCTATATAGTACGACTAAAATGATTTTGATACGAGGAGTTCGTTCCGAGTAAAATCTTACTAATATTATAAATGCGACAGTTTGTGAGTGTGGATGTTTATTACTCTTACACGCTAGAACGGTTAAAGGGATCTGGCTGAAATTTGGTACAGGGATACATTATAATCTGGAATAACCATGGCTACTTTTTATTCCGGGAATAAGTTCTTACGGGAAGCGGGAACGGGAACAATACAAATATTATAAATGCGAAAGCTTATGAGTGTGGATGTGAGACTCTTTCACGCTCGAACAGTTGAACTGATCTGGCTGAAATTTGGTACAGGGATACATTATAGTCTGGAATAACACATAGGCTACTTTTCATCCCGGGAATAAGTTCCTACGGGAAGCGGGAACGAGAACACATTCGACACGGGCGAAGCTGCGGGCATCAGCTAGTGAGTTAATAAATAAAACACATTATACATGTTTAATTTTGTTTCTGTTTTATTGAATCAGATCCAGAATAAAGTTATTGAACCAGATCCAGAAGCCCCGGTCTAATAGCGTCTTACAACCCACCAGCACGTGCCTAGCAGTCCCAATTGCTTCGCCACAATCATGTACCTAATTACATGTTTTATCTGTAACTTTCCCCCATCTGACAAGGATTTTTTTGGCGCAGTGCACAAATATTTCAATCGTCTATTTCTTTCTTTGCCAACATTTCTGCGTTTCCCAGGAGTTTCAAACTTTCCTTCATTATTAAAACCTTCGTTAATATTCGCCTAACTGTACTCTCTGATTTTCCTGAAAAGAGTAAAAAAAGAAAATTAATTACCTAATGGAAACAAACTATTGACATGAAGCAATTAATTCAAAAACCCTTAGACCATATAACACGGGACTAGCCTTTGCGAACCACCGCATACAAAAATATTCTGCCAGTTTTCATACAAGTGAAGGGGGAAACACAAAGACATATAAAATTTCATTGCATTTAAAAATGTATTAATCGACAAACGCGTAATGGCTGTTGTGTGTTAATTGTTATTGTACAGTCAACTACAATGTAATGTACTAGTTTAATCATATAAAATGATGTACTGATGTACAGGCTTTTCATAAAGCCAAAAGACCAAATGGTCATGTGCATTGGCAGAAAACAATGCTTAAGTAAGGCGCATCCTGTGGTTAGATGATCTAAGAGAAAACCAGATTGAACCGAGTATCAAAAATGTAGGTCGTACTATAAAATTACCTACTAACAATGTTATTCTAACCACTGACTTACATATAGATTGTAAGGTTGTGATTCTAACCTAAAAATGTGCTAATGCCTTTTTTTGTCTCCAAATCGTAAATTCAGTACATTTGTAACTTCAGACAGATTCAAAACAAACAATAACACGATTACATACCCACCAAAGATGCTGTTCGCTCATAAACATCCTCAAAATCCCACAACAATTGTCCAGCTTGGTACTCCGCGAAACATCACTGGAAAACTTTAAAAATCACTTCCTGCGCACCACTCCGATTTTCTTTACTCATTTCTCAAACCTTTATGCGTAGTTTGGTCTCAATTTGTTGCAGTTTAATCCAAACATTAAAGTTACGTGAGAGAGTAAACGAAATTCGACGATAGCATTGACAACTGACGTACTTATGTTTCTTGTTGCCAGTGTTGCCACACACATAACTATTTTTAGTTCCTCAAACATTCATTTCACGACTTTATAGACAAACTGTATGTATGTATTGTACATCTAATTGTATTATGAATATATATTGTCTTTATTGTGTACAATAAAGAATATATAGAAAATGAAGTATCCTGGCAAAAATAAAAATAGGGCTACCCTACTTAGAAAGAGACGTAGAGCCCACACAGAGCAAGACGGTAATATACAGACTACGCTTCAAGTAGGTATTCGAAGTGTGGCCTCCATGTTTATCTATAGCTTCATGGTCGGTACGGCCTTTGTCATCAGCAATTAAGCCAACTCCATCTAGTCAAGCTTCCTCTACATTACTCGCGAAGTTGAACGAAGTTGGACGATTACGATAGTGTAGAGGGCGAGAGGCACTTCGGCTTACTTCGTCAAAATTTTACTTTGCCTCGGGGCGACTTCGCCGACGAACTTCCAAGAGTAGAGCTCCATTTACATACATAAGAACAGAATAAAAAAATTCAACAGAATCCAATAAGGACGAAGAGTTATCCCCATTGTCCCCAAAGCGCGTCTAAATCACAGACGTACAATAAGTAGCAGACGAAACATTAATTATGTTTGTGTGCGTTGGTCTTTCCATTCCGCTCGCTCTAAGGGGTTAGTGAATGCTGCTATCTCGTTTCTACACGTATATCAACACTATACATGACATTTAAAAAAAAATGACGTACGCCTGGTTTTTGAAAGGTATAAGCTGCCGATGCTGCAGTTTGACGTATTAGATACCTCTAATTAATGTAGGGGCCAAACTCAGGCACTTCTTTTCAAGATTAAATTTAATGCTAACATAAAAATAAGTGTGGCAAACTGTGATTCAGCATTTAATTAGTTCAGAATTGCATTTTAATATAATGCCTGTAATCTTCGATGATATTGAGTATACAATACATAAAAATGAAGCCCGATTTCCGTGGTCACGGCATCACGCGTGAAATGCTGGACCGATTTCGCTAATTCTTTTTTGTTGTGTTTGTTTCTGTCAGGAGAAGGTTTTAAAAAAAATGGTGCAAAACTATTAGCAGAAATGGTTTTTATTGCGATTTTGAATCGGATCATAGAACTGGAAACTCCGAAATGGAAACCGGGAACAGAAAGACTAAGAGATAATTTTGCAATCCAATATAGCCGCCGCGTCGAAATCACAAAATTTCATGATGGGTATCGTTTAAGGGGGATTTTGGTACGCTGAGTACGAATCACATGATAATTTTGCAATCCAATATGGCCGCCGCGCCGAAATCACAAAATTTCATGATGGGTATCGTTGGGGGCTTTTAGTACGCTGAGTACGAATCTCATGATACTTTTGCAATCCAATATGGCCGCCGCCCTGAAATCACAAAATTTCATGATGGGTATCGTTAAAGGGGGTTTTTGGTATGCTGAGTACGAATCACATGATAATTTTGCAATCAAATATGGCCGCCGCGCCGAAATCACAAAATTTCATGATGGGTATTGTTTAAGGGGGATTTTGGTACGCTGAGTACGAATCTCATGATAATTTTGCAATCCAATATGGCCGCCGCGCCGAAATCACAAAATTTCATGATGGGTATTGCTTAAGGGGTTTTTTGGTATGCTGAGTACGAATCACGTGATAATTTTGCAATCCAATTTGGCCGCCGCGCCGAAATCACAAAATTTCATGATGGGTATCGTTTAAGGAGGCTTTTGGTACGCTGAGTACGAATCTCATGATACTTTTGCAATCCAATATGGCCGCCGCCCTGAAATCACAAAATTTCATGATGGGTATCGTTAAAGGAGGTTTTTGGTATGCTGAGTACGAATCACGTGATAATTTTGCAATCCAATATGGGCGCCGCGCCGAAATCACAAAATTTTCGTGATGGGTATCGTTTAAGGGGTTTTTTGGTATGGTGAGTACTAATCACTTGATAATTTTGCAATCCAATATGGCGGCCGCGCCGAAATCATAAAATTTCATGATGGGTATCGTCTAAGGGGTTTTTTTGTATGCTGTGATCGAATCACATGATAATTTTGCAATCCAATATGGCCGCCACGCCGAAATACCAAAATTTCATGATGGGTATCGTCTAAGGGGTTTTTTGGTATGCTGAGTACGAATCACATGATAATTTTGTAATCCAATATGGCGGCCGCGCCGAAATCACAAAATTTCATGATGGGTAACGTCTAAGGGGTTTTTTTGTATGCTGAGATCGAATCACATGATAATTTTGCAATCCAATATGGCGGCCGCGCCGAAATACCAAAATTTCATGATGGGTATCGTCTAAGGGGTTTTTTGGTATGCTGAGTACGAATCACATGATAATTTTGTAATCCAATATGGCGGCCGCGCCGAAATCACAAAATTTCATGATGGGTATCGTCTAAGGGGTTTTTTTGTATGCTGAGATCGAATCACATGATAATTTTGCAATCCAATATGGCCGCCACGCCAAAATCACAAAATTTCATGATGGGTATCGTTTAAGGAGTTTTTTGGTATGCTGAGTACGAAACACGTGATAATTTTGCAATCCAATATGGCCGCCGCGCCACCGTTGTTAAATTTCATGTTGGATATTGTTTATGGGGTTTTTCGGTATGCTGAGTAAGAATTTGAGGTTAATTTTGCAATCCAATATGGCCACCGTGCCACTGTTGTGAGATGATTATAATAAAGGTTTTTGAACGTTTTGCCGCCTGTCTGTATGATCGTTGTGTTGTTTATGTACATATTATTTTTATATCTATGTTTATTTTTCTCTGTTTTTATTATTATATTTTATAAAAGTTTACTGTTGTTTGATCTAGGGCTTGAACTCCGGAATTCCGGAATTGACATAATTCCGGAATTCCGATAAAATCTAATATCGTTCTCAATTCCGAAATTGGCGGGATCAATACCGGAATTTCGATATTGAAAAAAAAAATATATTTTCGCTTCTTTAATTTCATTACAAACAAAAATGTAGATTATAAGCTTTACCTGTAATTACTACAATGTTGATAATTTAGGATTTCTCTATTATCAAATTAATTCGATTATGTACTTAGGTATTAATCATCTTATTTGATGATATTTCTTAAACGTACTAAGAAAGTAAATCCATAAAATTAATGGTATTTGATAGAAAACATTGGTACTATTTAAATAACAATATTATTGAGGACATTTTTGTATTTTTTGTACATTTAGACTTCAATTTATAGTGTGAACTTAGACCTAGCTCTGACTTATGCTACGAGTTAAATTTTACTTTGATAAAAACGCTGTAAAAATTTGACAGAGGTCTCGCTCAGCATAGTTCTAGTAGTTCTGACGGAACTCATGGAGCCCGTACCTTATTATTAAGGGCAAACTTTGCCCCAAGGCGCTCCACTGACCCAGAGTGAGGAGGGTCCTGGGTTCCCTGTTCTCATCAAGGCGGAGGAACATATTCCTTCGCACATGGCTCCGTCTCAGGCGCCCGACGCTGATTACAGCGAGAACGATGAGCCCAAAGTCACTGAAGGTGAGTTAGGGGCGACTATACTGCAGCTTAGATTCCGCAGGGACCGTGCCCCTGGACCCTACAGCATTCCAGGCCGAGCGTGGGTCCTGGCTCTTGAGGATCTCGGGCCTGGAGTGATGGGACTCTTTAGTGCATGCCTCGAAAAAGGCCAGATTCCCAAGGTCTGGAAGGCAGGGAAACTGATTCTGATCTGAAAGGCAAGGTGGTCGGCAGTTTACCCATCTGGGGATCGGCCGATCGTGTTGCTCCGTTGAGCAACTCCGGCCGATCCCCGATAGGTCGGTCCCCAACAATTATACGCTCAAGGAGCTTGCATACCTCGTTAGGTATGCAAGCTATCATTGTACAGCGCACAGTCGGGCACCTCACACGCGTAGGGCCAGGACTGGCGGATAAACAGTTTGGTTTCCGTCAAGGGCGCTCCACCGTGGATGCGATCATGCGCATTAGAAGACTGACGGAGGAAGTAACATCGCAGGGTGAGGTGGTGTTGAAAGCGATGGCGATGTCAAGAGACACCGGCATCGCCTTCAACAACTTGCCCTGGAGCTGCGTTAGGGAGGCGCTTATTTATCATGGAGTGCCTCCCTACTTCCGTCGAATTGTCGGCTCCTATCTTTCCGAGAGGGCCATAACTTACCCAAGCTGGCTAGGGTCCAGCCGGGTCAGTGAGATACATCTACTATCGGCCTCCATAATCGGGGGCCTGGAGACGGTGGGAGGGCTAATCGCCGTCCTTACAAAAGCACGCCCAAGACGAAAGAGTGACGTGAAAGTTTCACGCACGCCACACGCCCTGAGATGCGGGATAACACCTGAACAAGCCCTAAATACGCGGGATAGCACCCGAACCTCCTAGGTGAGGCCGCAGTGATAGTTAAGGTCTGTGGGGAATCCTGGGTCATCCTTCTGAGGGCTTACCCGGGCCAACCGTAGGCAATAGTTAGGAAACGTGTGGTTTTTAGTTGGTTACGTTAAAATAAGTAATTTTACTGGGAATCAAAGTAGTTTATCACCAATAACGTAGGACTGCCAGCTCCCGTTTCTTTTTTCACATGTCACTATTTTGTACAAAACGAAACTTGATTGAGTTCCGGAATTCCGGAATTCAAATACTGAATATCGAAACCCAATTCCGGAACTGAAAAAGCGTCCGATATTCAAGCCCTAGTTTGATCTATGTGCGCTGTGATCTAAAATAAAAAATATTTTCTATTTTTCTTTCTTTCTATTTCTGTCAGTATGCTGAGATACCAAAAAACCCCTTTCACGATATCCAATATGAAATTTTACAACGGTGGTTCGGCGGCCATCTTGGATTGCAAAATTGACCTAAAATTCGTATTCAGCATACCAAAAAACCCCTTCTACGATATGCAACATGAAATTTTGCAACGCTGGCGCGACAGCCATCTTGGATTGCTAAATTAACCCAAAGTTCGTACTCAGCATACCAAACAACCCCTTATACGATATCCATCATGAAATTTTGTGATTTCAGCGTGGCGGCCATATTGGATTTCAAAACTATCATGTGATTCGTACTCAGCATACCAAAAAACCCCTTAAACGATACCCATCACGAAAATTTTTGTGATTTCGGCGCGGCGGCCGTATTGGATTGCAAAATTATCATGAGATTCGTACTCAGCATACCAAAAAACCTCTTAGACGATACCCATCATGAAATTTTGTGATTTCGGCGCGGCGGCCATATTGGATTGCAAAATTATCATGAGATTCGTACTCAGCGTACCAAAATCCTCCTTAAACGATACCCATCATGAAATTTTGTGAATTCGGCGCGGCGGCCATATTGGATTGCAAAATTAACCCAAAATTCGTACTCAGCATACCAAAAAATCCCTTATATGATATGCAACATGAAATTTTACAACGGTGGCGCGGTGGCCATATTGGATTGCAAATTTAACCTGAAATTCGTACTCAGCATACCAAAAAACCCCATAAACGATATCCAACATGAAATTTTACAATGGTGGCGCGGCGGCCATATTGGATTGCAAAATTAACCTGAAATTCGTACTCGTACTACTATTTTTTTCCCAAAAGCGTTTGACATCTTAGATCGTATGTCCACCTATTTATAATCCGGACCAGTGTGCGGCCGGCCAGCCGCAACAAAAAAAGCGCATTGTATTACGAGTTGGATCAAAACTTTACACATTGTATCATTACAAGGCGCGCATTGCAATGCTCGGATCACCTGCTTCACTGCTGTAACCTCGTTTTGTATCATTTCAAGGTGCGCATTGCAATGCTCGGTTCACCTCCCACACTGGCTGTAATTCTCGACTCGTAACATTACATTACGCGCGAATGCTCCCGGTGAGGGAGCACCTTTAGAAAAAAATGATGTTTTGTAACATCATTTTTTTCTAAAGGTGCTTTAGCCTCAATAGCATTTTTGAAGACCTATCTATGGATACCCCACACGTATGGGTTTGATGAAAAAAAATCTTTTCGTTTCAGTTCTATGTATGGGGACCCCCAAAATTTACTGCTTTTTTTTAGTTATATTTAAAAATCTTAATGCGGTTCACAGAATACATCTACTTACCAAGTTTCAAGTACATCGGTCTTATAGTTTCGGAGAAAAGTGGTTGTGACATTCGGACGGACAGACAGACAGACATGACGAATCTATAGGGTTCCGTTTTTTGCCATTTGGCTACGGAGCCTAAAAAGAGGTATTTTAAGATACTCTTATTTCATTAAAATAAAGCTTATTGAACTAGGCGGCTAACTCCTTCCCTGTAATTGCGTTAGTGTGTGTGGTTTTTATATGTGTTAGTTTTGGCGTACTTTTCGATCTCTAATGCTTTGTCTGCTACTTATTGTAAGTCTGTGGTCTAAATATGGTTTTAGTGTTAGTTATGCAAAGTATCAAATATTCCACGGTTCCACCCATAATCAGTTGTGATTCATATCCTAGTATTCCAATAAATATTATGTTTCCTCTACATTACTCGCGAAGTTGAACGAAATTGGACGAAAACAATAGTGTAGAGGGGCACTTCGGCTTACTTCGTCAAAATTTTTCTTTGCCTCGCGTCGGTCGACTTCGCCGACAAACTTCGTTCCCTCAGGAGCAGTTCACCAGATTCTCGATTCACCAGATTCGCAACTTACCAGATTCTCAACTCACCAGCATGGCTTTTGTGACGGTAATGCCCGGGCTGCTGCCAGGGAATATCGTCAACGCTACCCTAACCGTGATCGTTTTCCGGACTACAGGGTCTTTATGCGCGTACATAATTCGTACATGGAGGGAGTCTTACCCGGTCAGCATGCTCCGAGAGCAGGCAGACCTGTGGTGCAATTTGAAAATGAAGATGAAGTGCTGAGAGAATTAAGATTGGATCCTAGTACAAGTCAACGCCAAATATCCCGTAATCTCGGGATTCCAAGATCGACGGTGCAACGTGTCATTAACAGAAACAAATATCACGCCTACCACGTGCAAAGGGTGCAAGCTTTGCTGCCCGGTGACTATGAACCTAGAGTGCGGTTTTGCAGAGAGATGCTAAGATACCACAGAGAGGATCCGCAGTTCTTCAACAAGGTTTTATGGACGGATGAGTCAACTTTTAGAAGAATGGGAGTATTCAATATCCACAATCTACATTTTTACTCCAGAGTGAACCCCCATATCATAAGAAATGATCGATTCCAGCATCTGTTTGGTATTAACATGTGGGCTGGTATAATTGGCCAGCAGTTGGTGCTGCATGAAATGCCAGCAAGGCTGAATGGTGCTCAGTATTTAAATTTTTTGCAAAATAATTTAAACCATATTCTTAACGAAGCTGAAGTTCCAGAAGAAAGAATAGCAGAAATGTGGCTGCAACATGATGGCGCCCCGCCTCACTACGCTCGAGCAGTTAGAGATCATTTGAACGAGCGCTTCCCCAACCGGTGGATAGGTCGAGGCGGTCATATTGCGTGGCCACCCCGGTCGCCCGACTTAAATCCATTAGATTTTTTTCTTTGGGGCTATTTTAAAGAAATAGTTTACCAAGGAGAGAACAATAGCGAACAAGAACTACGACAAAAGCTCGAATTTGCTAGGGTACAAGTTACTAACAACAGAGGTGCATTCCGTAGGTTACGTAGGAATTTTATTAGACGGTGCAGATTATGTATTATGGTCAGAGGCAGGAATTTTGAGCATTTATTGTAAAATGTTTTGCTTAATAAAACAATTATTTTACAATCGTTGTTTTGTTTTTTCGTCCTAGAAAGATATTAGAGCCACTTATGGCCATGTGTAATACCTTTTCAGAATCCCTATTAAATGCGCCAAAACTTGTAATACAGGGTCACTTTTCGGTAGAGTATTTTTTTTTCACAGTGGGGTCCGAAGTATATAAGTAATGTAATTATAAAGGAACCACGGCATTCTTGTCGTAAAGACCAGGTGCGAAATTCTGTTGACGTAATTATGTCAGTTTGCAAAAACGAAGTTTGCAATAATTTTGAGTCCGTGCAAAAAATTTTTGAAAGTCATTTTTGCAATAGTTCTTCACAATTTTTGGAAAATCACAATATCCCCTCATTCGCATCAAAAAAGGATACGTTATACCGAGCTCGAGCAAACTACTTAAAAACCGGTAGAGGTTTGGTGACAGAAACCAAGGATGTGAAGTTACCAAACCATATTGTGCAAGACTTTTTTTTGTTTGACGAGGGGGTTGAAAATAAAATAATCATTTTTGCAGCACATTAGCAAAATCTAAGTTAAGTCGAGTATATACGTTTTACGGGGATGGAACTTTTAGAGCTGCTCCTAAGCCATTCTACCAACTGTATACACTCCATGCAGACATATCACATGATGATGATGCAATTGCTTTTGTGCCACTTGTTTACGCACTTCTTCCCAACAAGAGTCAAAATACATACCAACGTTTTTTTTCTGTACTAAAAAATCAATTTGGAGTTAATATAAAAATATATAAGTGCGACTACGAAATTGCAGCAATCGCAGCGGTAAAAGAAGTATTTTGCGACGTTATTGTTAAGGGGTGTTATTATCATTATCAAAACGCAATATGGAGAAAGAGCAAGAAAATTGGTTTTACCGATACTCCAGAAGGCAAAAAAGTTACTTACTTGTCCACCCTGCTACCTTTACTACCATCAATCTTAATACCTGAAGGTTATCTAGCTATCTGCGAAATGGCTCCAAATAATGACATTTTTGATAAATTTAAATGTTATTTTGATGATCAGTGGATTCAAAAAATTACTTGTGATGTATTCAGCTGCTATGGTGAAAAGAATAGAACCACAAATGCCATTGAAGGATGGCATCGTCGCCTAAATACAAAAATAAGTTCCAGGCCATCTTTGCTTAAATGCATTTTAATATTAAAAAAAGAATCTGAATTGCAGGATATTAAAATTCAAAAAAATGTATTCCATTATAAAGATATCAAAAGAAATAAAAAAATGCTAGAAAAAAATGAAAAAATAAACAGCATTATTACCGATTGCTTACATGAAAATATTAGTGTAATTGATTGCTTAAGGCATCTGGCTTCTTTATAGTCACACACTAGCTGATGCATGCATTGCCGCGCAGCACCTTAGTGGCGGCAATGCAGCGACCGAGGGGGTTGAGGGGGTTGCTTGCGGTCGAGATCGGACATATACTTATAGCTGTTTATTTGGAAGTACAATTTTATTTATATGTATAACCGAGGAAAAATGTATTTGCTTTATAATTTTTAGAATTAATTTTATTTTCTGTTGTTACATACATACATAAGCCTTTATTCCCGAAGGGGTAGACATAGGCATAGTATACGTCCATATTTCACCTAATACATAGATTTATGTCCCAGGTGGTGAGCCCATTGCCGTGTTGAAATGAACAAGCGCAGGTCGCCGCGACCCGCAGTTGAAAATTTTCAAGCCACCCTTAAGGCCTTCAACTTAACGATTGTCATTTTTCTGTTGTTAATATATTATTTAAATTTAATTTGCTTTTGATTATACTTCTGGTTAACTGCGAATCTGGTAAGTTGAGAATCTGGTAAGTTGAGAATCTGGTGAATCGAGAATCTGGTGAACTGCTCCTGAGGGACTTCGTTCAACTTCGCGAGTAATGTAGAGGAAGCATTAAAAAAATGCTATCGTAGATAGAACTAAGTAAAAAACAACACGCAATTGCTGAATGTCCTAATTTCAAAGAAGATTCTGTCTTCGTATACAAATGTAAAAGTAACTTGCTATTGCGGCAATTTACTGTTTGTCTCAGCGTAGATGTTTACAAAAACTTAATTGTGTGTTTCAGCGTAGATATTTACTGCCTCTGTGGTGTAGACGGTAGTGATACCGCCTGCGGCGCTGGAGGTCGTGGGTTCGATTCCCACCGGAGACAAATATTTGTGTGACCCATAAATGTTTGTCTCAAGAGTCTGGGTGTTTCTATGTATAATATGTACGTATTTAAAAAGTATATAAATATTAATATCCGTGGTCTGATATCCATAACACAAGCAGGTTATTCCTAGCTTACTTTGGGATCAGATAGCGTTGTGTGAAACGTCCGTGAATATTTATTATTATTATTATTATTATTATTTACAAAAACTTAATTTATTTCGCCAAAATCATCCCTTTTTTAAATATCTTGATAATCAAACGCCAATTTTTTGCTTTGTAAAGCCTCCGTCTCTCTTATATACGATGACCTTTCTGCCTACCTGGGTTTGCTATCAAACATATAAAATCGATATCAATATCAATACATATAATAAAATCGTAACAGGTCGCCGTCTGTACATGGAAGATAAATAAGAAAAAATATTATAGGGGGGCTTTATGAACGCAATAGAACCCAAAACAATGATTTTTAGAATTTTTGTCTGTTTGTCTGTATGTCTGTATATCTGTTTGTCTGTACGGTTGTGCACGTTAATCTCAGTAACCGCTCAACCGATTGCAATGCGGTTTTTTGTATTGTGTTGAGGTTTGCTCCAGTTAACATTTAGCGTTTGTTTTATGTAAATCGGTTTAGAAATAAAAGAGTTATAACACTTTTAAGAATCAGATATTTTGAAAATTTTAATAGTAGGGGTTTCTTTGAATGTGCGTGAACCTAAACTGGCGTGTTGGCTTAATCATAAAAGAGCTTAATGATTAAGACTATTTTTAAACAATTCAGTCCGCGCCGAAGGCGTGGACTGAATTGTTTTAAAATAGACTTAATCATTAAGCTCTTTTATGATTAAGCAAACAGGGCAGTTTCAGACGCTGCTTGATGACTCTGATGAAGAAATACCTTTCCTTTCATACACCTTATGTGACGTAAACGAAGTTGCAGGCTCAGCTAGTAGTAAATAATAATTAACATTACGTAATATTGTGTTATAACTATTATGGTTATAGATTTTTTATTTTAAGAATGTCATATTAATTTAGCGATATGTATACAAGATTCACATCCAGTGTCATCATGATCACAGAAAGCAGAGGCGGCGTAAGGCGTGGGCGACGTGGGCCACCGCCCACGGCCTCGCGCCTCCAGGGGCCTCGCGCCTCAAAAATTTTTATGCATTGCTTCAAAGCGAGACTAAAATAAAAAAAAAATTGTAAATTAATTTTGCTATGAAAATTATGTATCCATTCATACAAATCGACGGACATAGAAATCTTGAAAAACTTTTTACAGATTTTACAAAATCTAATGATGCCAATGTGTTTAGCTTAATAATTGTAGTCGAAAACATCGAGTCACAATTTTGATAAAACTTCAATTTTAAAAAAAATATTCAACAAAAACTGATTTTAATGTATGGAAAAGTACATTTAAAAAGGGATAGCTTGCGATTTTCTCGTGTTTTCTTATTTTAACGCTTATAGTGACTTTCAATGGATTGTTAGCAAAATATTTGCCAAACATATTAGGTATCCCTAGGCACCGCTCTGGGAGCTATATGACAAAATATAATTTTTCTTTAAGAAAATATGTCTAATTCGTTTTTTTTACAGTTATAATTGTTAATAAACTACATTTTAGCTTAGTACTGTCCTACCCACATCACAAATAATATGACAAGCATACGGGATCGAGAGTTTTGAGAGAAACTTAGGTATAAGCAGACGACTATAATTTTTTTCATACGTTTTTAGCAACATTTTGTATTGTATAGTATTTTTCATTAAGATTTGAAGAAAATAATGTAAGTTAATCAAATAAAACAATAACACGTTTTATAAAACATATATCATTGTTATATAAATACAAAAACTTACTTATAAAAACAAAAGTGGTAAAAATAATAGCTTAAAATAAAACGATTCAATTAACATGATGTACGGAAAATCAAATAATCAAACAAAATTAGAATTACATAAACTTAAAAAAAATTGTAGCTTAAAATAAACAAAAATAAATAACAAAGACAATTAAATTAAAACTATGTACATTCAATAAATAATCAAACAAAATTAGAAATATGTAGGCAGAAAATTAGCGTTAAAATAAGAAAACATGAGAAAATCACAGGCTATCCCTTTTTAATGTGCCTACTTTTGCATACATTGAAATCAGTTTTTGTCGAATATTTTTTAAAATTGAAGTCTGATCAAAATTGAGTCTTTTTGTTTTCGACTACAATTATTAAGATAAACACATTGCATTGGCATCATTAGTTTTTGTAAAAAACAGTAAAAAGTTTTCAAGTTTCCTATGTCCGCCGATTTGTATGAATCGATCCACTGTGCACCGCCGACCAGTGCGAGGAATTCCTTGTTTTATTCCTTCCGGACTGTTGGTTCCACTGCTAAGTTCCACTAAGGGGTCCAACAGGATTTACAAATACTTCTGGACCCATTTAGGTAGTGGAACAAACAATATGTTTTATCCTGGATTTTTTGGGACGAGTGACCCCACTAACCACATTTGACGTAAACCTCTGTGGTTTAAATTCTTTTTTCCCTATGGCGATACTATTATTACTGGCGCCACAGAACTAGGCCTCGCGAAATCTGTCTTGCCCACACCAAATTTAGGTCTTGCCCCGCCACTGACAGAAAGTGACATCCTGTTCACTCATTTACAATTCACTTACTGTAAGTTTCTTTGGATTAATTTATTAGTAGGGTCCGTGTGTTTACCTATGTAATTTAAGTAGATATGTATTTATATAAAAAAAAGTATTGTACGTATTAATATCCGTGATCTGATACACATAACACAAGCAGGTCAAATCCTAGCTTACTTTGGGATCAGATGACGTTGTGTATAAAATTGCCTTAAGTAATGCATGTATTAATTACTCAGCTTTGTTGTATTTAACTTAGAATGTATATTTTATTAAGATAACTAACCAGGTTGCGGGGGTGCTGGTGATCTATGACCATTGATACGGGTACACTACATTAATACGAAAAACTTAACTCCGAAAGTCACAATCACGAATTTCATAATTCTGAATTTCATAAGTTCGAATGATTCAAAATCCCGAAAGTCAAAAATCCGATGTTTCATAAATCCTTTTTATTAAAAGTCATAATTTTTAAATTCCGAATGTTTACAATTCCGACTGTCAGAATGCCGAATTTCAAGAAACCTAACCGTTGAATTACGAATCATTAAAAATCCGCCATATTATAAATACGAACTCCGATTATCAAAAATCCGAAATATCATAAATACGAAGGGTGAATGTCGTTTCCACCCGTTCCTGTTTTAACCCGAAAACTTATCATTAAAGACGATTATTTATGTTCCCGATTCCACCCGTTTTTTTAATAAAGTATAGTCAAGTCTAACTACCGAAAATATTATTTCCAAGTGAGTGGAAGGCAAACGACAAAACAAAAAAATATATATATTATATTGTTAGCAATCACCAGGAATGTTAATAAAAAAATATACACGGAAATTAACAAAGCAGATTTCTATCACTTTATTTAACAAATTTACTACACCCTGAACGTAATCATTACACAAGTAGCTAATCAGTAAGTAACTTAGAACATTCTTACAATCACGGCGACACTGATATCACATGGATCACACTGATCGCCAGGGTGTGTAGTTCTTTACTCTGCAGCGGTCGACCGTCGAAAAAGGGCCGTCCACTACATTGCACGCCATTTTATATTAGAAAACTAGTCATAGACAAGTCGACTTCTACACGGCCTCTCCTGACCATGCGTCGTCCTCGACTGCATATAAGATGTCTGAACCTGAACAGTCATCGGTTCAGATGGACTAGCTTCAGGATTTGAAACACGCTCATCGGCATGAGCTGCGATGCTTCCATCGAGGCGGCTTCTAAAATCAATTAGAAATAACATGACATTACTATGTGCCAATGTAACTCAGAAAGACCTAATTGTTGTATCCATCAACCTTTCAAGGCATTCTAACGTACAGTCCAAAATACATTAGCTAAGATAAATAGCACACAGCTTATCACACGTCACCACATTCATTTAATTTGATTACGTTCTCACATTAAATAAGTCAAACTATATGAGGATTTCTGATCCATACGAGGTTTATGATTACTTCACACTTGGATTCAAGTATTTAACATTCATCCTCACTCTACTTATTCATTGTAGGGCTAACATCCCACAGTCTGTTTGCCAAAAAAGGAACGTCCCGCAGTCCGTCCTCTCCTACATGGGGATCAGCATCCAACAGGCATACCAATAGGAACGTCCCGCAGTCCGTCCTGTACACCAACATTCATCTTTACACTACCACGTAGGGCAAATATCCCGCAGTCTATTTGCCGAAAGGAACGTCCCGCAGTCCGTCCTCTACATGGAGTTGGCATCCCGCAGTCTGCCAATATGAACGTCCCGCAGTCCGTCCTTTATACAAAACTAACACCTATACATAAAACTAGTATCCATATATGTACAAAAGTTGTACCCACACAGAACACTGGCACTCAGCATGTGTCGGCATGGAACATCCCGCAGTCTGTTCCTTCACCAACACTCTGGCTGCGTTTAGATGACACGCAACCATCAGGCACACGCCACTTAAGTCAGCACCGACAACTCGTACACACATACATCAGTTACAGCAGGTCACGCCTTTTATTCTCTAAGGGGTAGGGCAGAAACACATTATATGCCCACATTTCACCTATAGATGTTGTACCACGTAATAGGCGTTGTGAGTCGTATTGCCGTGCTGATATGGACAGGTGCAGGTTGTGACTGCACACTGTTGAAAAAATTTAAGCCGCCCACAAAAGCCTTCGACTTTGCTCAATGACTGCCATTTTACTGGCAACCGGGACCAACGGCTTAATGTGCCTTCCGAAGCACGGAAACGCTCGCAAAATAACAAAGTGGTCACGTGGTGGTTACCCACACAAGAACCTGTCATAGTAAATGTTGTCAATATTACCGTCAACTCGCCACTCGAAGAATGCAGTGCAGTTATCAGGCCACCATTCGTCCTGCCATACCACCATAAACTGAGCCGCACGCAGCCAGGTTCAATTCATGACATCCGCTCGGCAGCGCTCGCATAACTATGTATGGACCACCATATACCATACCAGGGTTCAACTTGCATTTTTACATTGAACCTGTGAAAACACAAAATTGTTAACATTTAAACACACGAGTTGAACCTTTATTACGATCCACCTTACTGAACCCAGTTACTCTTCAGTAACCCGGCCGTGGGGACTTCTGCACCTTTTTGTTTTACAGTTTAGTTGCAAACCTCCCAATGGCACACATCTCAGGCTAGCGATCAAATCACTGGGACGGTAGTTTAGTTTCTCTTTATGAGACTCAGGGGAAAAAATGAGACGTCCTCCGTTTAATAACGTTAAGGTCAGCTGTAACTTCCACAAAAATACTTAAACACAAATATTTAAAGTGTTCATCAGCAATACCTCGATACTACGCATCCAAATTGGCCCATCCGTTAGGCAGCTGTGATGCCACAGACAAACACACAGGTTACACCCACAACAACACGTGTTTTCGTCGGGGGTTAATTAATTGACCTCGATTCAGATCATGTTGAGTACAGTTCGAGCGTAAGTGGACCTGTCTGTTTGCGTGGTGCATCTTTGGTGTAACGTAGTACCTAAATCTCTGGCCCCATTTTTTTTTTCACGAATTTCACACAACCAGCAGACTCTAACCTTTGACAGTAAAATCAGCGTTGCTGTACAGAAAAGGAACACTACATTTTGTCATTGTCCCAAACCGTTCGGCTACATCCTGTCTAGAATTCAATCCAATGCATGCATCCAAGTATAGGTATTACTGGAAACGGGGTTTTATGTTCTTCAAAAAAAACTCAAGAAGCACAAGTTTATGACTTCTCAATCAATCATCAATCAAATCAGCCTACAGCAGACCACTGCTGGATGTAGACCTCTCGTTCGACTCGGTGAGTTGGCGATTAGGTAAGAATCACACTTCTGATGTTAGCAATCACCAGGAATGTTAATAAAAAAATATACACGGAGATTAACAAAGCAGATTTCTATCACTTTATTTAACAAATTTACTACACCCTGAACGTAATCATTACACAAGTAGCTAATCAGTAAGTAACTTAGAACATTCTTACAATCACGGCGACACTGATATCACATGGATCACACTGATCGCCAGGGTGTGTAGTTCTTTACTCTGCAGCGGTCGACCGTCGAAAAAGGGCCGTCCACTACATTGCACGCCATTTTATATTAGAAAACTAGTCATAGACAAGTCGACTTCTACAATATATATAATATTTAAAAAAACTTTAACAATGAATTTTCGGATATTTGAAATTCTGAATAATGTTTTTCGGGAAAATAACAGTCCGGTCTTTTGATTATTCGTACTAATGAAATTAGGAAAAATAAAAATTCATACTTATGACTTTCGGATAAATGAATATCGTCCTTTTGAATATTCGGAGCTTTGTTTCTTAGGAATTATAATCTTCGGAATTTTGAACATCGGAATATTGAAATTCGGAAAAACACATTTCGGAATTTTTGGGTGTTCCCCATTGATACAAATTGCTGTGTCTAGTTTAGGCACCAGTCGCTCAATTAAATAATATCTTAGTCAATTTGTATTTATTATTTGTAGACTCGCGTTCAGAGATGAAAATGAACACTGCACGTCGACGACTTCCTCGCATAACCTTGTTAATGCATTCTGCAACAAATTTATTTATTTATTTGTGGGTCACAATATTTGATCCCACATTATTTATTACAACTTTATTATTTATTATTATAAATAAAGTAGGTATATGTATGTAGGATTGAGTGGTGTCAGGTGGCACGTTGCTACATTCCGATGTAACCATCACTTTGTAGGTAGTTCGGCGAGGAAACCAGGAATCGTGGTATAAAGAAATAATGCGTGGTTTAGTTAACACTCATTTAGTCAATCGTATAACTAACACTAAACACAAAGAACCTCCTAGGACTAACTAAATCTACACTGTTATAACATTCCACCAGAGCACGTGGGCGCGTGCGCACCGGTCGATCGTTGCACCAATAATGACCTAGACTCGACTGACGACGTCCTGATATGTCGTGCGTGGCCGCCCCTCCAGCGCTCGGTGTTATGTCACCTGTCAATGTCACTTGTCATTAGGATCACATTTGAAGTGTGCCGTCACGGCCAACCCTGACTATCGCACGTCCTCGGGCGAAACACCTGTAGAAATTTAAGAATGCGTTAATGATCGCTCGTCCATTCCTGACAGAAATTGTGAACTTAACTTCCTTTCCCAATAAGCCGGGCGTACTAAGCCCTTTAAACCAAATAGTACTTGAAACGGGTTGAGGCATCCGAGGCCTCTTAAACTAGCTAGCGCAACACACAGACATGGCTCAGGCATACGAGGTCTTCCCAACCAGTCCAACCTTCAACAAAGACGTGGCCCAGGCGTACGTACCTCTTTTAACCAGTCTAAGTAGACGTGGCCTGGGTATACGCAGCCTCTTCAACCAGCCCTACCAACATAGACGTGGCTCGGGCGCACGTACACATTTCAAGCGTACGCGGCCTCTTTAACCAGTCCGACCAACACAGACGTGGCCCGGGCGCACGTACACATTTCAAGCGTACGCGGCCTCTTCAACCAGTCCGAACAACACAGACGTGGCCCGGGCGCACGTATACATTTCAAGCGTACGCGGCCCCTTCAACCAGTCCGACCAACACAGACGTGGCCCGGGCGCACGTACACATTTCAAGCGTACGCGGCCCCTTCAACCAGTCCGACCAACACAGACGTGGCCCGGGCGCACGTACACATTTCAAGCGTACGCGGCCCCTTCAACCAGTCCGAACAACACAGACGTGGCCCGGGCGCACGTATACATTTCAAGCGTACGCGGCCCCTTCAACCAGTCCGACCAACACAGACGTGGCCCGGGCGCACGTACACATTTCAAGCGTACGCGGCCCCTTCAACCAGTCCGACCAACACAGACGTGGCCCGGGCGCACGTACACATTTCAAGCGTACGCGGCCCCTTCAACCAGTCCGAACAACACAGACGTGGCCCGGGCGCACGTACACATTTCAAGCGTACGCGGCCCCTTCAACCAGTCCGACCAACACAGACGTAGCCCGGGCGCACGTACACATTTCAAGCGTACGTGGCCCCTTCAACCAGTCCGACCAACACAGACGTGGCCCGGGCGCACGTACACATTTCAAGCGTACGCGGCCCCTTCAACCAGTCCGACCAACACAGACGTGGCCCGGGCGCACGTACACATTTCAAGCGTACGCGGCCCCTTCAACCAGTCCAACCAACACAGACGTGGCCCAGGCGCACGTAACCTTTTCAACCAGTCCAACCAGACGTGGTATAGGCTTACGCGGCCTCTCCAACCAGTCTGACCAACAAAGACGTGGCCCAGGCGCACGTATCCTTTTGAACCAGCCTAAACAGACGTGGCTCAGGCATACGTGACCTCTTCAACCAGTCTTCCCCATAACAAAAGCGTGACTTTGTATAGCGGCAGAGGTTCATACATAAATCGACTCACGAATCTGTAGAACGTGAAAGAGGCACACAAAGGTCGCAAATCCTGGCGATTCGCTTCAGAAAGAAAAGGAACAGTCTCACCGGATGACGTCAGCAGTGCACCTCCAGCTGTGATGTTAGTTCTGCGACACGGCCATCACGACGACTCACACGTCCTCGTGTGAAGCATCGCAAACATTTACAGCATCTGAAACAACAGTTTATCCAAAGTACAGAATCTTTTGCTCGACCTTCCTGACCGAAGAGTCGGGCATCAGCTAAATAAACTCGACATATTAAGTCTGCATTATTTTATTCTAAACAGTTCGCAACGCTTATTAAATCTGATCACAATACATACATACAAACACATACACACAGTCACGCTCCCATAGGCAGAGGCACAGTATACGCCCACATTTCACCTTATGGTTTTATGTCCCACGCAATAGGTGGTGAGCCTATTGCTGTGTTTCTGCTATTTTTTTACTCTTGATTATTTTGATCTCTTGAGTATTGCTGATCACAATAGGTACTCAATTAAATCGAAATCGGCTAGTTCAGTATGCAATACTCTTAACTCAACCTAAAGCCTCCATCCGGCCAGGTAGTGGGACTTCCATCCTGTACCCACTTCAGATAATGGTATGAATTGAACCAGAAAATGCCTACCTTCGGCACTTTTTTTTTATACCACTAAGGTGGCAGACAAGGACTGGTGGTCACCGTAGCATATGAACGCTTGCAACACCAGAGGCGCCGCCACTCCCGTGCTGCCGACCCTGTAAAAACCTTCAAAGACCCCTTTCAAAGAACCCTATGCTGTAGGCTTTTCCTTACGGCTTGACGACGTAGGTCACTATAAAGACCCATGGCTAGCATGAATCTGCGCGCGGCCAGAGTAAATCGCATACTACACTCACTCACTCACGTGAAGGTCTTACTCCTTCATCATCATTTGTCAGGTAAGTCTTTAAAGAATCTACTCACATGAAGGTCTAACCCCTTCGTCATCTCAACGACCTACTTAATGGAAAAAGAAAAGGACTACGTGACCTGTGATTTGCAAGGTCCATCCTCGTAGCACGTCGATCTTCATAACTACCCAGCAGCTCGATGAGGATACGCCTCCCGTAGCTCCGGCACAACATAATCTGCTAGTGACCGCGCCGCCCGTGCCGCACGCTGTTAGTTTTCACACCAGTGCTCGCGCAAGCCGCTGTCGACCCGCGCTCTACTTCTCCGCTGCGCTGGCGATGGAGCACCCACAGCGCAACCGTTCACGAAGAAGTTACATGAAAATTAACAAAATTTAGAGTTAAAGTACACCGGTAACAAGTTACTGTACATGTCTTCCGCCAAAACGTTATGAGGGATGACATAATATTGGTTCCATTCCCTGAATAGATTTTTTTTTTTGCCCATTATATAAGCGGCGGTTGCTCATACCTACATTTCATTATTTATAACCAATATTTTGAGGAAAGATTATGTCACATTGGAATAATCAAACCATTCGAACTTGTATCACTCCTGGTCAACAAAACACTCATTGGGCAACCATTAAACCATCTTGTAGCCGGTACCGTCAGTTACAACTAAAATCACTGGTCTGATAATTACACTAAGAAATTACGATCAGATAACACAGGAGTCATAACTTGTAAGCGAATTTTATTCACAGCTTGTAATCTATCAAAAATTTAAACCTTACAATCTTACCTATTAAAAGTTCTAAGGGACTAGCCTGCGTGACCTAATTCATGGTGCAATTGAGAGAGAGCTGTACGTTTGAACAGAGCATCCCGTCACGAGCGACTACTTAGTTCCATATATGTTCATACATGGAGTTCATCTTCAGTATCTCGGATTCTCTCTTCCTGGTTGTAGGCTTTCGAATTACATGTTGCTATTAAATAAAGCTTGATAATAACGGACTCACAAAATTCCTTGAAGTCTGTGCTGGCGGAGTACCGTCCTTGATCGCCAATCATGTAGATAAGTATGCCGAATAACGAACACTATAATTCAGTGTCTTATACTGCTGCTTATATCGATGCTAAGTGTAGGATGAAATGATGCGTACTTAGTACCTGGTATAATGACAGCCATTTCATCGACAACCGGGACCTTACCGCTAACCTCCGAAGCCCGAAAGTGCTTGTACATGAAAGAGTCACAAAGTGGTTACCCATCCAAGGACTGCCACAGTAAAAGCTGCTTACGACAAAATGAATTTACAGAACACCAAGACCGCAGGACTCCAAGCGCTTCTATTGAACTGATAACTTCCTTTTGGTTGTTCATACACTAAGTTTTCTGGTCGCATCAATGTGTGTGGTGTGTCAGGGTAGTGCCACCCTGGTATTGGTGTTCGTTTTAACCTGTACTTTACCTGATAAATGATATCGCGCGGCTGTCTGTAAATTTATTTAAATTTTCTTATAACCCTCGGCATGTTCTTGAAGCAATAAAGTTCATAAGCGTGAACGCAGTAACCTCTCGTGGACATCGTTGATGACAGAACATCAGAACGATCTAAGGACCATTTGCAAACAAAGAGTTTTACCAAATCGCTAGATTTCCGGTGTAGCACATCTGATCCTGGCCCTTTGGGTCCTGAGTGATCCCCGAGGAAGCTTTCCATTATTCAGGTAGGATACGAGTTTAAAGAGCTCTCCATCCTTCTGCTGTTCCGCAATCAGCTATTGGTCAGCAAATTCCGCTGATTGATCAATACACTCTCTTTGCAGTACTGTAGGGGATTATTTTCTGAAAAGAAGTGTGCATGTAATATTTCCTAGCCAATGCCTTCCTAACCAATTCGACATCACCATATGAAATTCAAATGAGACAAGCGGCACTATGTCCGCTTTCGCCCATGTGGACTGCATGGATGCAGTCTTTGACCACACCAAACTTGCTGTTATGCAAATGATGATAACATAATTTCCAACTGCATGAGTGAGAGCTTCGAACCTTTTCTGACGCTAAATCTAAGATCGTAGAGAGATCGACCTCCATGTAACCTTACTAATTGTTCCGAGAAGCAACAAAAAAAATATAACGGTTTAGGACTGTGTGTCCTCAATCGCAGTAGTCTACACACATCCTGTCCGTACAGTCTTGTTTCATTTTAAACTACAGAATGGAACTTGCAAATAATGATCAACTACAGCGAATTATATTGGCTCTTAAGTATGTACGAGAACCGACTGGTGTGCTCCTCCAGGGTCAAACTGCAAGGGTATCACCGATAATAAACGTGTGATTGAAGAATTCAAGTTTCTGATTTCAGTTTCCTTATAGGAGGGATGTTATTGTCTCACGTACTGGTCAATTTAATTTCTATTTTTTTTTTATGAAGGGCGCCATGTGATACGGTTGGACGTAAAATTACGTCAAATCATGATCGTTTCTAGCCAGCCTAGTGGCCAAGTAAAACAAAGAAAAAGGGATTTCAAAAGTTACGCCATCAGTATCAGTGGTCAGAATTTCTACAGGCGATCTCACGAAAGTTAATCCAGTATCTGTTGCAGTCACACTATAACAAAGTCTTTAATTCTTAAATTTACAGAAGATAGATTCTTCCACTGCCGAATATTCGGTATCAGAATAGAAATAAACATGAAACTGCTCACCAAAGTAATCCTGAAGGTGCGTGCGTACTTTCTGTGACAGAAATTACCGCGTTACTGCTGCTTCAACAGAAAATGCCATATTTCCGTTTCTGTATCGCCATAAAAATGCATACTCTATCGCCACGTGGGCGACTGAGTTTCATCCCACTTCTGATGTAGGATTGAGTGGTGTCAGGTGGCACGTTGCTACATTCCGATGTAACCATCACTTTGTAGGTAGTTCGGCGAGGAAACCAGGAATCGTGGTATAAAGAAATAATGCGTGGTTTAGTTAACACTCATTTAGTCAATCGTATAACTAACACTAAACACAAAGAACCTCCTAGGACTAACTAAATCTACACTGTTATAACATTCCACCAGAGCACGTGGGCGCGTGCGCACCGGTCGATCGTTGCACCAATAATGACCTAGACTCGACTGACGACGTCCTGATATGTCGTGCGTGGCCGCCCCTCCAGCGCTCGGTGTTATGTCACCTGTCAATGTCACTTGTCATTAGGATCACATTTGAAGTGTGCCGTCATGTATTATTTTGTGATAGCTCATGTATTTAGCTTTAATATAGAAAAAAAATCAGAATTGTAAATAGCGATTTCCCTTTGTTAAACTACAGCCAAGTTCAGTAAATTATTAAAAAGTTCTATTTTCTGTAACCTTTGTGTAAATCTGGATGAAATTGTAGTATACTATGTTATAGAGGGGCACCTGTTCCATCACACCCTAACGGGTGGACCACTTTTTACGCCATACCATGTATGATTTATTAATTATTATTATTATTTATTTGGATGCTTTAAACGGTGTAATACAGTGGGTATCACATAGCAAAATATGGACACAATAGATCCAGTATGTAAATAATTACGATTAAGGAACCGCGTGTCCGGTAGGAAGTTATAATTACCGTGACATCTACTATTTTCTGGTCCACTTCCCTAAGTAACACTATTTGTCACATCACTACTGCAAGCGCCGCGTGTACTGTGGCTCAGTATCAGTTGCACGTCTCTAATGTCATTTTACCGCAAGTTAGAATTGTCAGAATATAATTACCATAACCTTGATTTTGAATTCTACTAATTGCACAGACGTACAATAAGTAGCAGACGAAACATTAATTATGTTTGTGTGCGTTGGTCTTTCCATTCCGCTCGCTCTAAGGGGTTAGTGAATGCTGCTATCTCGTTTCTACACGTATATCAACACTATACATGACATTTAAAAAAAAATGACGTACGCCTGGTTTTTGAAAGATATAAGCTGCCGATGCTGCAGTTTGACGTATTAGATACCTCTAATTAATGTAGGGGCCAAACTCAGGCACTTCTTTTCAAGATTAAATTTAATGCTAACATAAAAATAAGTGTGGCAAACTGTGATTCAGCATTTAATTAGTTCAGAATTGCATTTTAATATAATGCCTGTAATCTTCGATGATATTGAGTATACAATATATAAAAATGAAGCCCGATTTCCGTGGTCACGGCATCACGCGTGAAATGCTGGACCGATTTCGCTAATTCTTTTTTGTTGTGTTTGTTTCTGTCAAGAGAAGGTTTTCAAAAAATTGGTGCAAAACTATTAGCAGAAATGGTTTATATTGCGATTTTGAATCGGATCATAGAACTGGAAACTCCGAAATGGAAACCGGGAACAGAAAAACTAAGAGATAATTTTGCAATCCAATATAGCCGCCGCGTCGAAATCACAAAATTTCATGATGGGTATCGTTTAAGGGGGATTTTGGTACGCTGAGTACGAATCTCATGATACTTTTACAATCCGATATGGCCGCCGCCCTGAAATCACAAAATTTCATGATGGGTATCGTTAAAGGGGGTTTTTGGTATGCTGAGTACGAATCACATGATAATTTTGCAATCAAATATGGCCGCCGCGCCGAAATCACAAAATTTCATGATGGGTATCGTTTAAGGGGAAATTTGGTACGCTGAGTACGAATCTCATGATAATTTTGCAATCCAATATGGCCGCCGCGCCGAAATCACAAAATTTCATAATGGGTAATTTGGTACGCTGAGTACGAATCTCATGATAATTTTGCAATCCAATATGGCCGCCGCGTCGAAATCACAAAATTTTCGTGATGGGTATCGTTTAAGGGGTTTTTTGGTATGCTTAGTACGAATCACATGATAATTTTGCAATCCAATATGGCGGCCGCGCCGAAATCACAAAATTTCATGATGGGTATCGTCTAAGGGGTTTTTTGGTATGCTGAGATCGAATCACATGATAATTTTGCAATACAATATGGCCGCCACGCCGAAATCACAAAATTTCATGATGGGTATCGCTTAAAGGGGCTTTTGGTACGCTGAGTACGAATCTCATGATACTTTTGCAATCCAATATGGCAGCCGCCCTGAAATCACAAAATTTCATGATGGGTATCGTTAAAAGAGGTTTTTGGTATGCTGAGTACGAATCACGATGATTCAAATGAAATCACAAAATTTTCGTGATGGGTATCGTCTAAGGGGTTTTTTTGTATGCTGAGATCGAATCACATGATAATTTTGCAATCCAATATGGCCGCCACGCCGAAATCACAAAATTTCATGATGGGTATCGTTTAAGGGGTTTTTTGGTATGCTGAGTACGAAACACATGATAATTTTGCAATCCAATTTGGCCGCCGCGCCGAAATCACAAAATTTCATGATGGGTATCGTCTAAGGGGTTTTTTGGTATGCTGAGTACGAATCACATGATAATTTTGTAATCAATTATGGCCGCTGCGCCGAAATCACAAAATTTCATGATGGGTATTGTTTAAAGGGGATTTTGGTACGCTGAGTACGAATCTCATGATAATTTTGCCATCCAATATGGCCGCCGCGCTGAAATCACAAAATTTCATGATGGGTATCGTTTAAGGGGAAATTTGGTACGCTGAGTACGAATCTCATGATAATTTTGCAATCCAATATGGCCGCCGCGCCGAAATCACAAAATTTCATGATGGGTATCGTTTAAGGGGTAATTTAGTACGCTGAGTACGAATCTCATGATAATTTTGCAATCCAATATGGCCGCCGCGCCGAAATCACAAAATTTTCGTGATGGGTATCGTTTAAGGGGTTTTTTGGTATTCTGAGTACGAATCACATGATAATTTTGCAATCCAATTTGGCCGCCGCGCCGAAATCACAAAATTTCATGATGGGTATCGTCTAAGGGGTTTTTTGGTATGCTGAGTACGAATCACATGATAATTTTGTAATCAATTATGGCCGCCACGCCGAAATCACAAAATTTCATGAAGGGTATCGTTTAAGGGGTTTTTTGGTATGCTGAGTACGAAACACATGATAATTTTGCAATCCAATATGGCCGCCGCGCCACCGTTGTTAAAATTTCATGATGGGTATCGTTTAAGGGGTTTTTTTGTATGCTGAGTACGAAACACATGATAATTTTGCAATCCAATATGGCCACCGCGCCACTGTTGCGAGATGATTATAATAAAGGTTTTTGAACGTTTTGCCGCCTGTCTGTATGATCGTTGTGTTGTTTATGTACATATTATTTTTATATCTATGTTTGTTTTTCTCTGTTTTTATTATTATTTTTTATAAAAGGTTACTGTTGTTTGGTCTATGTGCGCTGTGATCTAAAATAAAAAATATTTTCTTTCTTTCTTTCTTTCTATTTCTGTCAGTATGCTGAGATACCAAAAAACCCCTTTCACGATATCCAATATGAAATTTTTCAACGGTGGTTCGGCGGCCATCTTAGATTGCAAAATTGACCTAAAATTCGTATTCAGCATACCAAAAAACCCCTTCTACGATATGCCAGCCATCTTGGATTGCTAAATTAACCCAAAGTTCGTACTCGGCATACCAAAAAACCCCTTAAACGATACCCATCACTAAAATTTTGTGATTTCGGCGCGGCGGCCATATTGGATTGCAAAATTATCATGAGATTCGTACTCAGCATACCAAAAAACCCCTTAGACGATACCCATCATGAAACTTTGTGATTTCGGCGCGGCGGCCATTTTGGATTGCAAAATTATCATGTGATTCGTACTCAGCATACCAAAAAACCTCTTAGACGATACCCATCATGAAATTTTGTGATTTCGGCGCGGCGGCCATATTGGATTGCAAAATTATCATGAGATTCGTACTCAGCGTACCAAAATCCTCCTTAAACGATACCCATCATGAAATTTTGTGAATTTGGCGCGGCGGCCATATTGGATTGCAAAATTAACCCAAAATTCGTACTCAGCATACCAAAAAACCCCTTATATGATATGCAACATGAAATTTTACAACGGTGGCGCGGTGGCCATATTGGATTGCAAAATTAACCTGAAATTCGTACTCAGCATACCAAAAAACCCCATAAACGATATCCAACATGAAATTTTACAATGGTGGCGCGGCGGCCATATTGGATTGCAAAATTAACCTGGAATTCGTACTCGTACTACTATTTTTTTCCCAAAAGCGTTTGACATCTTAGATCGTATCTCCACTTATTTATAATCCGGACCAGTGTGCGGCCGGCCAGCCGCAACAAAAAAAAGCGCATTGTACTACGAGTTGAATCAAAACTTTACACATTGTATCATTACAAGGCGCGCATTGCAATGCTCGGATCACCTGCTTCACTGCTGTAACCTCGTCTTGTATCATTACAAGGTGCGCATTGCAATGCTCGGTTCACCTCCCACACTGGCTGTAATTCTCGACTCGTAACATTACATTAAGCGCGAATGCTCCCGGTGAGGGAGCACCTTTAGAAAAAAATGATGTTTTGTAACATCATTTTTTTCTAAAGGTGCTTTAGCCTCAATAGCATTTTTGAAGACCTATCTATGGATACCCCACACGTATGGGTTTGATGAAAAAAAATCTTTTCGTTTCAGTTCTGAGTATGGGGACCCCCAAAATTTACTGCTTTTTTTTAGTTATATTTAAAAATCTTAATGCGGTTCACAGAATACATCTACTTACCAAGTTTCAAGTACATCGGTCTTATAGTTTCGGAGAAAAGTGGTTGTGACATTCGGACGGACAGACAGACAGACATGACGAATCTATAAGGGTTCCGTTTTTTGCCATTTGGCTACGGAACCTTAAAAGAGGTATTTTAAGATACTCTTATTTCATTAAAATAAATCTTATTGAACTAGGCGGCTAACTCCTTCCCTGTAGTTGCGTTAGTGTGTGTGGTTTTTATATGTGTTAGTTTTGGCGTACTTTTCGATCTCTAATGCTTTGTCTGCTACTTATTGTAAGTCTGTGACTAATTGCCATTTTGCTTATTTTAAATTTAATTTTTGCGAGTTGAAGTCAAGTTGTTGCTGTTAACCTTTCTTGGGCCTCTGTACGGTGCACAAACATATAAGAATAAACATACCAAGCATAGGCGGAAAAAAGTGTAACCATTACGCTCACATAGACAGTAGAAGTAATCCAGGGTCGAATCCACAGTACATAAGTATTTAAGTCAAAAATAATTATGTCTGTGGATTTCTTATGGTTATAATTCCATAGACTACTAATTTTAAGGGCTCCGGAGAATTGAAATTGTATTCATACTTGAATAATAGCAGAGCCATTGTGCGTGATTTCTTTGCATAAATTATGTGTGTGTGTGTGCAATGGTTTGTCTAGTGTCGTGTTGTCTAAAGTTTAAAATTTTTATAGTTTTTTTTTTATATAGTGCTTTTCTTTTCTTAGTTCTACGTATATATAATTGTAAAGTTATATACGGAGGCTTGTTGTTAGCAACTTACTGTACCATATTTTATTATTCATTTGTCAATTAGTCTGTAAGCCTTCTTCAACAATAAACAAAAAAAAATGACTGCTTTTTGTAGAAATTATTTCACTCAAACATATTTTGTGATGTTTTTAAATTATTGTTTTTTTTTCAAGTTTAATTTGATATATTCGGTCTCTAAGTCTCTACCTATGAAATTGCCGTTATGTATGAAAAAAATTAAACGATAATTTTCATGTATTTTTTTATTTGTATTAATCGAAGTGATCACCCATATCCAGCACCATATCTCATCGAGGCTATGCTTTTTGACCGATATATTACCACAGGCTTATGTCTATTATTAGTAGACCCAACATAAGGGGAAAAAAGCGTAACCATTACACACACAAAATACAGTAAGTCGGCACCGAATCAAGTATTTTTGTACGTTACTTTTTCACTCTAAAGGCGGCTGAACAGGTGAGATTTGAAACAGGGATTCGATTATTGTCTAAAATATCTGTCTGTAATATTATTGTCTGACTCGCACCAAGTGCGAGTCAGACTCGCGCACTGAGGGTTCCGTACTAAACAACGGCTAATATCACGTTTGTTGCAGAGACCCTAATGATTACTACTTACAATAAACAATTTATAGTTATAGCGGCAACAGAAATACATCATCTGTAAAAATTTAAAATTTCTCGCTATCACGGTTCATGAGATACAGTCTCGTGACGGACAGACTGACACCAGAGTAATACTGTGCCGTTTTTGCCCTTTGGGTGCGAAGCCATAAAAATCACCACGAACTTTTTTTGACTTAAATATTTACGGTCCTTAAAAAAATATTGAAAATATGTACTTGAAATAATTACAATTAATAAATTGAATAATAGTCACATTAAATAAAATAAACTGAAAACAAAGTAAACCCGCCCCTGACCCCTCCCGGTGCACAAGTGACCATTACACTTGCTTGTAAATAAATACATACATACATACATACATACATACATATGGTCACGCCTTTATCCCCGAAGGGGTAGGCAGAGACATATTATATGCCCACATTTCACCTTTGTATAATTTGTCCCACGTAATAGGTGGTGAGCCATATTGCCGTGTTTAAATAGACAGGTGCAGGTTGTGACTGCCTGCTGTCGAAAATAAAGCCTTCAACTTAGCTTAACGACTGCCATTTCACCGGCAACCGGGACCAACGGCTTAACGTGCCTTCCGAAGCACGGAAACGCTCAAATAAATGTCACAAAGTGATGACATGGATGGTCACCCATCCATGGACCGGCCATAGTGAAAGTTGCTTACTGCAGTGATCGTTTACAGAACACTGAGTCCGCGGGGCCACGAGCGCTTCTAAATATGTACTTACTACTTAATACCTAGTTAACGAGTAATAAACGAGTAAAAACAAGTTAAATAGTAGTTCGTAGTTCTTTTAGACGAAATATTTGGGCACAGTTTTGATAACTAACCGACCATAAAAGTATTGACTAGTAAAACACAAAATACATTTTACAAACAAAACGGACACGGAACTGAGTTCGTTTCAGTATAGAACAATAGTAGGTACCTGGAATGTCATTATCAGTGCAACTACAAAGTGAACGTTAATTTCCAAAATCTTAGTTCTGCGTAACGACGGTAACCAAACGATATATGTAAACAATGTTGATAACATTCATTAACAACTTTTTCACGTGTTTACCAAGGAACTTTTAAATACTGTGAATAAATATCGCAGAGTAATATAACGTAGTCGTAACTACAACATAAATTACCTGTGGAAAGTTATTCCTGGTGATATATTGTGACCAAAACTTTTAACCACTTTTATTTTTAACTTCACTTCCCTTTTTAATACAAATATGAATTATATTTTTACTTTTGAACTTGTCGTACATTTTGATCAATCACAGAAACCGCTTGATGTTTTCACAAACTGGTCACAAGTCGACTTTCTGTGTCAAAGTGTAAGTTAGATGTTGCTGCACAGAAAACAAAGACAGCGCTATACAATAATTAGAAGAAATGAAAAGGACAAAGTACTGCTATAATTCCGTAACTATAACTAGAAAAATATGTCTCGTCTGCTTATTCTTATATTTGTCTGTGGTACGTTGTAATATGCCAGTATTTACGAACTTTAAGTAAACGAATTTTTTAATGAAAATCTATTGTTTTCTAATTACCATGTGTTTATAATTATCGTAATACAATTAATTGACGTCATCGCATCGACACAGTTATTAAGTTACTTTTCAAGTCAATTTGTTTTTGAGCGTATGGAGGCCCACTGGGATCCCAGGGGCTCAAGCAACCTCACCTGAAAATGACGCCTCTGCTGTCCAATGGACGAGGCGAGGCCGCCCTATGGTACCGACGCGTTGTAGTCATCGCTTGCATTTGAGTGGACGTGGCTGGGGCGACCTACCAGCTAGGGAGACATTTAGAAACGGTGGCGGGCCTCTCGTGGCACCGTATAGAGATCCAAATGATCCAGCTAGGACTACGGCACAGCTATATCTGTGATCAATGTCATCATCGTCATGCCTCTCCCATGAATTCCTCATCCCATCCACAATACACCGCCCTGAAGATAAGTCGTACCTATTAAATATTATGGAGGAATTTCGAGACAAAGCCAGGGCGTGTGTATTAGGAGTAGCATTGTCTCTGTTTATAGCTTGATTATTATGCTTCCTCTACATTACTCGCGAAGTTGAACGAAGTTGGACGAATATGATAGTGTAGAGGGGCACTTCGGCTTACTTCGTCAAAATTTTTCTTTGCCTCGGGCAACTTCGCCGACCAACGTCGTTCAACTTCGCGAGTAATGTAGACGAAGCATTACGAAAAAATCGAAAATGCTGTCAAATGTCAGATGTACATTAGTGAATGACGTCTGACGACCAAATCATTGACTGACATGACAGATGACAGACGGTTGTGATCATGAATCGTGAATGTTGTTTCACTCAGTTTCACTTATTTATTCACTTCACGAAATTTCAGAGACGTGACTACTCGGTTGAATCTGAAAAAAACACTAATAGCAATCATCCAAACCTGTGAATAACTAGTTTTGAACCGGTATTTTATAGAAACAAGGGATATACTATAGCTAATCTTACAAAAGATAGCCACATTGTGGTAGGTGGTCCACCTAGATAATATTTTCATTATCAAATTATTTAGTAAAAGCGTTCGTTGTCTGTTTTAGCTATGAATTTTGGAGTGATTGTGTTGTGAAATGTTAAGATCCTTAAACGTGAATGCTTTAAGACGTACATTTATTCAAATATTACTTCGCCAGGTTGGAATAAAAATGGACATGGATACAGTTGGCGACATCACTTTCTTACTTCATGAACCTCCCAAATACGGTTTAAAATTGCCTTTGAATCATGAATTTCCAATACAAAGTAAGCAGAAAATTGTTCCGAGACCTAAACAGGCAATTGAAATGATGCCTCTAACTGCTAGGTGAGTCTCTGTACTTAAATACTTAGTTGTTATGTTCTTTTCTTTTGTACATTATGAAAAAACACCTGACTGGTCCTTATAGGATTATCAAAGGTATGCATGCAAAAAACATTTAATAATGCTATAAGATTTGATACTACTGAAGTTAATAACTATGATTTACTATATTTTTAATAATACATACACTTGCATATAGTCACACCTTTATTCCCGGAGGGGTAGACAGAGGCATAGTATATGCCTACATTTCACCTTATAGTTTTATGTCCCACGTAATAGGTGGTGAGCCTATTGCCGTGTTGAAATGGACAGGCAGGTCACCGCGACCCGCAGTTGAATTTTTTAAAGCTGCCCATAAAGCCTTCAACCTGGCTTAACAATTGTCAATTTACTGACAACCAGGTTTCATTTCAAGTTATCCTTCTCTACGCAATGGATCTTTTTGCGAAAGTGTTCCCTTAGTCGACTCTTATGACACCCTCGGGATGTATTGGGGTGCGACAGTTTGTACTCTTACCTGTCGCAACACGGGACCCCTTAGCCACATGGGGCATTTTTAAATAATAAATGTTATCGTTGTCACCTTAAAGTCAATAAAGTCACTTCTTGGAATAAATTGAGCACTGATATTCTACTAATGAACCATTTTGCTTAGCCACTTTCATTGAAACTGAAGCTTTCTTTTTTCATTTATTTTAGGTACTGTTAAAATTATCATAAGTACCTACAAAGAATACAAATTATATCAGCATTCCATAAACCACAAAGATTTGTAGTAGGTAGCTGAAACCATACTTTGAGTAGCCTAATCCTATTGCAAACCACTCAATAGCTCAGAAGTGCACTCAGGAAGTGGGTTTAATGTCAGCTTTGGCCATTGCAGTTATACTTCTGTTCATTCCTTCTAGCATTATCATCATTCCAGTGACAACAGAAAAGTTCTCAACTCTTTTCTGTTCATCACCAACTATTGGGCCTATGGTATGCTCATGGCTAAGAGTAGGAACTCTTAGTCATGAGCATACCACAGGCCCAATAGTTGACTAGTTATAGCACAACTTGTATCACTTCCTGAAAGAAATGGGGCTCTTTTTATTATTATGTTCTTGATGCCGGCACCACCAAGCGGACAATTTGACCTGACAGTCCAACCACCTGTACTGCTGCCCATTTCAATCATTAGGCCTGCTTCTAAGCTTTGTACTGACTGCAATATCAATCTAACCCCATTATACTGCCAAAGCAGTGTCAAAAATACTTATTGAATAGAAATGTATCTGAAATTGGTTACAATAAGTATAAGTATAAATAATATTAAAGCAACAATAACTGGATTGAATTCGTGTTATTGTTACTTGAAATAAACAAATGCTTTTTCTGGCCTTATGATTATAGTTCAATCAAACTGCATAATTTTTGTTAATTTATCAGTATTCATTTCAGTACAGAAGTTGACACACTTGGCGCTGTAATGTTAGTTCCTAAAATTACAAATCTAAATGTGAACACAAATTCTCAAAAACCAAAAATTCTTAAATTAGCAGTTATTATTAACGCTTTGTCACTTTCTAATTTTAGTAAATGAGAAGTAGGTAAATGTTTGCTAAATGTGCTATTTGGCTGGACATTGTGTTGCATTTAAATGAATGCTTGCCAACTTTTGTACCAGAAACTAATAGGTAGTTATGTTGTTTATTTTGCAATAGTTGTTGAAGAAATAAAATGTGGAGGAGTGTGGGGAGACAGAAATTATGTTGGTAAAGGGTTCCCAACCTGGGCGCCGTAGAAAGCACAGAGGGACTGGTTCTGTGGCGCAGTCGGTAGTGATACCGCCTGCGGCGCTGGAGGTCGTGGGTTCGATTCCCACCGGAGACAAATATTTGTGTGACCCATAAATGTTTGTCTCAAGAGTCTGGGTGTTTCTATTTATAATATGTATGTATTTAAAAAGTATATAAGTATTAATATCCGTGGTCTGATACCCATAACACAAGCAGGTTATTCCTAGCTTACTTTGGGGTCAGATGGCGTTGTGTGAAGTGTCTGTAAATATTATTATTATTATTAATTAAACAATAAATCAAATAAGACATGTCAGTCCTCATCTGGACGCAGACATCTCCCAATAAACGCCACACGGTCCTGAACCTTCCGCATCCACTCCCCTCCTGCGGCCTTTTCGAGGTCTCTTGGGGTAGAATGTCGATCTGGCGGGTGGACGTCCTACCCATCGTTTGCAAAAAGGGCATGTCTGTCAAGACCCCTTTTTCAATTTTTTTTGACTATTGTACTTGGTGTCTGGGTAGAGGAAAAAGTAGCCTCTTTTTACCCAAGGAAATCAACTGAGTCCTTCCCGCGTTGAGCGCCTTGAAATGTCTTAGCCCTTTTCACACGTACCGGTTGCCGGGTAGCAGGTGCCGGGTACCCGGCGGCCGAAGTGTATGGCCATGTACTATAGCTTTCACACGTACCGGCGTGATTTGCCCGGCAAACGCTTGCATTCGCCACCGTGTACCCGGCACCAGCTACCCGGCAACCCGTATGTGTTTAAAGGGCATTAGCTGAGAGATGTAGTAATATAGCGACATGGTGATAGACGGCTTCCGTGGCTCAGCGGTCCAAGTCTCTATGATTTGCTTATGGAGCTAGTGCATCAGGAAATCATACAGACTTTGAAAGTGTAACTTGAGCAACCAAGGTGGGGTAAAGTCACAAGTGGGGTAATCAGACAGATCATAAACAAGTGGCTGGAGATGAACCATGGCAAGGGTGCTTCGGTGAGTATCTATGGCGAATACACCGTGAGTTCATGGCCGAGTGCCAGTACTGCGAGGAATGCAGCGAGGACACTGCGCTCTACACATTGGTGGCTGCACAGCGTAGTAGCAGGACATTATCTCGCTGGAGACCACGGTTTGAGCCATGATCTCCAATGGGACGCCGCCGCGTCTTTTTGCGAGCAGGTCATGGTCGTGAAAAAGGGAAGCGGGAGAGAACTCTCCAACCCGAGTTCCGCAGTCTGCGGTGAGGGCGCCATACGCTTGTCTTCGCCCAAGACTGTCGGCCTCCATGACCGCGGGCCTAAGGACGGGGAGCGGGCGGTTATGGCTGCTCACCGTCCTTACAGAAGCAGGCCCAAGACGACATCCTAACGTGAAAATTTCTCGCAAGCCACACGACTCAAGAAGCGGAGGAACACCCGAACCACCCCAAAGACGCGGGAAAGTACTTGAGCCCACTCAGTGACCACTGTGGTAGCCAAGGTCTGTTGGAAGTCCGTGATTTGATTTCACGTGACATGTTAGTGAACCGTGACCTGAAAAAGGATGGGAACCCCTGACGTAGGTTAATTTTCCGACATTCTACTACTATAGAGTCACACAATTTTCATAGCTTTAAAAATTCACAATAATATTTTGGGACTTTCTGTGCCACTTAGCCCAAATTAAGCTAATATAAACTTTTATGGCATCTATACAACTGTCTAAAGGGCAGAAAAAAAAGATATTTCGCTTTAAAAATGAAATATACTAACAACCTTAATTTAAATTTTCCCATGAACCCCTCTAGATCTAAATCAATATGATAAGTTGGCGCGCTCCAAGACTAAATCCTTACACAGGATGTCACCAAGTGTCACTCTTTTATGGGAGATCCCAGAGAGATGGTATTTTTCTTCCACAAGCTTCATAAAGACCCGTAGCCTCTGAATCATTCACCTTGTATGAATATGAGCTTTTGTGTGTTGAAGAAATAAGACATTAGAAAACACCTTTCAATAATTTCTTCCTTAAAAATTAAATAATGCAATATCTTTCACAGATATCTGAAATACTACATTGGCAAGAGGTGGAACAAAAGACGTCCTATCATGGATTACATAAATATGGTTTCAGCACAGAGAATGTATGGTGAGTTTCATGTCTTATACTTATTGGATTTTATTCAGGGTATAAGAGTAAACCTATAATAGTACTTAATGTGGTAATGCACAATATATTATTACTCAATGTAGCTATAGATAATTCAACTCATCAGTGCGCGTGGCGCTATGTGTGCGTGCGCTAGTAATTATACAGCTTTAATTTGTGTGACAGTGATGCGGCCGTCTTCACAGAGTACATTTTTATATTATGAGATAGAGATGTAACTGACTTATTGACGACACCAGCGGTGCCAAGCAGTCTTTGCAGAAAACGCTCTGCGTGGCCGCGAAATAAACATCATATTTATACATAAAGCATACAGCGCCATCTACCACGTTTGCAGGCAACTCTTACGTTATAATGAAACGAAATCAAATATCATGACAAGTCTCAATGTAACTGCAACGTTGAGATCCTCTGTAACTTGGTCACATTATAATTCATTACATAGTGTTCTTAGTGATAATACCATGGGTACAGTCGTTAAAGAAAATGTCTAATTCTTCACGGAGAAAATGTTTAAGAAGTCAGGTAAATATTATTTTTTTATGTGTGAATTCGATGGAATTAATATTTGTTATCACTACATATAATAAAACAAAGTCCCCGCCGCGTCTGTCTGTTCACGATATACTTAAAAACAACTGCATGGATTTTCATGCTGAGATCACCAATGATTCTTGACTGCCTCTGTGGCGCGGTCGGTAATGATACTGCCTGCGGCGCTCAAGAGTCTGGGTGTTTCTATGTATAATACGTATGTATTTAAAAGTATATAACTATTAAAATCCGTGGTCTGATACCCATAACACAAGCAGGTTATTCCTAGCTTACTTTGGGATCAGATAGCGTTGTGTAAAATGTCCGTGAATATTTATTTATTTATTTATTTAAATAATTTGTTGAGTTTTTGTATACATTGACTAAAATATAATGATATTAGTTGGAGATGTCGAAAAAAATAACGTGTCTGGGAGCTTTTAACGAAAACGCTGCCTAAACCCTTCGAGGCATAACAAAAAAAATGTATGGTAGAATTGTGTAACTTATAAAGGCCCACAGAAAAGTCATAAATGATAGAGCTGCAAATTTTAATGCAAAAAATAGAAATGCAGAGATGGTCGACGGAAAAAAACATTGCTTATACTGCAAATATGACAAAAATGTAACTGTAATGCTTCCTCCACATTACTCGCGAAGTTGAACGAAGTTGGACGAAGTCGGACGAGTACGATAGTGTATAGGGGCTCCTCGGCCTACTTCGTCAAAATTTTTCTTTGACTCGGGCAACTTCGCAACCATATCTATACATCTAAAAAAACTGTTGAGGGTCAAGAGTCTGTACATGGAAGATAATTTGAAAATTTTAATTGTAGGGCGTTCTCCTCTAATCGATACTGAAGCTGAAAATGTAATAAGAATTTTTTAGGTCTGTCTGTCTGTATCCGGATTATGAATTGATTTAAATGAAACTTGGTACAATCTGAGCTTATGATCCGAGGAAGGTTCTAGGATACTTTTGTTCCCGATATATTGCGCGGTTCCTTTGGGAGAGAGCAGGGCAGTTTCACACGCTTTTCGCACACATTATGTGTCAGCTAGTTTGTTATAAGATTAATGACATACTTCAGCCATATGGCTCAAAAGTTCTTGGGCTTCCACCATATCATCCTGAACCAAACCCAATAGAAAATGTATGGGTAACTTAAACAAATTATAATGCTTCGCATAAAATCGAACAAAATGTGATGGAAATAATGAAATTAATAAACGAACGTTTTAGTCAAATTGACGAAGAGATGTGGCGTTTTACTTGTAGACACGCCAAAGAAGAAGAATACTATCGACATTTTGATTGAATTTATAATTAACCTTGGAGAGAGCAGCGAATCCTAAAACTCCTCAATTTTATTCTTCAAACAGCGATGCATATTAATATGTATAACATACATCTCACCCATTGAGTTTTTATTTTAGTTAAACAAGTGTTTTTGTATTTTGTACTTCACTGTACCTCATGTCACACACTTGAAGTCACTGTGTTTAGACGAGGCTTACCCACACATAGTGCCGCGCGCACAGATGAGTTGAACTTACTATACTGAATTATAGGTACTATGTAATGTTTTTAAAATGCATGCATTGATGCATTATTGACGCAATTCTTAAATCAAGGCATTTTAAAGCTGTAAGGTCCAATGGAACTTTGATTTTAGTCTCGGTATGATTCGGAGGAGGTCCGATATATATCTTTGCCTTTTCTCATTATGTTGCGAATTTGCGATAGATTGCAAACACGCGCGCATTTTGATAAACTTTTGCGTTAGGTATAGCAGCAGCGAACATTTGCAAATAATCATAATCGGAATTTGGAAAGGCTTTTACTAACACTATAACAATCTGATTCTGCTGTTAGGGAACTTTTTAATTATGATTTTACAAACTTAATGCAACCCATTCGCTCTAAGATTGCCGCTGGCGTAGAAGTTGGTGTAGAGGCGTAGTATGGGAGGCGACCAGCAAACTTAGAGCGGACGGGTAGTATGATAGTATTGCGATCTTTATAAGAAGTACCTACCTACCTAGTACATTATGTGCTGGGACATCCTTCCGAGGACTTACCCGGGGCTCCCAACCAACCATAGGCTGTTGGGCGTTACGTGAGGTTTTTTAGTCGGTAGGAGTCCGGCATAGCATCAATGATGGATTTTCCCTCACGCTAAAAAAAAAACCTAGTACATTATATCAACTTATAAACCTCATTCAGTATGAAATATCCCTGTATTTACTTCCCAGGATGTCCTATTGGCGGTATCGGTGGCGGGACCATCGGCCGAGGCTTCAAAGGTGAATTTTGCCGGTTTCAACTAACTCCAGGTATATACGAATATGTGACGGTGCCCGAATGCCAGTTTATTGTGAACATTAGAAATGCAAGCAAGGAAACCATTTTCCAGTCGGTTTTATCTACATATAAGTAAGTAAAATGTAATTATTACTTATACTGTATTTTTAAAGCAAATTCCAAAAGGGAATTTTTGGTTCTGAGTATAAATCTTCCTGTAATACAGCTGTTCACATCGTTCTACGCAGTTTTACGGGGCTAACCTTTGTTGTTGTCGGGTATGCAACATGGTCATTTTAGCCTCATAAAATTAAATATCTTTAAAGTATTTTTGGAACGCAATATTAGAGGTTTGTCGAATTTCACCATTAGATTACTAGGTACTCCTGTGTAAACTTTTGAAAACCCGATAATCTATTAGTAGTTAGAACATGTGGTCGTGATAGATCTCGACCACAAGTACTCCCTTTCTGAAACATAGTGAAGTGGTTGGAATGGCCGTGAAGTTATTTAATAGTTGGTTATTCTTGCTCTCCTTTGAATTTTATAAAAAACGTGTGAGTACATAGATTTTACTGCTGTTTTACGACTAGTAACAGTCTTATCGGTTTACCTACTAGTAAATCAGCGACGAATATGAAAATGTGTTTTAAATACGTAGGTGTTTAAATGACATTTTTATACGAACGCATAATATCGTTTGTGAGAAGTTAGCATAATATATTTGCAAACAAAGGTTTCACACAAGGCTATGGGACTCATTTTCCACACATAATTTTAAAAAAAACGGTGTCCCAAACCGCCAACCTCATACCAATCACATTTTTTCCACAAATCCCGAAAAATTTACAAGCATTAAAGTTTCCATTGGCAGGCTCCCTCTCCCTGTAAGTATAGTGGAAGTTCACAAAAAAAAAAATTATAAGTCTTAACACATGATAGATAATACATGCTAAAGAACTTATTCCTTGCCCCTTGCTCTGGTGGTTAGATAATATTATAATATAAGTGGTAGATAAAACAACGTGTCGTTTAATTTTAATAAACATGTTTGAAAATGGCATGACTTGCTGTTCCACAAGCATTGCAATGAAATGAAATTAGTTGACTTTTTATCTATCGACTGAGGTAATTAACTTTAGATAGTGATGATAAATAAAAACTACAGCGCCGAATTATAGCCCTTCGTTTTGTTTTTAAATAGCCCCCATTCCCTGCCTGCTTGAACTCCGTGATTGTTTTTTTTATTACACAAGTGGCTCCGAAACGGTGTGGCCGATCCGGGAACTTGATACGATGTTTATTTTCTCTCATTTTTCAATTTTTATGTGCTCATGTCAATTGCGAGAGATACTACTGCACTTCCGGTTGACCACATCTTGCACATGATGTTATGTTTCACATCAGTTAATGCTCAACTACTTAGTCTTCTCAGCAAATTTCCCTCCCCAAGTCACCTATTGCACGCGCCAAATAACTTTGCGTCTATGAAGTTCGTTCGTTCGCGCCGCAATTATGCAATAATAGGTTTCACAGAGGAAACTACTGCGCAGCTGAGGCAGGAGGGGTGCCTCTCCCGCCTCAGCAGTAATTCTTCCTCTGAAACCTATTATTGCAAAATTACGGCGCGAACGCTCGTGGCCCCGTTCTGTAAACGATCACTGCAGTAAGCAACTTTCACTATGGCCGGTCCATGGATGGGTGACCATCCATGTGATCACTTTGTGACATTTATTTGAGCGTTTCCGTGCTTCGGAAGGCACGTTAAGCCGTTGGTCCCGGTTGCCAGTAAAATGGCAGTCGTTAAGCCAAGTTGAAGGCTTTATTTCAACAGCAGGCAGTCACAACCTGAACGGCGCGAACGAACAAATTTCAGAGACGCAAAGATATTTGGCGCGAGCTGTACCTAACTATTTTCACAACTCAGTCTCGTACCACACGCACCCAATAATTGTCAGCTACCTTTATGGGGTCGTTAATGTACATTTTTATAACCCTACCCACTCTCGGTCTTTAAGTACGTATGTTAATAACATTCCAGCTGTCAGTTCCTCAAGTATATTATTATGCCTTGCCCACTGGTAATATCATCAGTTTTCTAAATTGCCTTGTAGTGTATTATTAAAAACACACACTTTTATTCGCATCAAAATCTCCCTTGAATACAATTATAGAAACAACAACAATAGGAATTTTATCAAAAAAAGTCAATTTTCATTACGTGCATAGCATTGTTGGACGTAAACTACATTATTTCAGACTATAAATTATATGAGACTATTATAAACTTTTTAATCATTTGGTAAAGTTATAGGTACTTACCAACTAGGGTGAAACTTCTTTGCACTCTGTGTTAATTGGATTGGACCCTATGATCCTATGAAACTGTAATGAATGTAACGAAATCAAATGGAAATGTCAGGAAAAAAAGACAACTATAAACATCTATTCAAATCTATTGTATAGTTGTTTCTTTTTCCTTAGAATGAAACTTCTTTTGACTCAGTATGAACAGGGTTAATGAAACGAAATGTTTTTAAACGGTTTTATTTCGGAATTCATTTGAAACGAAAAGCGAAAAGTGCAAGGAAGTTTCATTTCTGCTGCGTGATTTCACATACTTTTTAGGGTTCCGCACCCAAGGGGTGAAAACGGGGCCCTATTACTGAGACTTCGATGTCCGTCTGTCTATCTGTCTGTCACCAGCCACCTGGTATCTTATGAAGCGATATAGCTATAAAGTTAAAATTTTCACAGGTCATGTACCTACTTATTTCTATTGTCGTTATAACAACATATACTAAAACAGAAAAAGATTAGGGGGAGGGCATAATACAACAAACTTATTTTTAACCCCTTTTTGTACGGGTTAATTTTAATAATGAGTTCATTTTAGCAAACCAAAGAAAGCACCACCTTCATGGGAGTGGAACTTAAATGGTGGTGAGTGTGAATATACCGCACTGTATCCTCGTGCATGGACTACCTACGACTTATCCCGATATGGAGTGAAGCTAGTGTGCAGACAAATCTCACCTGTAATACCACACAACTATAAGGTATGTTTTACTTTACATTTTCAAATGTTTACCTCGCCAAATGACGCCGCCCGCCTTATGGAAAGCCATGACGTCATTAAGCGATATCGGGCCAATCTCAACTACAAGACTATTAACCCTTCAATAGTTAACCCTATAGTAGAATTATCTCATAGGAATGAATCAGAATGCGAATAGACTAACAAACCTTCGGAATACGAAATATAAATTCTCAAACTTATTTTCGATAGTAGGTAGTTCTTCTCTTGACCTTTAGAGCAAGTGTTCGTTATCACAGTTACTTTTAGCAAGGTCCAAAACAATTAAATTATCCAAATATTAATATTTTATATATTATATAAAATATTAATATTTGGATATTTCACTTAAAATAAAATTAAACGAACAAAAAAATAATTATGGTGGCACTAGATGATGCCCGCGGCTTCGCCCGTGTGGCAACATGTTACCGGGAAGATAAGTAGCCTTTGTGTTATTCCATACTATAAGCTATCTCTGCACCAAATTTCAACCCAATCCGTTCAGCCGTTAGAACGTGATTAAGTAACAAACATCCAAACACCTTAACATCCAAACATCATCACAAACTTTCGCATTTATAATATTAGTAGGAAATAGAATTACGACCAATGATATATGAAAACTATAGATACGTTATCAACACTGAAAAATGGCAACAAAAAAGTCAGGCAATTGCCTTAATTTTCATACATGCTATCATAGATAATTTCATAGAAATTCTTTTTTTGAATGTATAAAATATTTGCCGTTTTTGAAAGCCGTGATGTTCGTACATGACGTGTCTATATTTTATTACGTCTTTGATTACGACAGTATAATTTGCTTACAGGATAGCAGTATGCCATGCGCCGTATTTGTTTTTACTGCAATAAACCTCACCAATGAGCAAAGGCACGTAAGCATAACATTCACATGGACCGAAGTGCTTGGAGGACCTAACAAGAAGAAAAATATTGGTAGGTGTATCGATTCAACTTATTTTTGGTCATAGTTTTGTCTATGGACTGATATTCTCACACACATTTTCCATATCAATAAAATAACGGATGAATTACGAGAGTTCCGAAGTATGTTACTTGCAAAGCCAGGGAGCATTGTTAAAATAAGTGTATAAACCAAACAGTTTTATATGTCTTTTGTATGTTGTTGTAGTTTTATATGTTGTATGGCAATAGTCACTAGGCGGCGCCACTATACTTGTACTCTTTGGTACTCCGTCTATGCCTTGTCAATGACTGTAACAAACTAGGCTTATAAATCTTGTTATTAATTCGATCCTGGTTTACTTTGCTCAAGATGCTTCAAACATAGCTAGCTTGTAAATAAAACTTTGTCAAACTGCCGCCTCAGGAAAGAGGCATCATAAACACAAAATCATTTTTTTTATTGCACGCAATTTTTGTGTATGTGATTTGTCATTATTGAGTGAATGCGTTTCTGGCAGACGTAAATATTTCTTGTAGAGATCTATGTAAGGGATAAAAGATTAGGGATTTTTCTTTATTACAATAATATTAACATTAAGTATTGTGTTTTAGCAAAATTGGATTTAGAGAGATATTCTGAAGAACACACATGCGGTGTAACTATTGAACAGAAGATTATTGACGCTCCATGCACATTCACTATAGCCAAGAATAAAATAGAAAACGAAACAATTCACGAAGGATATTGTTTATGGAATGCAGCGAAAACGTCGAATTACGTATGGGAGTGCCTTAAAAAACATGGGACTTTGTCTCCGGATCCGAGCCTTACGCCCCCTCCACCTAAGGTCCCTGACAAGGACAAAAAAAAGGAGGAAAAAGATAAAAAAGATGCGCAAAAGAAGCTTTATAAATGTAAGTAGACTTTTTATTTGAATTTAGGAATCCAGCTCTATATACTCTTTTTTTTATTTTAATTGACGAATCCAGCTTCGAAAAGTCTTTTATAGCAATAGGCTCGATGTCAACACGCCATGTGGAACCAATCACAACTGAAAAGATCTAGGTGATTTTATGATTCTGCCTGCTCCTGAAATGGGCGTGCATGAGTGTATTTTATTTTAAATTTGAGTAGGTACTTAACAATTTTTTTTTCAATAGGTAAGTAGGTACAGTAGTACCGCGTTTATAAGTTACACAGATGTACCTGCGCAGAAGTCTCATATTTGAAACGCGCGAAATAGTAGTTTTCGATACAAGTGTGGGATTTCTGTTATTACAACGAGTTACGACAGGTGTTGACCCGAGCCGAAGGCGAGGGTAGACAGTCGGAACGAGTTTAAATAACAGTCCCACACGTTGTATTGAACAACTATTTTTAATACAGTTGCGAAAAAATTAAGCAATTTTATAAAAAAATAAAAACACAATAAACCTGAATATCCAAAATGGCGCCAACCGTATAAGAATAATACCTTTCTAAGCAGAGACTATGGCAGTGCACTTCATACAGCCAACTTTTTTTATATTTATAAATTTAATTTGGCCGATACTAATATTAATTTATGCTTAAATTTCAGTTAAAATTACTTTTAATCTGATATTGAAACAAGTTAGTATCTTTTTTTAGAAATATTTGCATGAATCACAGACATTATTTTGACAATTGGGAAAGAAAACGCACGAGTGCGGAAATGGTAAAGAAAAAGCATGGGTGCGTAATAGCCCACATCCCGAACGCTATACGTCCCTTTAATACGCCTCTTTTTGAGCAACTGTATTAAAATAGTAGTTTTCGATACAAGTGTGGGATTTCTGTTATTACAACGAGTTACGACAGGTGTTGACCCGAGCCGAAGGCGAGGGTAGACAGTCGGAACGAGTTTAAATAACAGTCCCACACGTTGTATTGAACAACTATTTTTAATACAGTTGCGAAAAAATGATCAATTTTATAAAATAATAAAAACACAATAAACCTGAATATCCAAAATGGCGCCAACCGTAAAATAATATATACCTTCCTAAGCAGAGACTATGGCTGTGCACTTCATACAGCCAATTTCTTTTATATTTATAAATTTAATTTGGCCGATACTTATATTAATTTATGCTTAAATTTTAATTAAAATTACTTTTAATCTGATATTGAAACAAGTTAGTATCTTTTTTTAGAAATATTTGCATGAATCACAGACATTATTTTGACAATTGGGAAAGAAAACGCACGAGTGCGGGAATGGTAAAGAAAAAGCACGAGTGTGTAATAGCACACATCCCGAACGCTATACGTCCCTGTAATACGCCACATTTTGAGCAACTGTATTAAAATAGTAGTTTTCGATACAAGTGTGGGATTTTTGTTATTACGACGAGTTTCGACAGATGTTGACCCGAGCCGAAGGCGAGGGTGGACAGTCGGAACGAGTTGAAATAACAATCCCACACGTTGTATTGAACAACTATTTTTAATACAGTTGCGAAAAAAATAAGCAATTTAATAAAATAATAAAAACACAATAAACCTGAATTGTCCAAAATGGCGGCAACCGTAAAAGAATATATACCAACCTAAGCAGAGACTATGACAGTGCACTTGATACAGCCAAATTTTTTTTATATTTATAAATTTAATTTGGCCGATACTTATATTAATTTATGTTTAAATTTTAATATAAATTACTTTTAATCTGATATTGAAACAAGTTAGTATCTTTTTTTAAAATATTTGCATGAATCACAGACATTATTTTGACAGTTCGGAAAGGAAACGCGCACTAGTGCGGGAAAGGTAAAGAAAAAGCACGAGTGTGTAATAGCCCACATCCCGAACGCTAAACGTCCCTGTAATACGCCACTTTTTGAGCAACTGTATTAAAAAAATCTTAACCAATCACAACACTCTGCATAGACGCACTAAATATGGCCTTTTGTTATTGGTTGCTGCTTTCGCGCCATGTTCGATGCCCGCAGCATCGCGGTGCGGTGCAACGAGCTACAATGAGCGAGATAGCACTATTCTCTGGATTTATTGCATTTTCAATCATAACGTAAAACAATATAGTCGGTGTTTCAACAGTGTTGGCAATCGTAATTAATCGGCGTTAGCTTGCTCTCTTCTGAACAGGCGAATTGTGTCGATGCGACTTATAAACGTGGTCTACCTGTACTTACCTACTTTTTGAAGAACAACTTAAAACTAATTGAATGTGCGTGCGTTCAGTCCTGTCGCTATTACATCGACGCAAATACTATATGTCTCCCTTCTGAGCAGGCGAATTTTGTCGATGCGACTTATAAACGTGGTTTACATGTACTTTTTGAAGAACAACCTAAAACTAATTGAATGTGCAAATTGCATCGACGCAAATACTATGATGTCTCTGTCTCCCTCATTCAAATATATTGGCATTTCACTCACACAGCAGTGAATGTTGGTCTGTGAGTAAATTGTCAATATAGTTAATATTACATTTGTTCGAAGGTAACAATAGAATATGTTTTGCAGGTGATTCCGTAGCCCTGTCGAGTGTTATATCTTTAGATCCCGGAGGAACAGGAAGCACAGAGTTCTGTCTCGCATGGGATATGCCTATTATTAAGTATAAGAAAGAGACTAAAATACATAAAAGGTGAGTACTTATTGTTTAAAAAAATAAAATGTGTCATAATTGTAACCAACTGAAACGGTCTTAGGTACTTTTGAGCGGAAATCGTTACTTATAAAGGTTGCCAATCACTGAGATGTATGCTAGCATCGCTATCTTACTTTATTGAAAACTTTTTTAAACAAAATTTCATGATGCATATCTAACTATTTCTTTTGTATTAATAATTAGCATTGTAATCAAAGAGACTAAGAACTTCGTAAACTGACCGGTTTCGCCTCATCGCATAATAGTATTACAGTGAAACCAGTTTATTTATTTTAAAAAAATATTTTTGTTTCAGATATTACACTAAATTCTTTGGTAGTGACGGCATAGCCGGTGCCAGCATAGCTGCGTACGCGCTTAGAAATTATAAGAATTGGGAGAAACAACTCTCAGAGTGGCAAGATCCCATATTAAATAATAGGTAACATTTTTTACCTTCAACATGAAACCTCCTCTAATTAAATTTTCTTGAAATAAATCCCTACTCGAATATCTCTTCTCGAACTATATCCCGTCTTGAATTAAACCTTTTACAAATAAAACCCTTCTCGAATTAAATTCTCTTCTCGAACAATATCCCTAATCGAAAAACCTTTTGGAAATAAAACTCGTCTCGAATTAAATTCTCTTCTCGAACTATGCCCTGTTCTCGAACTATACCCCGCCTGGAATTAAAACCTCTTCTCGAATTAAACCCTTCTGGAATTAAAGCCTTTATGTTATATTTCGATCATTACACCTGACTCTAATTACATTTCACTTTCAGCAATATACCAGACTGGTTAAAAAGTGCCTTAATGAACGAGCTTTATTTTATAGCCGACGGAGGAACAATATGGATAGATGTCCATGACGAGTATCCGGAAACTGACCCTAGGTAATTACAATACATCGACTAATTAAATTATCGATTCACACTTTATTCGATTCATCGATTGTTCGATTCGACCTTGGCACAACTTTTACTGACACGTTAATTTTTTTCTAGGCATGACTTTGGGCTGTTTGGATACTTAGAAGGTCACGAATATAGAATGTACAATACTTATGATGTCCATTTTTATGGATCTTTTGCCTTAGCACAATTGTGGCCTAATTTACAAGTAAGTTAATATATATTTTTACAGCTTTGTAATTGAAAAGAAGAGAAAAAAAAAACATTTGCAGATCAGATGACCTTCTTCCTGATTTTCTTCTGTCGCACATTTAGTTTCTGCTTACTAACTCTATAACGATTTACTCATAATATTAACACACAACGTATTACGCGCCTATTGTGCCTCATTTTTCGGATTAAGACACAAATCTAGATAGATAGAAAAGTAGGAAACTCAACTACCTATCCAAAACCTACTTAAGACACCTGCTATAATTGGTGCACCTATTGATTGACAAACGAGGTTATGGCGAAGAAGTGAGAGATGGTACAAAGGGCTAAACACTCTCCAACCTGAAAGCATGCTTCAATGAATGGCAGTTGGTTGAGGACAGTCTGTTATAGTGATGGTTGGAAGTTGGAAGAGACCTATGTCCAGCAGTGGACTGTGATCAAACTATCAAAGATTATTTGTTTGACAAAAACAGAAAATTCGTTGTAAGTAAGGTAGCCGCTCTCTAATTTGTAAATAATTTATTTATTTTAATGTAGAGATCAAGTAAGAAAACATTTCGAAAGTTCCTCCTTCAAAGGATATATAAATAATAATAAAATAATAAATATTCACGGACATTTCACACAACGCTATCTGATCCCAAAGTAAGCTAGGAATAACCTGCTTGTGTTATGGGTATCAGACCACGGATATTAATACTAATATACTTTTAAATACATACATATTATACATAGAAACACCCAGACTCTTGAGACAAACATTTATGGGTCACACAAATATTTGTCTCTGGTGGGAATCGAACCCACGTCCTCCAGCGCCGCAGGCGGTATCACTACCGACTGCGCCACAGAGGCAGTCAAAGCGACATCCACTTTGTTATGTAAGTAGCCGCGGGCATTGCTATGTGAACATAACGCTTATTATTGTCTTTTCTCAGGTAGTTTTGCAGTACATGTTCCGTGATACAATAGAAATGGAATCAGAAAAAAGTAGGAAGTCACTTTATGATGGGAAAAGTGTGAAATTCAAGATTAAAGATTCAATCCCGCACGATCTCGGCGATCCAAGTGAGTTTTTCTCTTTTTCATCTTAGTATGCTCTTAGCTTGATAGCCTCCACTTTAGAAATCGAGATCTACTATGTTTGGTATTTAGTTTATAGTTGTTAAAATAAGCGATTGCCGATTGACTGCCTAACCTTCTAAAGATGCCTCTTTGTCGAAGTCAATCAAAGTTGCGGGATATTTATTTATTTAGTTCATTGTTCATCTTTAAGACATCACTATTAATACCAAGTCATATTACATTTCAGTGGACATACCATTCTCGCACATAAACGCCTACAACATACACGACGTCAGCGACTGGAAAGATTTGAACCTCAAGTTTATACTACAAGTGATTCGCGACTACCAACTGTTGAGAGGACATACGGCGCCATTCGGCAACGAAAGGTACCGTTCTATGGCGTACATTGATGACGTCAGAGACGGCACTGAGGATGACTTGTATTCTCGAAGTACGGGCCAAGCGGATGACGGGGATACTACTGTAGAAGAATCTCCCAATTCGACTACGGAATCTACACCCGTGGCTGTCCCGTCGAAACCGACGGGTGTGGGCGATATATTAGATCTGTTGTACAGGTAAAGCAGTTTAGGAGGTTTGATGGAAGATTGTTGCACTAATATACGTAAAAATTAACATTATCTTGCCATATTTCTCGATTTTGATGAGTGATTTCAATAATACCGGATTGTTTAATTCATTATAGGCTTACCAAAGGTCGTGGACGGCTACGTCCTTGAGAAATAACGTTATAGCAAAAATGTATTTCCCGTGGGATTATGTGATGTTTTATCGGCATAACGAATGTGCCACTTTTATGAACTAAACTTTTCCCAAACAAAGAATCATATTATCAAAGTATTGCTTCCTTTCGACGTGATAAAAGGATAAACAAACAAATACAGTCACATTTATAATGCTAGTAAGGATTTACGGTTGTATCAAAGATAATATAATAGTATTACATACAGATCGGCAACTCCCTGCCTCCCACTAAGTAAGCTTCCCCAACCCCCCGCAAAAGTTGACGTATCTAGTGCCGTAACAGTACTTGAGAGAGTGTCACTGCGTTGCATTACCCACGTACTTTGTGCTATTGCTTTGGTTTAATTTGTGCTTAGCTGAGGGTAGGTTTGAAAAAAAAAGTACCTACATTCATGAGATTGCGTTCTGTTCCTTATTATTTTGTTTCCATAGCTAAGACCCTAGTATACTCACACACACATTCAAGCTTGATTCAAGCATTCACATTACGTGTATATTAGTGTGGGTGAAAACGAACATTTTTGTATGGAGTTTCCGCCCTGTGGTAGTATGATACATATTAGAAATCGATATACCCACCCACCTGTTATCTGTCTACAACTTTACAAATGACTATTTTCTACCCTCACAGTGTTCTTCACCTTTTCGACTAATATCACACTTAAATTTTTACATCTGCTGTAAAGAGAACCCTAACCATTCTAAACACACATCAAACATTCGTTATTTTGATCAACCTGATTACATACGACTTTCTAAATTAACGTTTGATCCATAATAGACAGTGTATCGCGTCGGCTGTCAGATATAATGGCTTTGAGGCACGCTAGCGTCGTTGGGGTGGTATCTTAATGGGCCATATACACGAGGCTAGAAGCCATTCCTTAATACAATGGAGGTCTTCGTGTCCTTTAAAATAAGGCCTAAGACCTTGTATCAATAATTACTAATAACATAACTTACCGATGATAAAAACCTCCAATGGTTAATATGACATGAATAGCCTTTTTTTCTGACGTGAGGGAAAATCCTTCATAGATGTGTTGCCGGACTCCTACCGAGTAAAAAACCTCACGTAACGCCCAACAGCCTATGGTTGGGAGCCCCGGGTAAGCCCTCGGAAGGATGTCCCAGGCGACATGAATAGCCTTAAAAATACCTAAGTGAAGCACATACTTTATCTGTTCTTACTGAAAGCAAATATAATTATGTAACTACTTTAGTAAGGAAACGTGTGAGAGGTGTGAGCGAGCGCGCGTGCGTGCCTTTTGCATAATTCAAGTTGTTTTTATGGAGTTATATTAACTAATATTATAAAGAGGAAAGATTTGATACAATATATCTGAACCGTTTTCAAAGTTTTCTTTTATTGTTGCGAAGCAGGGTTGTCTTTCAATATCCCCGGACGTATATTCCCGTATTTCCAGGAGCACCGAAACCTCAGTTTTTATTTATTCTTATCAAAAAGAGGCTGTTAAATCACCTCAACTACCTCTTTGGGGATGTAAGCGTAGTATATAATATGTAATTGTATCAATTTCATACACAGGAATGCAGAAGTAGAAATCGAACCGCCCGAGAGTCATCCTCCAGCGGAACGCGCGACTGCTGTATGGGAAGCTAAGAGATATATCGCGGATATGTACCCCGCTTGTGTGGTGCTACTGAAACAGGCGTTAAAATGGGATGTGGATGGTGATGGGCTTATTGAGAACAGCGGGTTTCCTGATCAGACGTTCGATGCTTGGGTTATGTCGGGGCCGAGGTGAGTCTCTTAATAAATAAATATTCGCGGACATTTTCAAACAACGCTATCTGATCCCAAAGCTAGGAATAAACTGCTTGTGTTATGGCTACTTATCAGATTACGGATAATAATACTTATGTACTTTTAAATACATTCTTGTCATAAATAGAAACATTCAGACTCTCGAGACAAACATTTATGGATCACACAAATTTTTGTCTCCGGTGGGAATCGAACCCACGACCTCGTTGATCCGCAGTCGCACATTTCAACCTCTACACCAACCAGTCTTTGTGTATTCATTATTATACTAAGCGGTTTTCAACTTTTCACGTAGAGCCTGTTAGTGTATCATGCCTCAATGAAGTACGACCATTATTGGAAACTAACTTTTGTTTTGAAACTTTGTTACCGTGTGAATTGGTTTTCATAAAACGAAAATCTGATTTTCATCCTATTGCTTATTTATGCGCCTCCTGCATTAACTACTTCTGGCTCGGTGTGAATTTTTCAACAAGTATGTACCATTTTAATTAGTTGATGTGAAATATTATATATTAAGAAGAAGAATGAAGAATTAATAAATAATATTAAGTAATAAAAATATTCGACGATATTGCGATTTGTCAAAATTCAAAAGCTGAATCAATGAAGTGAAAGTAATTTTATTTTATTTTTAAGTAATTTTGTAAGTAAAATACGTTACTGATTGGAACACTGATAAACATGTATAGTAATTTTTCCTTTCAGCGCATACTGTGGCGGTCTATGGGTTGCATCACTAAGCGCTGTATGTGCTATGGCCCGTATACTTGGCCACGACGAAGACGACAGGGAGTTTTCTAAACTGTTAGAGCAAGCGCGACACTCGTACGAAGAAAAGCTATGGAATGGGTCTTATTACCTGTTTGATACTAAGCCTTCCAATAGTCGTGTGGTCATGGCTGATCAACTAGCTGGACACTGGTAAGGACTGACTGTGATTTATTGAAAATGTTAATAGCGTACGGCGACTTTCGACCAAGTAATAGTATAGACGGGCCCACGTCATACATCACGAACTCAAAATATGAGACTAGTTCACACACAAAATATTGCAGCAACGGAACTAGAAGCACACTAACCTGCACAACTGCAACACTGCATCACCCTGAGGTTGACTGGTAGAAAATGCTTAAGGCATTAAGTCCGCCTTGTACACAGTGCTGAAGTTGTAAATAAATAAATAAAATAAAACTAACATTCTTTTGTCGTATTTAAGGTAGTGTTACACTTCGGAAACGCACAACGCACAGGATCTTGCGTAAAATCTTATCTTGCCACACATGTTTCGCCTTCGGAACAATAACACCGACTACCACCGTCTTCAAAACGAATGCATGGATGGGCCCGTCTATACTATTACTTGGTCGAAGACGGCGACCACTTTTCATCAAGTGGACCGTTAGCTTATCCACCTTAGTAGTATAAAAAATTGTTTTAAGACTGTTATGTAAATGATGACGATGAAGCTTAGCTTTGCTTTTCTACAGTTGTAAAATATTCTTTCAATTAAATGTATCAATTTGCGATTGAGTGTGACTGCAACGGTACAATGCTATGCAAAGGACAAATTAAGATATTTATGAAGTTATGATTTTCAAAATCATTAGTTACTTTGACCAATAATATTTGACGATATTTTAATCATTCCGTACTGGTGTAACAATCCAATTTCTATAATTGACTGGTAGCATTGACTCTAATATTTTGGTACATTATACAGAATGAAAATTTCATTCATTGCAATTATTGTATAACATCTTTTGTCTCGCTTTTATCCAATCTGTGAGTGAAATGGAATGATTTGTGTTCTAAACCGGGAATATACGCGCCTTATGATTTAACCAATGATGGTAAAGAAAAGTATGTATTTACTAATAATTGCTATATTCAATTTTACAGGTTCCTTCGCGCATCAGGGTTTACTGAACAAGTATTTCCCGAGAACCACGTCCGCAAAGCCTTATCAACAGTATTCGCACACAACGTACAACAATTCAACGGCGGGAAAATGGGTGCCGTAAATGGCTATGTGGTGGGTGCTAGAGGCCATGTCGATGTCACAGCCTTGCAGAGTATGGAGATGTGGACTGGTGTTACGTATGGACTTGCGGCGCTTATGATATATGAAGGTATGTTTTCAGAAGTAACTGCATTGTATTAATGAGGTAGGCGAATGTCTTACTAAGGGTTATGGGTAATTTCTGAATACAGACAGAATAGGTTCAAGTCTTTGCCTAGCAGTGAGTGACCATTTAGAGGTTATTCGTACCACTCGCCAGCTACAAGACAGTTGGACTGCCGCTATGCCGAACTCCTACTGACTAAAAAACCTCACGTATCCTGCTCAACATTCTACGATTGAGTACCTTTGCGGCTCGCCTGGGGGGAGGGGGCGTGACCGTCAGGTGCTATCCCGCGTGGGTTTTTAGGTGTTATCGTGTTATCCTGCATCTAGGCGGGTGGGTGGGGGGGGGGGGGGGGGGCGTAAATCTCTCAGGTCACGCTGCCGTCATGGGCCTGCTTCTGTAAGGACGGTGAGGCCCTCGGTCATGGAGGCCGATAGTCTTGGGCGATGCAATAACCCTACATCGAAAGAAGTTGATTAGATTTCGGCATCATCAGTCATTTCAACGTTTACTATTAAGGCATAAGCCTCCCCCAAAGATTGCTACAACGTTCGGTCTTGTACCCCTAGTATCCAGCTAGCTCCCACGATCTTGATAATGTTGTGTATTAGAGTGAAGCAATAAAAGGCCTCATAACTCCGATTGCTTAGTATTCTGTAAACAATCAATGTAATTATTCGAAGCATTTTCAATTTATGTAATCTTCTGAAGGCACTTGATGCTGTTGGTCCCGGCAGGCAGTAACATTGTAGTCGTTAAGAATTGGGATTTTTACAAGCCGCATTAAAAATTTCACGAGGAGGTCAAATATCGTTTTGCATTCCTCGAAAGTGGAGACGCTTTCTAGACTTATGCTTCCGAAAGTATATGAACCCTTCATTCCCAGTAGTTCCGCGGCAGTTGTTCCGCGACGGAACTAGTGAGACTTTTTGTCCCAATAGTTCCGTGGCGGAACTAGTGAGACTTTTTTTTCCCAGTAGTTCCGCACCACGGAACTACTGGGACATTTTTATTCTCAGTAGGTCCGTGGCGGAACTAGTGAGACTTAGAAAATTCTCAGTAGTTCCGTGGCGGAACTAGTGAGACTTTTCTATTCTCAGTAGTTCCGTAGCGGAACTAGTGAGACTTTTCTATTCCCAATAGTTCCGTAGCGGAACTATCATGGATCTTTATGGGCATTATATTATGTCCACTTTAATATCTTAAAGCCTCAAAATATTTTATTTTTTATGAATATGGATCTTTTAGGACATGCGAGTGGAAAAAGATCCATTATACGAAGAACTCCTAGTTTAAAAGTATAAAGTAGTTAAGTAATTTTCAAAACAAATAAAGATCTACAAAACAAATGAAGATCGACAAAAGCAAATGAAGATCGCCGAAACAAATGACGATCAGCAAAACAAATGACAGTTGGAAAAACAAATAACGATCGAAAAAACATTTTTGCAGATCAATAAAACAAAAGACTGTAAGCAAGTTGATAAGGTCAAAACATACTTGCAGCCATGTTTTGTAATCAAAATGCGATTAGCATTAAAAAATAGGTGCAAGCAATTCTCGACCTTAATGGCACTTATTTAAAAATGTAGTTTTAGGCGTTTATAGACATCACAGATCACGAATATATGTGTGCTTCAAGCTGTAATCCTCACCTTTGAAATCTCAATGAAAACGAATTTTGACAACGCCAAAAAATAGTCGTGAAATAGTCGTAAATAGTCGTACATGTAAAAAAAATAGTCGTATTATAGTTTCGGCGTTATAGCTATAGGTTAGTGAGGATTATGGCTTGAACGTCAAGCTGTAATCCTCTCCTCTGGTGCAAGCAAACGGTTAATGCTATCGAATTGGTTTAGGTTCCAAAAAATAGTCGTGAAATAGTCGTAAAGACCTGCCAAATCTCAGAAATAGTCCATAAGCGGTTTCCGAGATGTGAAGGTACCCTGGTGAGGATTATGGCTTGAATCTTTGAAAACTTCAAATTTCTCCGGAACGCCTGCGAGTTTCAGTTCAAAGTTTGTGCCAAAAAATAGTCGTGAAATAGTCGTAAGAAGCTATAATAAATTTGAGTTGATTTAATGTGAAAATAAAAACTTTTTATTTTCCCTACATTTCTATTGATGTACAGTCGTGTACAAAATTTGTAACTTCCAATGATACTAGAGGAAGTCACGTGGTTTTATCCGCATAGTTCCCGTTCCCATGGGAATGCGGGAATAAAATAAAGCCTATGTTTACCAGGAAGAGTGAACTTCCCAACAGTGAAAGAATTTTTCAAATCGGTGAAGTAGTTTCGGAGCCTATTCGATGCAAACAAACAAACAATCAAATCTTCTCTCGTTATAATATTCGTACAGTACAATAATAAAAAATATGTTTATTGTAGCTAATCACAAATATCGGGGTAGTAAACTCAACGGACAAGAAACACGGTGTGAGCTGTCAATAAGAACACTTAAAAAACCTTTCTTGGCCACTACTCCAATTTCTGACAGTAACACTGATTTAATGCAAGAAAAACTCTCAACTGATGACTGTAATCTTTCTTCAAATGTTAGGATCTGGGAAGAATCTATTAAGGATGAGCAAAATCCACTAACTGTTTTTTATGAGGAGATTGAAAGTGTGGAAAACTTGATAATTCTACGTGGTAATGAAGAAATTACTGATATTTAAAATTTGTATTATTTGCCAAATTTAAAAGACTTAAGCTTAGACTACTTAAAAAGTGCCTCTTTGGGGAAATTTTATAAACAACTTGTGAACTTTTTTGAAACAAATGACAGTGCCCCTAGCAGTTCAAAAGTAGAAAATTATTTTAAAGACATTAAAAGATTATTCTTTAAGACCAGTGTTACCAAATACAGAGTTGACGAATTTGTTATTAAACATCACCCACTAATATCCGGCGCTCTTTGCTTAGCAACAAGTAATTTAAACGAAATAGTGCAAAGTGAAGATCATAACGAAATTAAATCAGACAACAAGAATGACGAAAAAAAAACAGAGGATATTGATAAAGCATTTTATAACAATTCAGTATTTAGAAAAGACTCAAAGTATATAGAGAACTGGCGGGGTTTGGTAACGACTCGAAAGAAGAAAACAAAGGGAATTAATCGACGTATTCAGTTCTAAAAAATGGTAGCCTTGCCACTTCAGGAACTTCTAAGATCGCAGAGTGCTATTTTTATACATATATGGTAGTAGAACATTGCTGTGATTATACGAAGGAAACAACTGTGATAATTATGATTAAAACTTGTTATAAAAGTACTAGACTAGTAGTAGTAAGGTTTTAAGACAATGACAGGATATTTTGATTGTTTACACGTAAATTGGTACTTAATTTAAGTAGTAGGTATTATACTTTTATTCGATGTAAGTAATTAAAAAATGTTGGTGTGTGATTCGTTGTTTGATTTTATGATTTTAGAAAATGCATTGAACCTACAAGCGCCATCTAGAATTTTTTTAGAAACGCCAACAGATATTGAACTGACTATGACAATTGTAATCAAAACTAATTGTTGTGTTATAAACATACAGAGAGATTTAAACAAATGTACGTATTTGCAAGCTTTCGGTTGTAATAAATAGGTAAGGATACAAATCATAAATGTTTGTTTTTTGTTTAATTATAACTGCTGGTATGGAAAACGTCTCATTCGAAGAAATATTATTGTATTAAGCGGAATATTTCCCAATAATCTAATTCTGTACCAATATTATAACGAGAGAAGATTTGATTGTTTGTTTATTTGCATCGAATAGGCTCCGAAACTACTTTAACGATTTGAAAAATTCTTTCAATGTTGGGAAGCTACACTCTTCCCGGTTAACATAGGCTTTATTTTATTCCCGCATTCCCATGGGAACGGGAACTACGCGGATAAAACCGCGTGACTTCCTCTAGTATCATTGGAAGTTACTGCTCGTTCGCTCTAACTTTGCCGTTTGGCTCTGTACTAAAGTCGAATTTTTGATTAGACGAAGTAAATTGACAGCAACTAATGTCACTTCTTCTTGTAGTGTTGCGCATTTTCTATGACGAAGTGACATTAGCTACTGTCAATTTACTTCGTATAATTAACAATTCGGGTATACGCCTCAACGCCAGCGGCAAAGTTAGAGCGAACGGATAGTACAAATTTTGTACACGACTGTACATCAATAGAAATGTAGGGAAAATAAAAAGTTTTTATTTTCTCATTAAATCAACTCAAATTTATTATAGCTTCTTACGACTATTTCACGACTATTTTTTGGCACAAACTTTGAACCGTAACTCGCAGGCGTTCCGGAGAAATTTGAAGTTTTCAAAGGTTCAAGCCATAATCCTCACCAGGGTACCTTCATATCTCGGGAACCACTTATGGACTATTTCTGAGATTTGGCAGGTCGTTACGACTATTTCACGACTATTTTTTGGAACCTAAACCAATTCGATAGCATTAACCGTTTGCTTGCACTAGAGGTGAGGATTACAGCTTGATGTTCAAGCCATAATCCTCACTAACCTATAGCTATAACGCCGAAACTATAATACGACTATTTTTTTTACATGTACGACTATTTACGACTATTTCACGACTATTTTTTGGCGTTGTCAAAATTCGTTTTCATTGAGATTTCAAAGGTGAGGATTACAGCTTGAAGCACACGAATATATCTATACATATAATAAAATGATAGAAAAGTCAAAACTGTACATTAGAAATATTTAAAAAAAAATACTCGCTGGGTGTTCAACATAAGATACCGAAGCCGAAAATATAGTTAGAATTTTTTTTGTCTGTTTGTCTGTTTGTCTGTTTGTCGGTTTGTCTGTTTGTCTGTTTGCTTTGCTTTGTCCGGAAGGATCTCGAAAAGTACTCAATGGATTTGATTCAAATTTTGTACAAATATTAGCTAGGGGTAGGGTTTTAAAATAGGCTATATATTATCACGCTACATATCCTAGGGGCTAAGCAGAGAGCAATCAAATTGGCATTATAACATAATTTTCACGCGTACGAAGTCGCGGGCAACAGCTAGTAAAAAATAAATAGATATTATGCATGCTCATAAGGTCGAAATTGGCATGGACCTTTTTTGTAATCTAGATGCGATAACCATTCAAAAAAATAGCTGCAAGCAATTCTCGACCTTAATGACACTTCCCTGAAAATGTGCTTTTAGGCGTTTATAGACATCACAGATCACGAATATATGATTAAAAAAAAAAATGCATATTCATAAGGTCGAGAATTGCTTGCACCTATTTTTTGAATGGTAATCGCATTTAGCTTACAAAATATGGCTGCAAGAAACTTTTGACCTTATCAACTTGCTTGTAGTCTTTTGTTTTATTAATCTGCATTATGTTTATTCGATCGTCATTTGTTTTTCCAACCGTGATTTGTTTTTCCAACCGTCATTTGTTTTGCTGATCTTCATTTGTTTCATTGATCTTCATCTGTTTCGTCGATCTTCGTTTGTTTCGTCAATCTTCATTTGTTTTGTCGATGTTCATTTGTTTTGTCAGTCTTCATTTGTTGTACCGATCTTCATTTGTTTTGTCGATCTTCATTTTTTTTAATTGTATGAGAAAATAGCCGTAAGACACAGTAGGGAACTAATGGGAACATAACATATTCGTATGTAAGAGATGCTTTCTCCCGCGGGACTACTGGGACTTGATTTATTAGTTTTTAATTTATGCTTTGTTCCGCGGAACTACTGGGAATGAATTTATTGGTATTTCATTTCTACTTTGTTCCGCGGAACTGATGAGAACTGAATTATTGATGCTTTGTTCCGCGGAACAACTGGGAAAAAAAGTCTCACTAGTTCCGCCACGGAACTACTTCAACGGAACAACTGGGAATAATCGACAAATCGACATATTCACGTGTTCTCATACTCATAACACAAGCAGGTTTATTCTAGCTTACTTTAGGATCAGATGGCGTTGTGTAGAAATGTTCGTGAATATTTATATTTAATACAATATTGTTACTTATTTCAGGAATGCACGAAGAAGCGTTCATAACCGCTGGAGGAATGTACAAAACCCTAACTGAAATGGGCTTATCATTTGAAACACCCGAAGCATTGTATGAGAATGGAAATCATCGTTCTATAGCGTATATGCGTGCTTTAGCTGTTTGGGCGATGTACCAAGCGATTGTCGCACGACCACCGCCTGCCGGACCTATCGCTAACGGCCACCCATACAAAGAAAAATCAACCTTATAATGACGGCGTAAGGTTTATATTTGTTATACTTATGGACGTGTCTTTCAAAGTACCAAAGCTATTTATGTAGTGTATATTCGTGCTTTAGCTGTATGGGTGATGTACCAAGCGATAGTTACACGACCACCGCCGCCTGCCGGACCTATCGCTAACGGCCACCCATACAAAGAAAAAACAACCTTATGGTGACGGGGTAAGGTTTATATTTGTTATAGTTATGGACATGTCTTTTGAAGTACCAAAGCTATTTATGTAGTGTATATTCGTGCTTTAGCTGTATAGGTGATGTACCAAGCGATAGTTACACGACCACCGCCTGCCAGACCTATCGCTAATGGCCATCCATACTTACAAAGAAAAAGCAACCTTATAATGACGGCGTAAGGTTTACATTTGTTATATTGATGGATGATTATGTCTTTCAAAGCACCAGATTCACTTCATTCTGTAGTGTATATGCGTACTTTAGTTGTGTGAGCGATGTAACAGATAGTTGCTGTATGTACCAGTACCATGCCAAAGAAAAGGCTACCTTATAGTCACAGCGTAAAGATTTATATTGTGATGGGCTTGTCGTTTGAAACAGCAGAACTCACATGACTTCTTCACATCCCTACATCATACGTTCACATAGCTGTTTATAAATAAATTGTGCATATTGAATTGTATTTTTTAAACGTTCTAATTGAAAAAAATTGTAACCATTACATTTTTTACAAATTGTTGGCGGGTAGTGTTGAGGTATTTATTTATTTTCTCTTTGCCCTTGCTAGACAATAATTACAATTTTAAAAGTGAAGTACTGTTTTGTGTCAGGAGTCTGAAAATTGTGAAAGATATTTTACTTTTTGATACGATTAAAACTAAATGCGCCTATTACTGTTACGTATTTTAGCCTAGTCGATAAGCTGCTAGACAGGCTAGAAATTTTATAACAAATGATTGTACGAGCTTACGGACTACGTACTCTATTAAACCACGTGATACATACAATGTTACTTTATCTATGGCGTAGGCAACTATGTATTATTGAAAAAGAAACGAAGAATAAAAGGTAGGCTCGCTTTGAGAATGCGACTTAGTACTATTGTAGTAAAATTCACTTAAGCTACTCAGCTTATCATTATCAAATTGTTTCCGTTTTCCTGTATCATTATAAAAGTAATTTCAGCTCCCACCAGAAACCTTTGCTTTGAATCTTGGCCGAAATGAAGGAAATTATATAGAAGTAGCCTTAACATGATTGCTTCCAAAGGCTCACTGTAGGCTATTGTTGAAACCTTTTCTCAATGTTCATGTCAAAATTGCATTTTAAACGTTTAGAGATCAGACAGGTTTATCTTGGCTTTACACATCTCTACTGTACCCTCTGATAATCAGAGCGACACGAGAAGAAAGTCAGAACGTAGGTAGACCTTTCTCTTGATATCGATCCCTTATCTCAAAACAATCTTATGTATTTTGTAAATTTTTGTATCAGTAAAAGTGGGTAGACCGATATAGTTTTGCAACTATTGGCGATATGTGTGACGTCATTTAAATTACTCGTTTGAAAACCTACATTGACATTAAAGCACGTTTTGCTGATTCTTATTTGCATCAGATCTGTATAAACTGAATGTTGTGGCAGCATACATACATATACTCACGCCTTTATCCCCGAAGGGGTAGTCAGATAGTAGACGTCCACATTTCACCTTAATTAAAGCTTTTTGTCCCACTTAATAGGTGGTGAGGGTGGGTCTATTGCAATGGACAATAATGCAATTTGCAGCACACGATAAGCACAAAAATATCTGGTGTAGTCGCTAAATTGGATGTCAATTTAAGCAAGAACCGTATTCTGGGGAAAATGATTCGGTAAAGAAACACCCGATTTTGTGTTAACGTACCCATAGAATAATTATACCCTTCACTACAACGCAAAATTCGTCCTTGCATTAAGAAAACTAGGTAGCTTTATAAATAAATGTAAATGTTTCGTATGTGTATTGTTGGGTGAAGAATTGGGAGAGGCCTACTTCCAGCAATAGACTGCCATGGGCTGATTTGAAATATTTCGAAAATAATGGTTGTATAAAGTTATAACAGAACATACACCAATCAAATTAGTGATGTGTTACAAAAAGGGCAGGTCAAAAGCACTCGAAACCTTCGGGCTTACATGAAAGGTTTAATGAATGTAGAGGCAGCTAGTGAAGTATGTAAGGACAGAAGCAAATGGTGGGCTGTTGTCTCTGCCTACCCCGGAGGGAAGAAGGCGTGAGTATATGTATGTATGTAAAGTTGTGACATTTGTTTTAACCAAAAGTAAGTTGTGTCTTTACCAAAAGGCTTCATGGTGGTCACGTGGTTTAAGTGTACCCACACTTGTATACTGCAGTCGATTTTATCAGAGTCGACTTCATTGTATGAATTAACTGAACTGTGTATAATATACACGTGCAGTTAATTAAAATGTATAACCTATTTGTTTATAATAATTATTATAATAACAATATTTACGGCAATAATACAATTTTCACTTTTACCTCCATATCCCCAAGCGGTGCAATTGCACCGCGCATTTTTTCGCTGCCATTCCGTCAACACCCAAGCGGTGCAATTGCACCTCACTAATACTTGGATAGAGTGTAATTCCGAAGAACCTCATTTTCCGTTTTTGATCGGATTTCATAAGTAAACATTCGACGAATATAAAATTGCGATGAAAAATACCATTTGTATTGCACCTTTTCAACTGGAAAAGATTAGTTTTATAATAATGTTACAACTTCGACTCTGGTTGACTATAATTTTAAAATCTGAAATTAATATTCAACCAAGAGAGGTGGATTATACAGTCGTCCCGTTTGAGAGAGAGAGAGAGACACCCAGTTTGTAGTCTTAAGGCAGATTTAAGACCTCACACTGGATGTCGTGGACGAGCGATGCAACAGCGACTGCGGCGAGATGCTGCGCCAGATTACAAGAGAGTAGGCAACTTCGAACAAGCGATCATAAACGTACCGAGCGCTGATTGCTTGTGTGCGGGCGCAGTACCTACTGACGGAACGAGCTGCGCTACGCACACTTAGACCAAATTTATTAATTTGGAGTGTGAGTGGCGCGACTCGCTCGGTGCGTTTGTTTGAAGTTGCCTAATGCTGCGTCCACAATTGTAACATATCAACGAACTATACAGCGTGTCATCGCGTCGAACATGTAACTCGTAGCTGCAGTTTTCAACGGTGCCAACACGCGTGTCTTATACAGTTATGGAGAAGTGTGCCCTAAAATGTTACAAATGTGGACGCAGCATTACCACAAAATAATACGGTATAAAACGCAATCTCATGTATGTACTTTTTTTCACACCTACCCTCTGCTACGGACACTCACGCACAATTCAGTATCGAAAACTACTAAGAAACTCCGTGAACCCTGTGAGCGGTGTCTATGTTTGCATAGCCTCAGCGAATTTAGTATGTATGTTTCCATCTGTACTATCTAAGTTAGGCCTTACTCTCTTGTGCTCTATCGCCGCACTCTCGCCGCAGTTGCCGTCGCTGACAAACAGTTTGAGGCCTGATATACAGGCGGACAGGAACCCCTGAAAGACGTTAGCGTCACAAATACCATATAGGTTGTATAAATGTACACATAATTTGATATTTAAGTTATTTATTTATTACAAGGCAATAATAATGTAACTATTGTAGTGAGATTTTCTTCCTTTTGTTAATTGTTATATTTTGACAATAATATTTCTGTAACCGAAATGTTGACGGTGTATGCGTTCATTCAACTTTCTGCGACAGGTCATCGAGTATTCCAGACTACCAGAGTAGTTATCCATCCATAGTATTGGAATGCTTTTTATTCGTACTATTTTCCACTCCTTAGGATAGAGTTCTAGTATCAGACACTTGTAGAATAGTTGAACTTGGAAATTAGGTGCTGCTCGATAGCTCATTGCATAATAATGTCCTCGTCCTATCCTCTCTGGATTTCTTTTAAGATCGTAATGCTCATATTGTGTTGGAGACCTTAAATATATATTGCCTTATCAGGTACTGCTGGTTATTTATTTATTTATTTATTATTTATTTACTGCTGTTCCCTAGGGGCCAGGATTGGTAATGTTTTTGATGATCTGTTGAATGTTAGTTCGGTTTCAAGATGCTAGTTATTTCAAAAACCTTTTTATTTAGTTGAATGAACGCGTGTACAATGGCGTTTAGCGTTGCGGTGAAACTAACGAAATTATGAACGAGTATTGTTTAAATATTTTTGTAAGTAAGTAGGTAACAAAATTAATTTAGCATTTAACTATTTTGTAATTAATTTATGGTATTATTTTATGTTTTCATAAATTGTCATTTGGTGGCTTACCTATGTTTTTAAAATAGGTGCCAAAATAAATACTAACGAAACTACAATTTGTTTTTATTGAAATGCCTATGCCATGTATAAGAGTGATTTGTAAAACACTATTATGTATAACCTGCCAGCACTAGACAGCTGACGTCATAATATTTGTTCGATAGTGTTTGTTAAAGTTCTACTTTTTATAACTAGTCTTTTAAATAATTATGTACCTACCTATATTGAATCAGTTTTACAGTACTGATTCAAAATACACGCCTATGCCTAGCTATGGCTATTGAAAAGTGTTCTGATGTTCAGGTCTATGATAGATACACGTGATTATAAATCTATTTAATTTTTAATTTTATTCTTTTAGTCTGAGCATGATGTTGATGATGATGATGATGATGCTGCTGCTTGGGGTGTCTCTGAAGGATAACATCCGAAACGATTTTATCCGTCAGAGAACAAGAATGGTCGACATAGCTCGCAGAGTATGCGTTTTGAAGTGGCAGTGGGCTGGCCACATTTGTAAAAGAACTGATGGCCGATGGAGCAAGCGAGTTCTGGAGTGGAGACCGCAACTTGGTAAACGTGGGTTAGTACGACCTCTTACTTGATCGACGAAATGGGATTTACTGGATGAGTAAAGCGCAAAACCGTGTGTTGTGGCGTAATTTGGGAGATACCTATGTCCAGCAGTGGACTGCTATAGACTAAATTGATTGATTGGTTGATAGTGTGAGGAATTTGATAAAAATATGTGTCATCTATAATGTGTCATTTATCCGATGGGTCGCTCTTCAGCGGCTCTTAAATGACTGAGCCTTGGTAGAATTTAACTTTTTGCCATAAGTATGTAGTAGAGTAGGCATGTACGATTGATAAATATAGTTCTAACTTTGGTTTTTTGCACACTTACACGAAATCACTCACAAAGAATATAGATTTCTAATAATTGTAAGCATAGGGCGGAAACTCCAGCTTTTTTTTTTTTTTTTTTTTTAACGTGAGGGAAAATCCTCGTAGGATGCTATGCCGGACTCTTACCGACTAAAAAACCTCACGTAACGCCCAACAGCCTATGGTTGAGAGCCCCGGGTAAGCCCTCAGGAAGGATGTCCCGTGACTCCCAACAGACCTACGGCCGCTAATGCGGCCTCGCCCAGGGGGTGGTTCGGGTGCAATCCCGCGTCTATGGGGGATTTCGGGTGTGACCCCGCTTCTAAGGGGGGGCGTGCATGAGTGCTCACGTCACGCTGCCGTCATGGGCCTGCTTCTGTAAGGACGGTGAGCGGCCCTCTCACCGTCCCCAGACCCCCGGTCATGGAGGCCGGTAGTCCTCGGCGAAGACACGTCGGCGGCGCCCAGGGCGCCGACTGCGGAACTCGGGTGGGAGAGTTCTCTCCCGCACCCGGCCCGCCGCCTCCTTCGCGAGCATGACCTGCTCGCAGAAAGAGGCGGCGCAGTCCCACTTACTCCCGCTGGAGAGCATGGCTCGCACCATGGCCTCGAGCGAGAGAGTGTCCACGCCCAGACCCACTACGAGGACCTGTCGCTGTTGTGCCCACGCCGTGCACTCCACCAGCGTGTGGAGCGCCGTGTCATCGCTGCGGTCCTCGCAGTGCTGACACTCGGCCGTGGTTTCCCGGTGTTTTCGCCACAGATACCTACCGAAGCTACCGTGCCCGGCAAGCATCTGTGTCAACCGGTAGGAGAGAGCACCGTGTCTTCTCTCCAGCCACTCGTCCATGACCGGTCTGACGGCCGCGATTGTGGCGAATCCCCCCTTTGGTTGCTCAAGTCGCATCTTCCATGTCTCCAGGGTTTCCTGGTGGAGCAGGGTCCGCTGGGCCTCGATTTCTCGAGACGCAGGCCTTTGGCCCCGCTCCAGCGCCTCCTTGCGCCATCTGAACAGTGACGCAAGGGCTCTCGCTTCCAGGTCCCATGGAGGGGTCCCGGCTAGGAGACATGCCGCCTCACCGGAGATCGTGCGGTATCCTCTTATCACCCTGACGGCCATCACTCTCTGCGGGCTCATCAGTCTAGCCTCATTGCTGGCCGTCACGGAAACTCCAGCTTGAATGTGTGCGTGTGATCAATAAAATGTAAGCAAATTGTTCGTCAACGAGCACGTCAACTCTACTGACAGCTGTTAGCTTACAGCAAATATTAAACTATATTTGCTGTAAGCTAAAAGAGAGAAATTGGGTGGCAGTTTGGAAGATTAGTATTAGTAGTATTGTGGGGATATCTCTATCTGTTTCTGAGTTTGGATGGAGCATTCAAACTCACAACCAGACAAAGATTTCCTCTTTACGGCTTATTCGCAGTTTGCCTCTATCGCAAAACGTCTACCGGTCCGATAATGTATCTTTGGCTGATTGATGTTTTTGCTGTATGTCTCTATCGCTAAAAGTCCTTTTCGCTAATTGTGGCTTTCTCTGACTCTCTTTCGCTTATTATCTCGTCTCTTTTGCAAAAAGTCGCGATTGTAACTTTGACTATATCTGAATGGTGAACTGCCAAAACACCGGCGTTCTAATAAAAAAGATCATCAAAATTGGTTTAGCTACTTAAGATTGTCAACAGTTACCTACGGTACCACAACAGGCTAAACAAATTTTAGTGCATTTTTTTTTATTTAAACCTAGATATTTAGGCGGTGATGCTCAGTTTCGCATACAGTTAGTCTTTTTGCGAAGGACACAATCTACTAAAGAGACATTTAGCGAAAGCGAAAATAAGTGAAAGAGACATTTTCGGACCAGTAGACATTTTGCGATAAAGAATACTGCGAATAAACCCTCTTTGCATGTAGATACTTAATAGGTAAATTGCTAATTGATCCTGTCTTTCCCTCGATATTGTTCAAGAGAGGAAGGGTGAATTGACATTATTCAATAACTCGCGTTTGAATTAATCAGTCGTATCGATTCACTATGTACACCTGAACTATTATAGTCCACTTCTAAAGATTGCCTCTCCCAAATTGTGAAAAACATACGATCCTTCCAACGACGTTCTTTAAGTTGGGGTTGGCGTAGGTATCTAGCAGTGAACATGCTTTACGAGCTTTCTCTGTAAGTTATCTCGGCTCGTTTCTTCTGCTTCCTACTGCTATGTTCACAGATCCACCTAATTATGACCCATTGCTGTGAAACCGAAATTTCTTCTTAGCGTACATTGAGAAGCTACTACTATCTGATGAAGACTCACCATGATGTAAGGCCTACGCAGAAGCGAAGCTGCAATCGGCTAGGTTATTACATACTCAGAGGAAGTAGGTAAGAAATGAGAAAATTAAATATCATTTTCAATTTATTTTCACAATACACATTATACGTAGGTTTTATAAATGCATTTTGGAGATATTTAACACAAAAGTATCGATAAAAGAATTGGATACATGCAAGTAAAGACTCCCAAATGAATTTATTCTAGAAAGTTAAATGCTATTTTGACAACTTAGATATACTATAGAGAATATATTTGTACTATTTTTAATATTACGTATCTTATTTCAAAGTCAATAAATAGAATAAGTGATACAAAAACTTATGTACAATATTTACATGAATCTTTTCAGTCTTCATTCATTTAAATGGAAAGTTCGTACCGCATAGAATTACACTGCTTGACTGGTAAAATAGTTTATGAACTATACCTATCTGTAGAGGTACATGTATTTAATAATATTGTGATATAAGAGATCTTTATTGCTTCAAGTGGTTATCCGAGTGTATTATTTGGCACGGTCAATACATACTCTAAGAAAATTATTTTACGATACCGCCTACGAGAAAATGCTCACTTCTATTTTGAAATGTCAACATTTCATTTTGTAATCTAAACACAATTTATTTTTACGGTAAACTCAGCAACTGATTTTATATAAATAAAACAACAATTCCGCGAGACATTCACGTGTGTGTGGCAGATATATTCATGTACATGTGCGCGCCATCTCTGTCGTCGCAGCGACTAGTCGCACTGAATCTGTCGCGCGATCCGAAGTTTAGTCGCAAGTGTGTGCCGTTGTAGAGATCAGTCTCGCTGTCGAGAGTTTCACGGGAAGCTGATGTTTCACGCTCCACAATGGTTGCCATGTGTTGGTTTCTGAAATGCCGGAAATACATTAGTAATCATGCCTGAGATAAAAAACATGTAATGTCAACGGATTCTACTATTTAGTTGTTTAACTGTTTATTTATATTTTGATCTGCCATTTAGTATAATTTTATTTATACAGGGCAAAACTCCGCCTGTGAAAACAGGCGTTGCAATCGGAATGAAAAGACAGCCAGCAAAATGGCAAAAGTTTATGACATCTAAATATAAATTCTCATAGTATGGAACCTGATACTTCAAAAGTTAGTACCTATACTCTGAGATTGGATAAAGCCTATGTATTGATTTATTTTTGCGCTAATTTGAATTGATCTATCCACATGTATCTATCCACCAGGTTCAACGTATTTATGGGCTATGTATGTTACATTAGTAAGATTACCTGTGATCGTTTTTAGGGTGCCCAAAAGTGGTGAATTGCGGACATCCTCCATTGAGCGGTCGAGGGGGTGGCGGAATTAAGTAATCATCCATTCGATTTTCACCATCACATGCAGAGTGCATTGTCAACGTGCTGGATGACATCTAAAAATTGCAAAAATGTTTCGATAAGTCGAAGAAGTATTTATGAGATGAATATTTAATGCATTTTTTTTACTTACAATGGATCGCGCTTTTTCATCAATCTCTGATTGAACACTGTTGGTTTCACAAACACTGCCTCCGCTAACTGTGCTCAGACGACCTGATGAAGATGAACCTGCACAAACAGCATGGATGTTACAATTTGCTACTTGTACGAGCTGAGTTTTTAAATTTACCTATTGTTACAAACATTGAATTTATACTCACTCTCACTAAGGCTGCTGTTCGGTCTAGTGTTCCCATTGCGTTTCTCAATGGTGCCGTTGTTGTCTTGGTTATGATCTAAAACAAATTATTCTTTATTAATATCAGAAACAATTACAAATATTAAATTAGTATATTCTTCAGGAGGTAAACTTACGTTTATTTTTATTTTTTGAGAACATTTTCTTAACTCTCTCGAATGGCGTCGGCCTTTTCATGTTATCTTTAAGTTTCTGTTGTATTCTATCATACTCGTCTCTCATTTTATTAAGTTGTTCCTGCTTTTCCTTTAGTGATTGCTGGGTCTCATTCCTATTTTTCCATTCCATGACTAGTTTTTCCACTTCTGATATTGAGAAAACGTTATTTTTGAAGTCCGTTATAATTTCAGCTAATTCTTCTTGACCTGTCAAGGGACACACCTCTTTCCCAGATTTAATACTACCGCTACTACGAATGTCTTTGGTATTTAAGTTTATTTGGCAAATATCACTAGTAGGAGTGTCAATGGTAAAAGTCTTTGATTCTTCGGTGGGTGAGTACAGGAAAATGTCTGACTGTTGAGGAGTCAGTCGTGAACTGTTTGCGTATAAGTTGCTTGGCCTGAATTTGGGGCTTTCTACTTTTATATTGGAAGGTTGGACTAAGTAATCATGTTCGAGCGCTTGTTGAATTCGGTCAGCCGTATTGTCATGCAGTGGAAATTCGTTTTGGTAGAACTGTTCTTTGATTTTAGGCAATTTAAGATTTGGTCGTTGCCTTTTTTCCACAGTTTCGACATTTTTCTCTAAGTTTTGCAGACAAGCCTCGCTGAATGGATCAACGGATTCTGTTACACTCCGATGACTATGCGTAGGCGAATCAACTGTATCACTCGATTCAACAATCCTTAGCTCGTTATTATGTTTTCCTTCATCTTGACTTTCATCTTTGTCGTTGTCAGACATATTTTTGAGGTAATAATACATATTCGAAAACTCGTTAATTTTCTGGGGAAAATATAAAACACAATCAATTAATAAAAATTAGATTTTCTACAAGACAAATGTGTATGTTTTGTAATGATATCTACAAGATGAGAAGACTTACAAGATGATCAGCTAATACATCTGCAAGGGCAAAATGTTTGTGGTCTCTAGCAAGGTCTGCGGGCGTTCTTTGTCGAACATTTCGTAGAGCAACAGCCGCACCACCTCCAGGGCACTCCAAAAGCTGCCAACATAATCTCTCCAATCCAAAACGCGCTGCCCAATGTAACAAAGTCGGATATTCTTCTCCACCTGCAAATATTATTCTAATTGGAACATTTTCTTATAAATAGGACCAAATAAGAAGACAAGCAGGTCCTGCAGATACACTTACTGGTCATATTGTCAGCTTTGGGATTGAATTGTTCTGTTGAAGCTAATAAGTTGAAATGTGGTGGTATATTTTTCTGGAACGCGTTCAACATCCAGCTATCCAGTTGTTCCTTACTGGTAGTTTTAAAACCTAGAGTCTGAAAGGAACAACAACGTTCTATCATTTGTGTGTGTGAATATAAATATAATGTACTTATTGTCAGGCTTTATGTTAATACATACTTGGCACATGAATTCTAAAGGATGATCAGAAGCCCTCAGCAACTGATCTAGTTCTCGCAACCGACTTTCGCATTTGATTTGCCTTCTTCCCAAGGACTGGCCGTTCTTGCTGACGCGTACCCAAACTAACATGGATACTTCAAGACACGATTCTGTAAAAGAAGGTTTTCTTATGATGAGTACGCAAACGCGACCCACAAAAACTATATTGTATTTAGGCGATATTCAACAAATAGTCGTAAATAACTTTAGATTCTTACCGGGGATGTCAAATTGTAAAGTGTAAGGATTCCTCTTTTTGAAACTGTTTATATGAATGACTTCCCCTTTCTTGTCCACCATAATCTTGATGCTATCTTCGTCTCTAATGGGGTCATTGAGGAGCGCTATCACTCGACTTTGGCCCTGCGTGGAAACACATTAATGAGTTCACTGGTCCATTTAGAAAATAAATAATGACTCAAGATAATTTTACGTCACACCTTGTTGTGTTGATTACCAAAATATCATTTTTAGTACGAATTCAGGTTTTGGAAAACATTCAAAAAGGAAGGTATTGTGAGGGTACCTATACGGTCAAAAAAACTAAAGTCGTGATGCTCAATAATGAAAAAGTATACCTACATATAAGTATTTTATAAGATTACCCTACGAAAGTTTGGAAAACTCACAATTTTAACTTTCTTGGGAACGATAGAAAAGCTAGTTCTGTCAGTAGCTGTGTCTTTGCAGTCTTTGGTTCGAAGTATGCCGACGGCTGCTGTGAGGAATGTGTCCACGAAAGATGTGTCTTTCTCTCGCACGCACATCATCTGCCACTGGTCTATAGTTGGGTATTCTGTGGAAAAGAGAATATTATCAACCTATTCATCAGAAAAAAATGTGCTGAAATAAACTAAGTTGTCACACAATTCAAATGATCATGTATTGTATTTTAGCCGACTTATTTTATTCATAGGTATTTTATTCTTGTGAATATTTTTAATATCAAAGTGCAAAAGTAGTCGTCTGACAAGGGCGGATTTCACTCTTATTGTTCCTTTCCCCTCTGCTCATGGACGCATGGGATTTATACTGTAGCGGATTTTTAAAAAAAAATATTGATAGATACTAGGTACATACCTTCACAGTTGCTCGAAATAACTTGGTTCTTCTCAACACCAAGCAACATGACTAAAATTTTATCCACTTTGAACAGATTGTCACAGTTCACGTCTTTCTTCAGTTCCGACATCTTGGCGGCCAGCATTGGGCATAGAATGACTATTTGTAACTGAGCCTTGGCTAACTTCTCTAGTTTATCTTGAGAGTCTGATGCCAAAAGTTCTTCAGCAATTATTGGCGTTACTCTGTAATCAAAATTTGATTATAGCTATAGAAGACGAAATTGCAGAACACTACAAGCCTAATAAAGGATTCACTAAGTAAAAGTATTAATAGCAAGTTAATACGTTTTTAAGATCGAGCACAACCCTAGAGTAATGTGTTTGAATGAGTCTCCTATGGAAATAAAAATAAATCAACGAAAAAATCTTTCTAAAGGACATTGAAAGCACGCTGAAACTTTAATAGTTCTCATGAAAATTCCAAAGTAGATTGTTTCAAAAACACGTACCTATAGTTTGTTTATAACGAAGTTTAATAATGAAATATCCAAGTGCTTGTTAAATAAATAGTCATAAATTTCATCTTACAAATTCATCTTAAATTCTAAACTAAAGAGAATCTCGATTTACACAACTTTAATTAATTCAAAACCCTCTGAGGATTTAATTAATCCTTGCAAAGGCTAAATACTGTAGTGAATGTACCTATAGTGATGTCTGGCTCGCTGCGACATAATCTTATCAAAGCTGGCGACCAAGTAGTCGGACCACAGTGCACTCTCCGGAGACTCAGAGCTCCACAATATTGCGATGTCTTCCATTTCTGAAACAAAGACCTGATGTTACTGTCGGCACAGATACCTAATGTAATATCTATTTGAATACAATATTTACTTAAATGTAGGGGAATACGTGGGAAACTGATATTTGTTGACAAGTACGTTACACAAATATTGCCCAATGAATATGACGACATTTGACAAATGTTATTTGCTGGTACATAACTTCAGGACGGGCTGAAAGTTTCATTTACAGTCAAAGAGGAGAAGCTTTTCGTTTATGTAGAGACTTAACGTAAGTCTTCAGTATCTCCAATCATACAGTTCCTATTCCCAATATCAGTAAATTTTTCTTACATTATTATTCAGCTCTTACAAAACATTTTAGATTTTATAAAAAAATGTTTTACAATAACTAATGATCATGCCATTCGATTTGAAATCTATACATATTACTAGTTCAATGAATATAAATAAATAAATAAATATTGTTGAACATTCTCACACAACATCGTCTAGCACAAACTAAGCTATAAGCTTGTGCTATGTAATATGTGGGTGTCTTTATTATGCTAAACATTTATAAACTCATAATAAAATGAAAGAAGATCTTTTCCAGATCTCGGTGCTGACATCAATGACCTCGTAGTAGTCAGATCAAATATAATATCTAAGATTGAAAGGAAGTGTTGCGTCTCAAAGAATAATCAAGACATGAACGATTTCCTTCACTTAATATCGGATGGGACGGGGTCATTGGCTGGATCGAAGTTCACGGATCACGCCCGAACGCAACATAAACCTTTATACACATGTTGCTGAAGCTTAATTCCAAATAAAGAACGTTACTCACTGATTAAGCATTACTTTAATGATGTCTTTGCTAACGGGTTAGTCATCATACAATTCTGAAAGATGCTCCGTGAAAAAAGATTAATATGAGCGAAGTACGAGTACATACAACATGCAAATCATGCTTGTAATTTTAATTAATGTCGAGTGCGTGCTTTGGGTTGAGCACTTGAAATCCATCTATTTATATTGATTAATGAGTGCAATGCATTTGGGCTACGATAAACTTAAAAAGCTCGAAACAAGAATACGCACCGCAGACATCTTTATTGATTTATTTATCTTTCAGTACTATTTCAGTTAAAGGGCTCTTTGTATTTATTGACTTTACGCAATATAAACTGGTTTGGTGTTAAAAACTTTGAACTATTCCAAGTTACCCTCAAGATACATTAATTTATTCCTCTCTCAGCTTGCATGAATGAAAACATACGTTCGCTGTTAAAAATTTTATTGCACCCAGTGGCACGCATACGCATCGGCTGCTTACAAAATATGCTATGCACTGCGCGCGCGCCGGAAACTCGTACGGGTTTATACTTACCCACCTCTGCCGCCAAATGAAGACTCGACTAAATGTAATATCCGTTTCCTAAATAGACAAACGTCTATCAGCGTCGCCCGGAATAACTATAGCCGATTAAATGCAGCGGGTAACAGAACACGAGGGTTGAATATGATTCTCTAGATATGCATTATGAGTTGCTGCGTCGCTTTTGTGCTCAAGTATAACGGAAACACTCCAAGTATCAAATTAGACCAATATGTTCCCTTTAAATTGATAAGGAAGTAGGTAGATAAATATACAAACAGCAAAATGATTATTTTATCTGTAAGATTCTGTTTCGTTGAAGCGGCCAAGTACGTGCTTTTAAAATGAACTCATTCAAGTAGATATGAAATCTTTGGATGAATTCAATCCTTTCAGAGATTCTTCAAACAAGTTGCACTTAAAAAATCTATTTTTACATCACCAGAATGGAGTTTGCGCAAGGTTTAAGTGGAACAAAACAGGTACATATCAAGTATTTGGAGCACAGTCAGTTGTGCTCAAAGTTCCGACGCTTTCAGTTTTCAGTTCAATGGCCGCCCGGACGTCTTTGATGTGCCGGGTGAAATATTGTAGCTCCCTTAAGGCATCCAGAGCGTCAGGTAACTTTTTGATGTATTGAAATACTCTTGTAGGGTTTTGAAGATGAAAAGTAATATAGATGTGGTATTCATTCATACCTATATCATGTTTACGTTTTGGCATCCGAATACAATCTTGTTAACATTCCTAGCAATTTGTATCTACCTACTATCCTAATGATTTTTGTTAATAAGCCTATGTAGGCTACCTTTGTATTGTGTGTAGGTACCTTATTAATAATCTCGTGCATTGCTTGCAAATGGGACATTCTTTACATCTTAGACGCGGCGGTAGGCGTCTGTTCATTTCAATGTAAGACATTTCTAAGAATTTTAACGAATCGTAACAGATTTCCAACTACATTGTATGAGATCACATTTTAAGGAATTACAAAACGCAATATGTTTTACTTAATGTTCATGTTTGTAGGCGTTGTTCTCTGAAGCCATGAATCAGATGGTTTCATTCACATTTTGTATCGATATAATTTTGAACTATCTAGTAAGTAATTGTTTATATTAAGATCGAGGTGGTTGTGACCTATTTATCACAGGATATTATTGTTTACTAAAAAGGGGTTAATCCTAAACGTGTTCACTGAATTTCTGGTGAGCAGACGCTTGATTCATACTATTAAAAATAAACAGTTTATCATTTTTTAACTATTATATTACGTCGTATACAGTGAATTAGCATGTCTACTTACTATCATTCATTCTCTCTATATTACCCAGACAGCCACATGTTGGCTTAAATAACAAAATCCGCTGTCTGATGTTACAGAGTTATTAAAAAAATTGCTTAAATAGGACTTCCTTTGTGCCCTTTCATAACAACGAGCTTTGAACATGGCTGGAACTTTTGAATGAGACTGTACTTACACGGATATAAATTGATGAATGTGTACCTATATTATAAGTGCATCACTTAAAAACAGCTGTACCTATTTGGCTAAGTTACTTTTGTTGTTTTGTAGTTTGTGATGTTTGATAATCGAGCAGAAAATTGAACAACTTAGTCAGTGAGTGTGGTAATACTGACAATAGTAGGTACAGATCTAAAACCAAGAATAAGAAGTGGATGTATCTTTAAATAAATCTTGGTTAGCGTCAATAAAGAGATCTGGTCATCTCTTTATTGATCTCTTTATTGACGCTGACCAAGATTATCCTAGACATAGTAAAAAAAATCGGTTGTCTGTAAAGTCGGTTTACTGACGATGGTTGAACGTGACAACGTCATAAGAAAAAAAAAGGAAAAAAATAAATAAAAAAAAAACAAAACAAAAATAAAAAAAAAAAGGAAAAAAACAAAAATAAAAATAAAAATAACATTAGGTACAAAACAAAAAGAAATATAAAACACATCAATTGAATAAAGTGCCATCTGTTGAACAATACTAAAATAAATGGAACGCCTCAGAGCGAGGTAACGCCGTATTGCGTCTTCTTTTTTCGTTCGTGCTGCCGGCTCCATCGAATTATAAGACGTTGTCACGTCAATAAACTTCTAACTCAATGACACAATGAAAGTTTTACAAGTACTAAGCACACGATGTCTGCCATTTTGATATGATCTCTATACACATGAGATTCGGCTCATTTATATTATTGACATTATACCCCTGTGGTAAGACGGGCCGGCAGTTATTATAGATGATTTACATAATTTAGTTGGCTTTTAAAATTATAGACAAGTAACTTCCTAACTAAGAACGATATTTTATGCGGTTCTTTGAGTGATAGTGATAAGAATCAGTCTAGTCTCCGGAGTGCCGCCATGCCGCGCCGCAAGCAGACGTCACAAACAAAGTTATAATTCAATACATTCGCTGATAACGTGACAGCTTGTAACGTGACAAAAGAAATAAATAGTACTATCGGTAACATACATACATGCATGCACATTTACCAAGTAACCGTTCTATCTTCTTTACAATTTGAAGATGTTGTTTTACACCAGAAAATACTATCTATTAACAAAATTTTAACCGTGGCCCTTTAGGTATGCAGTATTCCCACGCAGAATAGCCATTCCCTTGTACCCACATGAACACCACTAGGTATCATATAAACATCTACCTACGGAGCAGATGTTATAATAAATGTTCCAAAATAATCGTACCTATCTGCTTTTGTTTGTCGAAGTTTCAAGTTCATGATAGTTTTAGACACAAATATTAAAAAAGAGTTTTTTTTCCGTTTTCTTATTTCTGTGGTTTAAGACTAAGCCTTATTTTCCAAGTATCTATGTAAATGGCGTCGTCGAGTTACGAGTTTGTGTGTTTAATAGACAATTGTTAGTCGCCTGCTCATCAGTCAAACACAATCTGTGGGAGCCAGCCTGCACCGACAATATCGACAACTTATACAAGACATTTACACATTTAGATTCACAATGCGAGTACATTACGGGAGTTGCTTCGATGCATGTAAATTACACTATGTTTATTCAGCCATACATGCCACCCTGCATATTTAATGTTGCACTAGCTACGTCGTTTACAGATTTCTAAACGTGTTTCCTCTTTAAAACCTCAACAATAAAGTTTAAAATTGTTTAAACTTTGACGAGAAAACCTCGTATCTAATTTGGTTATATTGTACGGTGTTTCTTTGACATTGATTTTGGATACTCTGGACGTTTTCAAATCGAATTGTGACGTTCTTGGGTTTTGTAATTTGAAGGTTGCTGACGCCGTCTACAGCTAAGACAATGGTTTATTATCTAGTTGTATTAAGGGACACATACCTACGTGTTGCCATCCAACGAACGTCATTGTATGATTAATTCAATTATATTAGGTAAGTTCGTTGGTACTCAAGCGAATATAATAAATAAATGTAATAAAAACAGATAGCAAAGTAATAACTTTCTCCTCCACAAATGCTGTTTAAGATTCCTTTTTGTCCAAAGCAAAATAACATAAAATGTTTGTGAAGATTTTACATCTTCCTTCGTTGTATAATAAAGCTTAGGTACAAAGTGATTATGTTAGGTATCTGAAATAACTTTGGAAACAGTAAACAAGAAACTCAGACTGAAGTAAGATGTTATTTATGTTATTTAATAGCAATTATCACTATTGATGAGCATTAATATAAATTTACAAAGTAGGTATCAACGTAGATACCTGTATGGAGCTCATGCAGGGTTAACTATCAAATCCCCTTACAAGGAATTTATTAATTTAGGAATTCATTTGTAGTTTATGTATAGACATAAGATTTAATTGTTTTTATAAATCTTATGAGCTCTGTAATTACCAGTTTAGTTAGATTAATTACCTTTTACTTCAATGACTTATTCACTGTCAACTAAAAATTAATTATCACTCAAAACAAAAAGACCTCAATTTAGCACTATGTCAGTTACAAATAAATTATATTCAAAAAACTCACTTGTATCAGCCACTGTTTCTATGCCTTTATCTTCCATTTTTGAATGAGGGTGAAAAGTCCTTAGTTTGATGATTTCAAGCTACGCGCTTGTCATTGCACTGAACTCCAGGCAAGCACTAGAAAGCGGGCTAAATGAATATAGTCCTCAGACTGACATAGAGAAGTGTCGGTTCGCGAGCATGTGCCGTACAAGCGACGACTGCGCTGGCGTCAGGCTGCGGCGTGGACGCACGCACTTCGCATACTAAAACGGTAAAACCTCATCGCGACAGGCAGCGATAATCGCAAGTCGCATCGCCATCCCATCTTGGCAAACAATTTTGGGCCTATGTGTAAATATTCCCGAAGCGTTATCGCCAACCAAATACGAAACGGCAAACACTAAACACGTTTTTGGCAGATAGGGAGAAACCTAATCGGGAAACAATTGCTATTCTTGAAAATAGATAAGCTTTGATAGTGAAGATGAACAACACAACTCCAAAAGTTTACATCGTTTTTATCTCTTTCAACATTTTTATGGTGTGATAAATTTATATAGCGCCGACAGCTGTACAATAGCGCGTATCTAACAAAATTTATTTATTTAGGTACACAATATTTTGACATTAATAATTTAGTAACCAATATTTTAAAACACTACAAAATTCTTAGTTTTATGAATTTTGTAGTGTGGAGTGTGAATTTAATAAACTATGAATTTTGTAGTGTTGAGTGTGAGTTTATTCGTTCATGGACTAATTTTGATAAGCATGAAATTAGCAAGTAGGTACTTATGCCAAAATATGTGATGTTTTTATCTATTAAATATCGGATTCTATGGAATTATGAATAACACAATACATGTTGTGGAAAATTTAAAAAATATCGAAAACAAACAAGGCGGCACTTCGGCGAAGATTTAACATGATAATTAGGTGTCTCTGTGTAAATATAATTTAAACGTGTAAACAATATTCAAGGATGTAATTACTGACAATTTCCTAAATATTTAACTAATTACTACTCAGTAGGTAATTATCTCCGAAATATTTTGTAAACGTAATACACATAGGTACACGTAATTTTTACTGACTAGTTGTCCAAGCTAGAAGTCTTAACGAAACCAGAGTTACTACAACACTTTCAAAAACTTTGAGCATGATCATGAGAAAGACCAGAGAAGTAGATACTTATTATGAGATAGGTATGAATGTAATTACTTTTAAATAAATTCTCGATAGTCTACTTTACGATTGCTCTACTTATACTTCCGGGGTGTTTACTGATTGCAGTTACGTGGTACCTAGGTATATCAATATCGTCGACAAGAAATGGTCGTTTAATTTATCATGGCATAAAAGCACAACTACTTCGGTGATGTACTATGTACTATTTTCAGTTATGTTTCAAGTTTACAACCTTAATCAGATTTTTTTATTTATGATATAAATCCAAAAAAATCAATAGGTAGGTACTAGTTCTATAGTTTAGTTTGTAGCGTATGCATTGTTTTGAATCTTTGTTACTTTAAATATAGATAAACCATTTGTATCAGTAAAGTCATTAGACATTTCGGAGATGGCTGTAGGTACTATTTGTAAGTTACATGTCAAGCAATGTATCATAAAGGTCAAAGGTCGACTTGGGTGCAATGTTCTCTGATGTCAGCTCTAGGTCCCGATTGACATGTTTACGATCATTTATCAATATTGTTCTCTTACAGATATCTATTTTATTATTATTATCTAATAATAGAGTTTATTGCTCACGCTTCCTGATATGAACTTTTTAGTGATTTATTTCGATGTTTTATAAATGCTTTATACTTATATCACATTACCGATTGTAAGTATTGGGCAAGGTAGGCACAGTTTGTGAAATGAGCTTAGTAGGTACTGAAACGAAACGAATGTCTACTACAGTATGGAGTTCTTCAAAAGTAGTTTAGAAGCTTTTTGCATACGACGGGGTTGACATATCCATGTGGATCAAAACCCCAAAATAAATAAAGATAAAAAAAAACCTTTTTGCATGGTTTGTAGAGCGAGTATTGTTGCAATCGTCCATTAGTATATTGTGGCTAAAGTAATTAGGTGGATTATATGCTTGTCGTCCACTTTTGAGGCTTACGACATTACACGATCATTCTAGATTTCCTGTAGATGGATATTTTTGTTTGTGGTAAATTACACATGTTTGACCTGCAGCTTGTGAGGTGTGAGAGAAAAAAAACGTTACATAGCACGAACCGCATCTCATAAAATTTATATCAAAGTGGGTACCTAGATATATATTAGCGATTCTAAGCCTATAATCGGCTGTTAATCCACCATAGCAATTTGATGAGCAAAATTTTTGATTAAACAGCTGTAGCAGCTATAGTCTTGAGACGAAGATGTCAAAAATATTATGCCGGGACATAAATTCGATGTAATAAAATGTTTACTAATAATTGGCTACCTTTTGGTTCTGTTCACAACGTCAATCGATCAGCATCTTTATGAATTGACTTAAATGCATGTGATGATTTATTTGTTGTCTGTAGACTATTTACAATTACTACATACCTGTTAGTCGTCGATATTCGACAGTAATTTATAGAAAATATAGCTATAAGCACTTTTATGACGTTTAAACTTTAACTGAACTAAATTTCACATGCATCCGTTTGCACGTTTTTTAAAGTGGTTATGTACACTATTTAATCTATACTAATATTATAAAGAGGAAAGATTTGATTGTTTGTTTGCATCGAATAGGCTCCGGATCCACTAGACCGATTTGAAAAAATCTTTCACTGTTGGGAAGCTGCACTCTTTGCAGTGAACATAGGCTGTATTTTATTCCCGTATCCCCACGGGAACGGGAACTACACGGATGAAACCGCGTGACGTCCGCTAGTATTATTATAAATTTGTATTCATGGAATGAATTCTACACTAGTCACTACGTTTTTAATTTTGTATGCGCTATGCTGTAGTGAATCAATAGCAATCTTATTTACTGAGTTCTATTACACCTTTAACAAATTTGATCTTTAGTATCTAGTAATATCTTATTTACTTCATTACGAAACTCAAATAACTTGTGCTTCTACTATAGAGTGTAAATAATCAAAGTTGTCCCTCTTAGAACTATTTAAATAAATAATCACAAATAACTCTAGATAACAGTTGGTTTACGTAATATTCCTATAATTTTCAGCCAAATCTATTAGATGTTTGATGTATTGCAAATAACCTAAGTAAATATAATATGTTTATTGAATAAATCACAAGCGGAGAAGATAAATAGTGACTGAACGATAGGATCGCTTTCATTTATATTTATGATGTTATTGTTTGAATATATACATAGATTTGTTTACAATACAATTATTTACATACCTTTGAATGTGAAGTTTTTTGGGCGTCGTCTTTTAATTGTATCTTCTTCCTTTTGACTGAATTTCGGTGGTGGCATTCGCGGAACTTCGCTAGGAACTGTTGTAACTTCACCGGCTCCTGCGGCTCCTGTCGCCAGATAGCCTCCAACTGAGTGCCTTCTTCTACCTTGAAGAGGAATTGTGTAAAACACTTCCTCACGCTCCTGCGGACCTTCGGATGTTACTACTGTTGAGCTTATTTTGCCTTTCCTGAATAAAAAAGAAGTCGTGAGTGTTACGTTAAAAAGGGTAAATTATTTAAGTGGTTGTTATTTTAGATATAAAGATAACTTACTTGATACGTGGAGCTGTAAATGTGTGTCTCATATCGCCAGGAGCACAATCCCCAGGTCTTGGTTGACCTTTCAAAAATGCTTCTGCTTGCTCGGGCTCTCTTGCAGACAAAGATCTGAGTAACGCCCTGAATTCTTTTCTTCTCGGACTCTCTGGTTCCCTTCGTCGCGGCGAGCACAAGGGCCGTCCAGCATCTGGCCAGACACGACTTGGCGCTGAGCGAGAACATGACTCAGTCGTACTTTGAGAGTCTGCGAAGTCAGTCACATCCTTGTTCGGCAACGCGAAGTACGACGGGTTATCTGTTAGGGCAAATGAAGAACTTAATACTTTGGGATTTACCGAAACACATAATGAACAATAAAGATAATATGACAAGTACCGATACTGAGTATCATGAGAAGGTTTGATACGACGTCGTACGATGGCCAGTGCTCTACAACTGCGGCACAAGGGAATTATTCAATAACCCCAATGAACTAACGGCTCTCCATTAGGTACGTCCAGTGCGGGCCGAGTACGAGTACATAGCAACCTACTTTTGAAAGCCGGATAATGTGAATTGAAGGCAATTTTTGCCCATTGTCTTCCCTATCTAGTTGCCTCGCTAGAGGAACGATATGCCATTTGGCAGGAAGAGCTAAAAATACATGTAAACTGGTACTCTGTTGGTAAATATCTGTTATAGTGTAATGCTAATGTTTTTTTTCTAACAACTCCCAGAATAGTACATAAAAAAATACAATTTACGAAATAGAATAAATAATAATAAATTATATTTAGGCAATAGATTTTTTGGATATATGTAAGTCATAGTAAAGCAATTAAATTTTTGATGCGCTAAGATAATTGTAAGTTTTGAAGAATCAGATATTATAATTTTTAACTCGCAGACCCGCATAACATCGTTTACATCGCATTTAGAGTCACTATCTTCTCCGCTTACTCTTCTTTGAGCCAATAAACGTTCTCTTTCCCTCTCCCCTTCTCCAGCTCTTTTATGATAAAAAGCAAACACGCCAGCTTGACGGGCAGGCTCACCCTTCGTTCAAAGAAACCCTTGAATTCTAGGTATTATGGCGAAGGTTGAGATTTGAGAGTTTGAGATTTGAGATTTGAGAGTAGGTTTGAGACTATACTAATATTATAAGGAGGAAAGATTTGATTGTTTGTTTGCATCGAATAGGCTCCGGAACTACTGGACCAATTTGAAAAATTCTTTCTCTATTGGGAAGCTACACTCTTTGCGATGAAGATAGGCTATATTTTATTCCTGTGTTCCCACGGAAACGGGAACTACGCGGGTAAAACCGCGTGACGCTCGCTAGTGTTAGAAAGGGATTTGTACCACTTAAAAAATAATGAATTCGGACCTCGCGTTAAGAAATTGCAACTGTTGCAATTTATTTTCTTTCATTCCCTCTACAAAACCGCACACATAACGGAATCAAAAGTATTCTAAAACATTCCTCGAATTAAAAGCTCAGATTATGACAAGTATCTATCATGGAAACGATTCAGTAGTTTCAGAGTGATGCTTATTTGGAATAGGAACAGACAGACAGACAAAAATATACTACACTAGCTGATGCCCGCAGCTTCGCCCGCGATGAGGCTGTATGTGAAAAATGATTTTCCCGCTTTTCTGTTGAAATTTTTCCTGAATTTTCTTTGCTATAAACCTCAAGGAGCCCGAGACCTTTCCAACGAATGCAAAACCGTGGAAATCGGTTCGTGCGTTCTGGAGTTATAGCGTCAGGAAGGAAAACCCGACTTATTTTTATATAATAGATTTTCAAAGGACACCGGCAGCTTTGTATGGGACTTTGGCCTAGATGCGGACATTTCTTTACGGCGGTAAAAATACTGCTATTAGGTAGCTGAAACAATGTAGAAACCCATGATATGGTTTGCTGAGCAGCCAGACAGTTTAAAAAAAATAAAAAAAAATTAAATTGGATATTTTATTCACAATTTTATGTTCAGCTGTCGTCATTATCACCTTCGTATGTTATTAACAACTTGTTTAGAACTGAACTGAAGGAGTATTTTAGAACAAAACCTTGCTAACTTAATTACCAATTATACAGAATTCGGGAGTATTAACATGAGCACAACAACCCATAGTCCAACACTCAATGCAAAAATAATCTTTAATGGCTAGCTAGGTTGCCAATATCCTTTATTATCACATATTATGCACACACAAATTAAGTCCTTTTGATTAGGTATACATATAGCTACTACTTTGTATTTTCACTTTTAATAATGTGCAGTTGTCAGCTGAAAGCAAAGTAAGTAAAATGTTGTTGACTGTGACTGTCACTTCAACAGTATCATTGCAAATCATATTATGATCCTCTTTCTTTTATCTGGTATGTGACAAGACCAGTTTAACATAACAGTATACCTCTCATTTGAATTTTACAATAAAAATATTGTATGTTCACCGCGGAAATACTACATGTTCTATTCTTCACATGAGTATTTTTGCAATTGTATCCGGCTTCTGTTCAAATTATTTTCAAAGACTTATTCGGTTAATGTTTTATGTCAGTATATCAGGGAAAAAGCAATGTGATTGGTAATCAGCAGCTCTCTTTAAAGCGGCTTTTATGAGAGGTTACCTCTGGATTATATTCATCATATACTATTATAATGACTTCACATAGCAAATAATTTACCTACCAGCCACAACAAAAAGGCATTGAAGAATAGTTAGAATACTGTTACTTTGTTACTGGTAAATGTTGTAAGAAGGACCAAAATTATCTACATCCAACCTAACCAGCTAGTACCGCAGATACTGACTAACTCATGTAACCTATATTAATTATTCTTTCACTTTTAAAAAACTTTGTTATACAGAAGATTATGTAAGTTATCATCATGCTGTAACTAACTTTTGACTCAGTAAGTTACACCATGATGAAGTCAAGGAATCAGGCGGAGTCCTAATTGTTATTTTAAGGGTATTTGTGTTTTTATATTTTACGTGTCTGGTCAAGCATACTGGCTGTAGTATGGTTGCTTGCCACTCCGGTAAAAAGTATACAATAAAACAAAGTTTTTTATGACATATCAAATGGTAACTTTGTGTACAAAAAAAAACTTTCATCAAGTGGTTTAATCCATTGTAAGATTAAAGTTTTTATTTGGCTCTCCCGTTCAGAATCTGTGCTAAGGTCATGAGATCTAATTCTCACAAGGGAAGTTCTGCATCAACACTTATTTGTTTGTAATGTAGTGATGACCTGAATCGAAACTTGTAGCGACTATTCATGCTCAATTGGCGCCGGATTTCTTGTGTAACGGGTTCAACATCCAAAGAAATGCCAGGGATAATGTTTGAAGGGTGTACAGGGTCCAAAAGCAAGCCATGGTCACAGTCTATTGCGAACGTAAACAATTACAAAACAATGCACTCAATTGACTTAAAATAATTGAATATTTTGACAGCTTGACAGTTTTAGTGTTGCTAGAATATGAAAACATAAATACCCAATACGTTTCATCTTTTATTAAAACGTATTTGTTAATTTAAAAATATACTGATTATTTATGTTATACTGGTATGCTAAGTTAACAATTAACTAATCACTAATATTATTTTTCATTTTTCAATTCAAAAATTAATCAGTATTGACCGGTTTTGACTTATTTTTCCCCGATTTTTAAGGTGGCTTTTTTATTATACAATACAAAGTGTCAATTAAAGGATTATTTTGATTGTTGGCAGTAAACCAATACAAATATTTTCAAATTATGTTTTTAATATAAAATAGCTGGCTGCAACCAAATTGTCATCAATATTTATTACATAATAAAAGACAATAATTGCTTGTTTTATTTACTATCTAAACTGCTGTCCGCACTCAGGCCAGGAATGGTCGGAGTTCTTTGTGTAGGTACGGTACCAACGACTAAAACTTTCAAAATATCTTTCATGAATATGAATTTCAGAAATAAAACCGTAGAGATCTGTACCTATCTCTACGGTTTTAAAATACGTATAATTGATGTTATGATTACAGATGATTTTGAACTTTCTTTTTGTTTATCATTGTAAACATCTCTAAATTACCGTGTCTCTACTCTTAGCAATAAAATATAATTAGAAAGCATCTATAAATATGTACTCGTATTTTATTTTTTCTACGATTGCCCGCTTAAACATATTAGTTTTATTATTACATCTTTTCTTTTTATAGGCCCTCTCTATGAAATAGAGTGCAAAGGGGTTATTCCAGATTTTGTCTGTCTGTTGCGTTAAACTCATAACTTCAAAACCACGTGACTTACAATACTGAAATTTTGCACACAATAGGTTACGTGGTTTTTTGGAAGACGTGTTAGAGAAGGGCAGTCTGGTGAGCCCGATCTCACGGCTTCTTGTTATGAGTAGTAAGAAAAAAGGAAATATGCTACAAGCTCTACCTATATTAATGCAGGACCTTTAAACGTTATTATACACTCTAGTTTGGTTCTTTCTTTGCAAATCGATCTAATGCTTTGCGTAAAAATAGAATGTTTATTTGATTTATATCAGTAGCCATTATAATAATATTCTACAAAGAATCAAATGTGTTAGTATTCACATCAACACTCATAAAGCTTCAATATAAATTAATAGCCAGATGATAACAAATGAAAATATAAAAATCCCGGATTCTCACTGATTCCTACGGTCTTTCGGAAAAAAATGTTAAACTGTATTTTTTGTGGCCCGCATGTGCGGAGTTTTGGGTCGTTTTGAGTGTAGGGTAGCATAGAAATGTGCCTAAGCACATGTGTGGCTAAGTAAAAACAAGTGAGTGACAAAAGCGCGCCCATTCACTTATAGAATACATAATGCACTATTATTCTATTATTCTTGTATTATTGACCCCTAATGATGTATTGGACAGTGATGAATCCAATTTGGAAGAAAAAAAAAGAAATATAATAACATCTCTATTTTTATTTTCCATTTTAAATGTGTTTGTGTGGAAAATTGTTGTTCATAAATTGTTTTTTTTCTTATAATTTTTAAAATTATTTTGTTTCTCTGAACCGAACTGAATCTTACTATCTTCTTACTTCTTACTAATAATATAAATGTGAAAGTTTGTGAGTGTGGATGTTTGTTACTCTTTCACGCTCGAACGGCTGAACAGATCTTTCTGAAATTTATAGTCTGGAATACCACATAGGCTTCTTTTTATACCGGGAATAATTTCCCACGGGAAGTCAGGACGGGAACAATTTTTTCGCGGGCAAAGCTGCGGGCGTCACCTAGTTAGATAGAAAATTTTATAATTTCTCGACACTGGTCTTTGATATTGATGTGCTTGACTGTAGGTACCTAGTTTTTATTCAGTCGCAATGTTGGGCTCGGGCCCCGCCCAGGGTTTCGAAGGGAGAGAGGCGAATGCAACTGGGAATAATGAATTTTAGTAGGATCTTGAGGTCTCCTGTTTAAGCTTTTATCTTTGCATTATTGGGGTCAATTACAATATATGTAGGTATCTATAATTTACTATTCATGTACCTAATAATGTCACTAATTATTTATTGACATTTCTATCTTTTCGTTCTATAGAAACTAATTTTACAAGCACTAATGTTTATTACTTGAATGTAACGTTTCCTATTGTCCGATTTGCTTTAGGGTTTAGCTCTACTATACGTAGACGCTACGTACGTAGAGCTACGTATAGTAGGTACAGCTCAGGATGTTATACTAGCAGCCGTATAATTGCCATTATATCAACCAGTAGTCATAAAAGCACTTATGTACGTTATATCATTGATTCCATTTTGATCTCGGAGAGCTATAAGTAATAAAATCTTCAAACAAATTCCAAGAAAAACGTCGCTGCATAATTTTCAAGAAAAGCTACGAAACCTAAAATGCGCGTCGGAGTCACCGTTAATTAAAAACGTTTGGATACGCACTAGAATACTGATTTTGTGCAACAATGCCAACTGTGTCACTAACAGTTATTATCGATACTTAATTATAAACATTGATTCCTGATTGGGAGACAATGTAACTTATGTCCATATAGGCATATACACAACTACTCACGAATTCGGCTGTTTGTAAATATAAAATGTCATACTAAACGTAAGATATTTATTTAAAATAAGCAACGTTTCTGAAATCCTGACCCCATTTCTGTATCAGAAAATCAAACAACCTATTGAACTTGCTGAAGGAAAATTACAAAAGTTTTAATAACATACAGCGAAGCGGGCACTGCTTCAAGAGCCAACTTTTTTAATAACATTGATACAAAAATAGAGTATTAAAATTAAGTAAAGTACACTCACTGGTGGCTCGTAGACAATATTCAAACTGGGGTCCCATGGTTGGAAGACTTGGTAGTCACTGATTGTACACACTAAACACGTCACATCTGGGCGAACGCGCGACGGGCTCTGCCTGTAGTGCGTATCTCGGTTATCCGGCGCGGGCGCAGGTGGAACCGAACGCGGGTTTTAGGCGCACACAACACCGCACACGTGCGAGCTTTCATGAGGAAGCGAAGCTTTCTTAGCACGCGCGCACAGGAAACGCACCGTGTATACAAGCGTGTAACCACGGATTCATGGATATGGAAATAACTACCGACATCAATGTATTTTTTTTTCTACTACTTTTCGATTTATATTGCAAGGGATTTTCGTATATTTGTAACTGGTTACGAAATTTCGGCTATAAATTGGATGTAATTTTTGAAATTATAATACTAGTAAGTATCTAATAAAGTTAAGGTCCCAATTGGATACCGCGCGATGCTTTTACGTAGCTTAATTGTTTGAAATCCTATTTGCGCAAACACAGAATAAATAATCATCAGAGTTGATTTCAAAGGAGAATCTTATTATTAATAGGTATCTACTACAGTGCATCATCTACCACAATCTACAATGAGCTAGATGAATGCGGCGTCATAATGACAAAGTGTATTAGAAAGCTTTCGTCGCTTGTAGAAACAGACGGAAGCTATAGGTACTATTCGAAATCCGATGATATAATATTTCCTATTTTTTCATCATCACCAAATCCATCGATTTGACCTACTGCTGGGTATGTACCTTTGTCAACATTCGGTCGTGCTTGGTATTCTCAATTAACTAACACAATAATGATGACGAAATGATATTTTGGTCGACAGTTAGGAGTTATCTTATCAAGCTATCACCAAAACCTTTGACATGTCATTTCTTAGGAATATAGAATGAACCTTTATTCACTATACCTCAGCAAGACATCCGCGGGGATTTCCACACATTAAAAAAGAATTACTCGGAATCTAGAGTTCACATTTTTTTAACCTACAATTATTTTGAGTCTGTCTTGACGAATAGATTCTTTCATTAATTCGTTAGAAGGAAAGTTTATCATGGGGTCCAATATTCATAATATGTCTCTTTTAATCTCACATAGAATGAATTTTTCTTTTCGAGATTATCCCGAATCATAACAGAGGCATGGCAACATAAAATGTCGTCATGAAAGGGGAGTTATGGAGCCAGTTTTAATTTTAAGTGTTTATGCGTGTGCTGCGTTCGCCTCCAGCACTGTAACACGGCCTGGGCGTCAGTGTTTGTAAACATAAACACCCATCCCATTCATGACCGGAGACGCAGACCCCTCGTACCGGGTACTAACACTGTATCAACGATAATTATAACTCCTTCTAATAATAGGCACAGGACCTATAAAAGGGAAGCAGGGTGAGGAAGTTTGTACTTAATTTTGTCAAGTAAACAAATCTGTATGTTGTGACTACATAAAACTCAGTTATTAATACCTACCCATAAAGTAACTACAGAATATATTTAGATGCTTTTTTTTAATGTGAGAGAAAATCCTTCATGGATGCTATGCCGGACTCCTACTGACTAAAAAACCTCACGTAACGCCCAACAGCCTACGGTTGGGAGCCCCGGGTAAGCCCTCTCGGAAGGATGTCCCAGGACTTATATCTACTACTCAGGTGCTAGACAAGCTTACGGCCCACCTAAGGAAAGTTCGTTATCGTAGCTAATGGACTTTTGCAACATCAAAGGCGCTACACTCACCCTGCCGATTTAGGTGCTGATTGTGACAACTTACTGTTGAACATTTTCAAGCCGCCCAAAAGGACTTCGGCTTATCGACTGTCATGTAACTGACAACCGGGACCAACGGCTTATCGTAAATTCCGAAATTCCGAAGTACGGATGCGTTTTACCGGTAATGATGACATACGGTGCCGAGACGTGGACACTACAGTGAGGTTAGTCAATGCTCTAAAAGTTGCGCAGCGGGCTATGGAAAGGGCTATGCTTGGAGTATCTCTGAGGGATAGACTCCGAAATTAGACTATCCGGCAGAGAACTAAATTGGTCGACATAGCTCGCAGAATAAGCACATTAAAGTGACAGTGGGCCGGCCATATCTGCAGAAGAACCGACGGCCGATGGAGCAAACGGGTTCTAGAGTGGAGACCGCGTCTCAGCAAACGTGGGGTAGGACGTCCACCCGCTAGATGGACCGACGACCTGGTAAAGGTCGCAGGCTGGGACTGAATATGGAAGGCGCCGGACCGTGTATTGTGGTGTAAATTGGGAGAGGCCTACGTCCAGGAGTGGACTGCGATAGGCTGATTTGATTGATTGATTGATTGATTGAAGTACGGATGCGCTCGCAAATAAATTTCACAAAGAGGTCACCCATTCAAGGACCAGCCATAGCAAATGTTAACAGAACACAGAGTCAGAGGGGCCACGAGCGCTTCAAGGTGAGAGAGCTTTAGATATACCTAGAAAATCAACAAAAAAGAAGTCCCTCAATCTCAAATAAACGTCAAAAGCAGTTGAGCATGACACAGTATACGCGTAGGTACGTATTACAATTTCAATCTCGACTCGACTGTCGGGCCATTGGAAAAATGAGAACTGTGACGTGGGGGTCTATTCTCTAAACACTCGTTATGACAATCGACATTTTTTTGAATCCTGTATCATCGTAATGGTAATGTTATTTTTAAACCATCGTGTCCTATCCATCCAGCTGCGTTCGAAACGTCGGTGCACATATGTAAATAGTATTTCGCGTGAAGTACCGAATTCTATGAGTGTACCTACCCTAATAAGTAACTAACTACTGCAGCACAATAAGAGTTGCCACTTTGAAGAATATAGTTTTCAGGGCTGAATTGTTGCAATATTGTAAGTGTAGGTATTTATCATTGTAGCAATATTGTAGGTACAATCAGGTACCTACAATATTCCTTCAATGGTATATACCTGATGATCAACATACGTATAAAAGTAATAAAATATTATGGTCCATCCATCTATTTCCCTGAAATGGCAGGTGGAGGCATAAGTACTTTACGTCCATATTTCACCGGCAGTATATTATCCCCCTAATAGGCATAATAAATTTGTTCTTGCCGATATTCTTTGTCTCCAAACATTTCGACTTAGTAGTAAATAAAGTCTACTGAAATTGTCTCAGAAATTGGAAACTTCGTGAACAAAGTATTCGATAATACTTTATTATTGATATTCCTACCCTACCCATCTATGTCAATCTTTTATATCCATTATATCGTCACAGTTGGTGGTAGCTATTCTGTTATAGTAATTTCCTACACTGGTAAGCAATTTTCAAAATAGAGCTACTTTCCGCCGCGTTTGTAAACGGGTTAGAACATTACTTTTACTGAAGGATGTGTTAGAGATGGAAAAAACCGGCTAAGTGCGGGTCGGACTCCCACACGGAGGGTTTCGTACCACAAAATGGAAAAAAGTCACGTTTGTTGTATGCTAGCCCCCAGTAATCCACCCTTTTTTTACTCAAGTTGTAGTTTTTACTTAAGTAAATTTGTTGTTGTAGCGCTAACTGGAATACATCATCGGTGAAAATTTCAGCTCTGTGGCTATCACGGTTCCTGAGATACAGCCTCGTAACGAACAAACAGGTAGACAGACAGGCAGATAGACGGACGGACTTATAATTGGGTTCCGTTTTTACCCTTTTCGTACTAAACCCTAAATATAAGCCCCTAACAGGTAATCATGGAGGTCTCCGGTATTGATTCGTTACTCCGTTCTCAATAATATAAAGTTGAAGCTTGTCTATCAAGGATTCGACCTTATTTATTTTTCTTGCGTCTTCGGTGAAATATGTGTGTGTGAGTTGAATCATTTTATTTGAACGTATTGGAATAGGTACCTACGTATACCCATGGATGTAATTTTTAATCGGGAGTATGACTTAGTGAAAATTTACAAAAACAGTAAGGTTGGTTTAATTTAAAAAACTTATTTTAGGCCTTTTTCCATTTCTCTGTCGTTCTTCGTGAAATAAACTATATCTTTTGAACGAAGGCGTTTCTATTTATCCATTAAATCATTTTTAGGGTTCCGTACCCAAAGGGTTAAACGGGACCTTATGCATGAGATTTCGCCGTTCCTCTGTCTGTCTGTCCGTCAAAAGGCTGTATCTCAGGAACCGTGATAGCTTTATAGCTGAAATTTTCACAGATGATGTATTTCTGTTGCCGCTATAGCAACAAAAATCATACTGGCTTGTTGAGGATGTTGCAGGATTCCATGATGAAATTAGAGCTTCGCATGATAAGATTATTCTGAGATATCGTTAACTAACGGTTATGCGGCATATCTATGTTTTTTTGTTCTGTTGTAGCACAGTATAAATGTCGGCTGTGGTAGTAGGTAGGTACCTATTTAAGAGTTAAAAGAGCTAAACAAATAACTAATTCCTGAAAAAAAATAAGTTCTGCATATTTTAATACAGTTAATACAACGGAGAAAGAATGGATATTTTGAAGAACAAAAACCAATTCAATGTTTTATTCATCTGTCTGCTTCAAGTCAAAAATAATTAAAACGGGCCATTTCGTGCGACACCGAAATTGGACCCTTGTGTAATGGAAATAAAAAAATATGCCAGATGTCGGGTCGCTGTGTTTACTTGCATCTGCCGTAAAACAAAGCTCGCTCTGTAGGCGCAAGGATTTACGAAGGGCATAAGAAACTACACATTCAGATTAAATGTTGTTTCTCTCCTTAGACCATATAACACGGGACTAGCCTTTGCGAACCACCGCATACAAAAATATTCTGCCAGTTTTCATACAAGTGAAGGGGGAAACACAAAGACATATAAAATTTCATTGCATTTAAAAATGTATTAATCGACAAACGCGTAATGGCTGTTGTGTGTTAATTGTTATTGTACAGTCAACTACAATGTAATGTACTAGTTTAATCATATAAAATGATGTACTGATGTACAGGCTTTTCATAAAGCCAAAAGACCAAATGGTCATGTGCAATGGCAGAAAACAATGCTTAAGTAAGGCGCATCCTGTGGTTAGATGATCTAAGTTTCTCTCTCATAAGTGTACGACAAGTTCTTTAGGAAGTTAAATAATGTAGGTGTTTGTATTGAATGGGTGCTCGTAGTCCTGATATATCATAGTGTTCTAAATCACTGCTGAGATTCGGCGGGAAACTTTCAGACAAGCGTTATATTGTGTTATATTAATTTTTCAAAACTAGTGCAATTTTGAGTGTTTATGTGTAATTTATGGTGGATTATTAAACATAAAGGTTCGACAACGTGCAAAAGTGTTGGGAAGTGAAAACGCGCAGTGAAACGCGAGTTTTTAGGTTTGTCGACGAATTCCACAGCAAGCCCTAGTAAGGTACCACCGCCTTACTAGAGTAGAACTTAGTCCAAACTTGGACATACATGAATACGCTGCTCATAAGAAGAATCATAACATGAAAATGATTTATATTTTCACAATGAAATTTACTTGACTTTGGCATACTCTCAAACCGAGAAAGTCCAAGAACAAAAAGAAAAAAAAAAAATCACTGCTGGACCTAAGATGGATAAGGGCCTATTTAAGAATATAATTCAGGCGGTTAGTGTAAAAGTAGCCTAAGCCAAAGTTCTTCATATTTTTATTTCTAACGGCAAATGATTAAAACCTGTAAATTTTAAACAAAACTAGCCTCACAACAAACACAACTATATAGTCTTGGATCACCCTTTGCAAAGCCACCATTAAAAAAAACAAGCTGGTCGCGCCATTATTGAATAGGTACTCAAAGATGCTGGTTAGGTCACTTTAGCGCTGACCGTCGTAGGTCGAGTACCTAAGCGCTGCAGTGGCTTACCCAGCTTTTTTCAGTACGCAAGAAAAATAAAATAAAACTAGTGCTCGTGATTGTGCGAAAAAGGAATTTTTATGATTTGCGTAGCATTTTTATTTTCAACATAATATATGTACATGAATATTTCAGTCAATCAACATTTATATTCCGGAAAAAAAAAAAAGTAAATTATCATTAAAAAGGGGGGGGGGGGGGAGGTAAGGAGGGGGAGTGGTAAGACTGGCAATGCCTCGTTCAGGTGTCAAAGAATTCCAAAAAAGAATTAATCACATTTCTTACGTACAAAAATACAGGAGATATTTTTCAGCATAAATGTTTTCCAAAGAGCAAACAAGTCGCTTCGGTGCCATGCCAGCACTGATTTTCAAAGGAAAGCCCTAACAAGCATTGCTTATTTTTTCAATTTATTTTTCGTTTGATTGTAACCTAAGCAATTTTGTTGTAAGAACCTGAATAAAGGGTATGATGGGGTTGACATAAAAACCTTCTTAGAGCTCTTGGTTAAACCCTCGAATTAAATTAAAGCGTAAAAAACCGGCCAAGTGCGAGTCGCAATCGCGCAAAGAGGGTTCCGTACCGTAAAATCACGTTTGTTGTATGGGAGCCCCCCTCAATTCCCCCGTTTTTTTAGATTTTTATATTTGTTGTCATAGCGGCAACAGAAATCTCTACATCATTTGTGAAAATTGCAGCTCTCTAGCTATCACAAACAGACCGACAGACGGACAGCGAAGTCTCATGAATAGGGTCCCGTTCTTACCCTTTGGGTACGGAACCATAAAATACGAAAATAATAATCCCGTGCCGTTCCCTCAACGAACTCCGAAGTACGAGCTCGAGCATGTTCGGGGAATGTAAACCAGTTTATTTATGTGGCGCACACTCATCGGACTGAAATCGTACGATATGATTAAAATCCCTCATTAGTCACCACATCGCGATGATTAGACTTCACATATTTTCTTTACCTCGTGAGTAAATAATAATCTATAGGTTACGAGTGTTCTACCCATAGATTTAGAATTTTTCGATGGTTCTACCTACCTATAATGCCGCAGTTTTATTTCTCAGTCTTTATTTATAGTAGGCTAGCATGTTTTGTTGAAAATTAGGAATGTCTTTGTAAAGCAGTTAGGTACATAATAGCGTTACGTTTTGAATCGAGGGTAATTTAAACTTGTTACAGTACGGTCCCGTTAGCTCAATTGGCTAGAGCATGGTGGGCAAACTTTCTTATTGGCGGGCCAGAAAAATTAAGAATTTTCAGCGGAGGGCCAGAATTATAGGAAAAATGCATTTCGTGCTGAAACTAAATCTTACTTCTTTCTAATATTGATGTGTGGATGTTTGTTACCATTGCCATGGTTTTGGCAAAGGTTGCAGGTTCAAATCCCGTCTGGGCCAAGTAGTCTTTTTTCACTTTATAATAAAATATTATGAATAATTTCTTGTTGTGGAGTTATACTTAGCACAAAAGTTCAAAACAATGTAGGTAATACAATATCTCAGAATTGGAGAATGCTGAAACGACTGCAATTTTTACTTGCTGCGATCCTGTCATGTAACTGTTGTTCTTCTATTTTCATATGAATTTTCAGTAAGTACGTACAAAAGACATAGTTAAGTATCTACCAGTCGATTACTGGTATGTTTCCTTGTCGCTATTCTCTACTCAAAGCTTCAATATCAAAAAACCGGCCAAGTGCGAGTTGGACTCGCCCATGAAGGGTTTCGTTGCAGCAAGTAACTTAATAGAGAAGTTCTTATAGTTCGTTGTAACTTTGATTGATGTTTTAACACGTTCGCAGTGGTAGTGATTTTTGTAACCGAAAATTGCGGTTTATGACGTATTAAAAAAAAACTACCAGCTCTATCTCGATCAAACCAATTTTCGTTGGTAGTTTTTATAGCAATGTACATACCTCAATAGCATTTTTAAAGACCTATCTACAGATACCCCACACGTATGGGCTTGATGAAAAAAAAAAATTGAGTTTCAGTTCTGAGTATGGGGACCCCCAAAATTTACTGCTTTTTTTCTAGTTTTATATAAGAATCTTAATGCGGTTTACTGAATACATCTAGTTACCAAGTTTCAAAGGCATAGACCTTATAGTTTCGGAGAAAAGTGGCTGTGACACACGGACGGACAGACAGACGGACAGACAGACAGACATGACGAATCTATAAGGGTTCCGTTTTTGCCATTTGGCTACGAAACCCTAAAAATGGACGTAAATTGACCCTATTAATGGATAAAACTTTACCACTTGAGTCAAAACAACTAGGTACCTAGGTACTTAATAAAAAGTCGTTAACCTTTTGTAATGGGCTTTTTAAGTGCTACACAGAATGGATTTCTTCCTAAATTTAAATAACTCTGGCTTAACGATATTTTCGCAGTAACTTAATCTGGTAAAATTTCATTCCTCCTCTGCTAAATTTACTCGACGGCGAGCGACGGGCCGCGACCTGAGATGAATCTTAAATTACGCGGATTCAGCATATCTACCTGGTTACCAGTTACTTTGAAACAAACTCACTCACGCCCGTGCGTGAATTAGCTATCCCGAATCCCGACCAAAGATAATATGTATACCTATTAGTATTATATACAGATAGGCAACTCCCTGCCTCCCTCTGAGCAAGCTTTCGCACCCCCGCCACAGCTGTCTTTATAGTTAGAGGGTATTTTGACGGAACGTTTGCTTTTTAGGGTTCCGTAGCCAAATGGCAAAAAACAGAACCCTTATAGATTCGTCATGTCTGTCTGTCTGTCCGCCTGCATGTCACAGCCACTTTTCTCCGAAACTATAAGGCCTATGCTGTTGAAACTTGGTAAGTAGATGTATTCTGTAAACCGCATTAAGATTTTCACATAAAACTAGAAAAAAGTCGGTAAATTTTGGGGGTCCCCACACTCAGAACTGAAACTCAAAATTTCTTTTCTTCAAACCCATGCGTGTGGGGTATCTAAAGATAGGTCCTTTAAAATGCTATGGAGGTTCCTAACATCATTTTTTTCTAAAGTGAATAGTTTGCGCAAGAGACACTTTCAAAGTATAAAGATGTGTGCCCCCCCCCCCCCCCCCTCTACCTTCTAAACTAAGAGAACGGTGCTCTACAAACTGCCTACAGTCGGGAGTCCTGGGTAAGCTCTCAGAAGGTTGTCCCACGTCCTACCTTACAGTGATTCGCTCAAGTTTCTAGGTGTAGGCAAATGTATTCGCTGAGCGTAATACAGGTGAATGAGGAATGAGTCACCTCACCTGGTAATTTTATTAGTAGGTATAGATCTACTAAACTAAAATGTGTTTGACCTACTTTACATAAAATGTGTTGTAAATAGTTTTCGTTCTTGTACCTTGAACCTAACCTATCCGAGTCGGGGTGATAACCATTCACTTATTATGGTTGAATTAATCGTTTTGTCGGCGAAACGTTCGTAGTTGAAAGGTTCTTTCGGTGAACAACTCATAATCAAAACGTTCTGTCGGCGGGTCATCCGGCAGAGTAACGTCTGTCGGAGGTATGTTACAGAATCAAGCTACGTGCCGTGAGAGTGACGTCACAGGTGCCATCGGAAAATCGCTTTCGAGCACTAATAACACTTTATACGAGTGCGAACATCTACCAATCCGTAGCACTTATTACGCGTGAAAATCCTCATGGATGCTATGCTGGATTCCTACTGACTACGTGCTCTACAACTGCGTACGGCGGCCGGGAGCCCGGGTACGCCCTCTGAAAGATAACCCAGGTTAACTAATCTGTAAGTAATAGGTATGTTGAATCAAACTAGCAATGGTGTTGTGGTTAACTAAGAGTTCGTAAGTGATTATATTTAATAAATATTTAGACACTAGCTGTTGCCCGCGAAACAAAGAAAATGCCAATTTGATTGCTCTCTGCTTAGCCCCTAGGATATGTAACGTGATAATAAGCCTATTCGAAGACCCTACCCCTAGTTAATATTTGTGCAAATTTTGAATCAAATCTATTGAGTACTTTTCGAGATCCTTCCGGACAAAGCAAAGCAAACAGACAAAACATTTTCTAACTATATTTTCGGCTTGGGTCATATAATTATGTTGAACACCCAGCGAGTATTTTTTATTAATATTTCCAATGTACAGTTTTTACTTTTCTATCATTTTATTATATGTATATTGATTTGTATATTTTGCAAACCTTTTTTTTTAAGTTAGTACCTATGTATTTTTTTACCAGAAATAAATTACATTTATTGATAAAAATTACAGAGAAACATAATTATTACATATCTATATTTACATTATTACTATCTAAACTAAACCTAAATAAGGCCCCCGGGGCATTGTGCCCAAAAGACTAGCAGCATTCCCCCTTTGAATAGCAATACCTATTCGTTGAGCGAGAAAACTGCCAGCCCTTGGGTCACCAGTTGACTCCACAAGGCGCTTTTTCAAATTCTTAAAAAAAATTTGCGCATTGGGACCCCATGGACCTAGGGTCTCGACACCGACTGGACAAAAACGATACGATGAGTCGAGACCCTTATATTTATTAATTTTAATATTTTCAGCCGCTTCCGCTGCTGCACTGGCTTTTAATTTTGTTTTAGGAAGATGGGACGGGGCTAGAGTGTCAACACAAGTTGCATCCCACACCAGGACCCGACCCATCTCCCACGGTATCAAAGTTATACCATCCGGTCTCTTGCCATCGTCCCTGAAAACGCCGTTTGGCTCTAAGAGCGCAGGCACATTGGCGGTGGCAAGAGCACGGCGGATGATGTCGTTCAGCGCAGCGTGGCGTGAGAAGCGGCCTGTGCTCTTTAAACATGAAAGACCATGATGCCCCAAAGTGTCAACGTTAAAACCGCAGGGGCATCGATGTGGAGCGCAAAGCGTGACGCCAAGTCTCAAACCAACTGAAATTCTTAGGATGTCCGGTTCCAAAAAAGTTCCGGTGTTGGCTGTAGGGAAAGCTTTCAACCAATCACCGGATTCCTTTCTACTGAGCGCTAATAATCTGGCCCGATCCGGGCCTAAGCTAGCATTTAGCAAGGAGTCAAAGGTTAATTTAGATTTAGCGTCGTCCCAGCTCCGTTGTAAATTTGGATGGGTGGGTAAATTTTGTCCCGGACAAGCCTATGTATTAATAACATTTTATGGATTGTAATAATAAGCGTCAAAAGTAGACGTTTTCCTATTTTGTATCTACTATCTGTATCACAAAGATAAGAATGTTTCATTACATTTCACATTCTGTGTCAGGCAATATCAAATTCCAACCCAATCCGTCCACGCGTTCTCTGTTGCGTTGAACAAACATAACTTTTGCAATACCTACATAATGTTGTTAGAATTGTTGTCTATGCCTTATAAAAGGTACTATTTTCTACTTAGATCATCTAACCACAGGATGCGCCTTACTTAAGCATTGTTTTCTGCCAAGTCAATAGACCATTTGGTCTTTTGGCTTTATAAAAAGCACTGTACATCAGTACATCATTTTACATGATTAAACTAGTACATTTCATTGCAGTTGACTGTACAATAAAAATTAACACACAACAGCCATTACGCGTTTGTCGATTAATACATTTTTAAATATAATGAAATATTATATGTCTTTGTGTTTCCCCCTTCACCCGCTATGAAAACTAGCAGAATATTTTTGTATGCGGTGGTTCGTAAAGGCTAGTCCCGTGATATATGGTCTAAGATTTTCTAGATTGAAGTTTTGTAATGATCGTGCATAGATAAACATGTAATTAGTAGGTAAGTTGTTAACAGGCGTTTGTAATCCCACGCTGCGCTATCAACCGGGGAAAATCGTTACAGATCAGTGCCTGGTCCAACAAAATATTGATAATACTAATCAACTAGGTATCTATAGGTAACTAATCATTGGCACACTATTGTTTCATCGTTTATCAAATAAGAGTTGACACCACCTTCATTTTACCTGCGACAGAATCAAACCGCCTTATTATGCCTCATAGGTGTATTTTAAGCAAAATAAAAATATTTTCTTTCTTTTTAAGCATTGCCTTTACCTACTAGGACAGCTACACCACTAGGTACTATGATGTGACGTAGCTCAACAATGAAGCTGGCTGTTATTAAAACTTTTGAGATTCAGTATACTTTCTTTTTAGATTTACATCGAGTTTTGTACCCGATGATGACTGCAGTAGGTTTGCTCCTTATTAAGTAGGTACGTTAAGCCCTAATTAAGTCATGTAAAGCCAACAAAACTACTGAAGAAGTGTGGGTAAGTATATAAATCACCTCTACTAACCCCTTCGGAAAATGGCGTGATTTTTGGCCGATGAGGACAATTTATTTTCAGGCTGTTTATACGGCATAAATATTCATAAGTATACCTTCCGCCTAAGTAAATATTGAAGAACCACTTTCCTTACTCTATTACGTTTTGCTTCAGAAAATAATAGCAATTTCGGTAGTAGCCTGTATTTACATTGTCTTTTCACGGAGGTTAGTACAGCTGTATATTTATTCAGTGGGTGGGTGTCACTAAGTGTCCTATTTAGAGCATTGTGGTTGAACGAGACCGTTCAAAGACACGTTTTTATTCCTTCTTTTCTGTCAATATCTTTTCTGACATGCGTTTATCGAGGATATGCATCACAACACGATTTATTCAAATTTAGAAAAAAAAACTTAGTTGCGTTAGTTTCCAAAGCAATTACAATACAAAGTATCCAATGGACACATTTACGCTTTGCAAACCTTTTGACTTAGGCATGTCCTAGTCTCTCTTTATTTTGATAAATGCGACATCCCCTTTCAATTCTTTTTGATTCCATTTCTCAATAAAACCAGAAAGGTCACAGGTTATTTTTAAATATAGAACGTGAATAAAATACAGACTGACTTTATTTAGATACTTGTGAAGGCATTCATTCAAAGACTGACTTCCCCAAATTCAGTTATCCGATATCAATATACACGCCTAATTCGCTACACATGATGTTGATTTAAGACAGTTAAGTAGATGCTACACACTGTAAATTGATTCAAGAGAAACGGAAACATCCAATTGTGCCTAAAACATGGCTCGTAGCGAGTGCGATGGGACTTGCTATTTATGCAGGAGATAGAACTTTATACATAGAGTAATTTCGGGTAATATGGCCTGGTCGGTCAATATGGCCTACTGCGATTTCTCTGAACTGAATGAACACTTGCGACCGCTTGACTCGGCAAACCAACGCACCCCTTCCCCTCACTTCCTCAGTCAACTCGCGCGAGACGAAGTGTGCATGTGTGTCCCGTGCGGGTGCTCGATCGAAAATTACGTAAAGTGATCTTATTTTTTGGTAAGTTTTACTCATTACATTTCTTGAAATTGTAGTTATTTTTACATTGGTACTACACAGGTATGTAGATTAGCTATTCTTATGTAGTATAGTGATAGATTTTAAACATATTTCTTGCTCATTTTTAGGCTAGACTTTTACCAATTAAAAACGTTCCCGCGGCCAATATGGCTCACCAGATAAATGGCTAATATGGCACCAGGCCATATTGTCCCCATAATTTTTTTTTGTTCTATTATGTTTTTCTTTTTTAGATAATGGCTCCGCGGAAACCACATTCGCAAAAAAAATGACAAATTTGCTCCGCAAAGTAACACAAAAGTTATTAGTTACTGTTATATTTCTGGAGGGCAATTTAGCTCACCTGATTTGTGGCTAATATGGCCCAGGCCATATTGCCCTTCCATTGTTAAAATTTGACAATAATTGTTGAAGGTTCAGATTTTGTTTTTTGTAAATTATTTCTTTATGTTGATTGTTTTGAAATTCTAATTATTTATTCTTTATTAGTTCTAAGACTGAATTGTAAAATAAAAACTGATCGATCTCAAAAAAAAATTGATCTATTCCCAAAAAGGCTTATGGCGTGCCATATTACCCGAACTTACTCTAACTATAGATTGTTGCCGAGCACAATAAAAAGGGGTGGAATTGGGTTTTAAAGACAAAGTCATCGACGACTTTGATTTCGAAACTCCATTCCACTTTTGAATATAAAGGCTTATGCATGTTGTAGGTACCTACAGTAATGTTTGAAACTCTGCATACCTAATTACATGGCGACGTTTAGGTATGGTCAATTTCATAGGAATAAAAACATATGGCATTTTTCCGTACATTACTATAAATATGGCTTAAACCGGTGCTACGAAGTCGTAGCAGTTATGTTACAGGTGAAGCCGTGGGACAATGCTAGTAATATATTATAAAAATACGGTTGTTCTACTTTATACAACAAAACAGCGAATTATAAATAATCTTTTCAATATAAATAAGTAGATTATTTTCTTATAATCAAAGAAGATGGCGGGTAATTCGAGATGACTACATTATTTACAAAAGGTCATCTTGGGCGTAAATAATAAGGAGCTTACTAAACATGACAAAATAAGCCGAGCAATATCTCTTAAAACATGGCGTACGGTACGCGTAGGTAAGGAAAAATAATATTAGATTTAGAATTTTTTGTTGAACAAAATTACAAAGACAAAGGGCAGACTGTATTTTTGTTGTAAGCTGATTATAGCTCCTTTAAAGCTTAGTTGGAAGCTATTTTTAGAGGATTTTCACTTTTTAAGGTCTACGAGTTTTCAGTTGTTAGGAGAAAGGTGGAACTTAAATCTGTAGCGACTAGCGGCACTTAAGGAAGAGTAAGTAATCAAATTCCTCAACAGTAGGAAATTAATTTTACTAAAATGTTTTACCCTGATCTTATTACTGTGGTAGATTTAATATTACTTCAGATTTAGTATGACGCTTTTCTATTGTGCTATTTAAATAGGCACTAGAAGCAAGCAAGAATGGTAAGCGTTACTAAAGTTATATCTATGGTAGATATTATGTTAATGTTTGATGTTAGGTTACAGCATGGTCTGATGGGGAACACTTGCGCAAAACGATCCATTGCGTAGAGAAGGAAAACTCGAAATAAAAACAGGTTGTTAGTAAAATGATAATCGTTTTGCAAAGTTGAAGGCCACAACCAGCGCCTATCCATTTCAACATGGCAAAAGGCTCACCACATATTACGTGGGACATAAAACTATAAGGTGAAATGAGGGCCTCTGTCTACTCCTTTGGAGATTAAGGCGTGACAAAGTATGTACCTATGTAAGTATAGCCTGAAGTTGTGACTTCAGACCTGGACGGAGAAAAGCCTTTCCCAAAAAAGCCCTCCAAAACTCAAAATCATCGCCGTATTTTGCTCTCTGGAGCCGACCAATTGCATCATTAGTATCCACATACGATATACACACGATACGATACGATCGATATACACAGTAGGCCTCATTAACACCCACTGTCTCCTAGTACCTACCTATCTCAAAAGATGGTCATGTGTAAGTAGGTCACACCTACTAAAGTTAAGGACCTGCCTACTCATTGCTCCTGTTATATTATTTAAGTAGATATATCGTACGAAATCCAGTTACATTGACACTATTTTATAAGATTGGATAGAATTGTGTGAATGCGGTGTTTGTGGAACGCGTTTTCCCGTCACAGACTGCAAATTCCAATTTTTCAATTCAATTTTATTTTATTTTTATGCTTTATGCGTAGAGTTATATTTTTTATACATTATTTCGATGTAGGTGCCTACCTACACCTAATTTAATCTATCTCTTTTGATATGTGTTAATTTTGCTCTATCCTGCTCTCTTAATCGCACTCAACTACTAGGTAATCATGTGCCTAAATTATTTAAGTGGCACTGTTAGAGACTAGATAGAAAACGAGAATCTCCTGGGCACAAACCAAAGTCGCCTAATGGCGTATAAGCACAGATTATTAAATAGTTACTGCGTAAGAAGGTATAAGTCAAATCTTATTCTTACCAATTTTCTTACTAGAATCAAAACAGAAAATTCGACTATTATAATTAGTTTATTTTGGAGTGGATACTGCGAAATGGTAGACGTGGGGTCGGACGATCCCCTGCCAGATGGACCGACGACTTGAAGAAGGTTGCAGAGATGGATTGAAATTCGGAGAGACCTACGTCCAGTAGTGGACTTCCATAGGCTGATTTGATTGAATTAGTTTACTGCCGACGTGGTTGCGATATTTATTTCAATGCCGTTGTGGGCAGCCCTACTGAGCTCTTCGAGGCACAAACGCCTGACATACAGGGGTGTGCCTGCTGACCAATGGACGGGGTAATGACGAAAAGAGAGATAACTCATTCTACATACAATTGGTAGGTAGGTATTGTTACAAGGAAAATATCGTCGCTGCGCCTGACAAGTTCCATATGTGATTTTTACATGGTTTTGGGAAACTCAAAAAAACATGTTTTTTCAAAAAGTGTGTAAGTTAACAAAAATCTGTAAATGCAGTATTATAAACATTTATTTTTTACATATGTAAGATATACATTGGATATGCAATGTTGCATATATTTGAAGAAATAATTGTTTTTTCTGTAAATCTGCACATACCTGTTTTGGCACTGTGCATGCAAATTAGTCATGTGCCATTTTCATGCACATAAGGGATAATGTTGACACTATTTTCTCAAAAACTAGTCTATTATGTGACATTTTGGTATTAAAAATTCAGTGCACTACTTACATTATCACAATTATTGTTCAGTCTTTTTGTAGTGTATTAGTATTACTGAAAACTTCCGTCCTTAATCGTAAAAGTTAAATTAAAAGTATGTTAAAATACCTAAAAGTCACAATATAAACTCCTCTATAAAGTCCTTAATCCACTTACAGCAGTCCAATGTGAATTAAGAACAAATTAGGTGGAGCTTTTGAATAATTATGTACGATCTTATGTCTGTGGAAACCGTGCTCATTTTTATGCCTATTCCTAATTAGGTAATTAAATTAGCCTATGGCAGTCCAATGTTGGACGTGGGCCTCACCCAAATTACCCGAGAACGTACGGTCCTGCGTCTTCCGCATCCAATCACTCTCTGTGACCTTTTCAGGCGGTTGAGCCATCAGGTGGGGGGTCGTTCTATCCTAAGTTCATCATGCTCGCCCCTATCGTTTCTTCTATAGATGTGTACCTACCATCAAAACACATGCTCTGAGAGCTATGTCGACCACTCTAGTTATCTGACGGATAACATTGTTTCAAACTAGGTTTCAAGGTAGGTATATACCTGAACAACCGCAAGCCTCGATCCTTCGACGTGGATTAGTCCCTGTATGACATTCTCATTGAGCATGATATTGATTTTATCCAAGTTACGTCGATTTTTACGGCGAGGCGATTTGTGACGCTATTCTCGAGAACAGCTTGTAAACGTGGCTAACTCACCACTGACATGGGGGTCTTGTCACCTTATTTGAAGATCAGAGTCAGCGCACTCCCACTCCCCACTTTAGCTGTTTTCTCCAGGGGATTGCTCGCTCTGGTCGATATATCTTACGTTGGCGCATTAACGGAACCCTGTGGCCATCTTCGCTAGGTCAGATAAGCTAATTTATCCGGTATAATTAATTATAGATCTCTGTTTGAAGCACTCAATTTCCTTGAGAATATTAATGAAATGAACCTTGAGGTTACAGTTTTGTTACCAGTGGATGTTTGCCACTGTTGAGCTGTTGGGTACAGACCTTAGTGCCCCTGTTTTGCTCAATCGTAGTCTCAACGACACTGGTGCTATTACGTCTGAGGTCGCGTTTTTAGAATTTCGACGTTAAGGTCAAACCGTTCTGACAAATACGCAGGCGTAGGTCTCATTTTCCGTCTAATCTTCATAACTTCGAGGGTCTCGGGCTAGAGCTTTTTTTTTTTTTTTTTTTTTTTTTAACGTGAGGGAAAATCCTTGTAGGATGCTATGCCGGACTCTTACCGACTAAAAAACCTCACGTAACGCCCAACAGCCTATGGTTGAGAGCCCCGGGTAAGCCCTCAGGAAGGATGTCCCGTGACTCCCAACAGACCCACGGCCGCCACTGCGGCCTCACCCAGGGGGTGGTTCGGGTGCAATTCCGCGTCTATGGGGGGTTTCGGGTGTGACCCCGCTTCTAAGGGGGGGGGGGGGGGGGGGCGTGCGTGAGTTGTTCACGTCACGCTGCCGTCATGGGCCTGCTTCTGTAAGGACGGTGAGCGGCCCTCTCACCGTCCTCAGACCCCCAGTCATGGAGGCCGATAGTCCTCGGCGAAGACACGTCGGCGGCGCCCAGGGCGCCGACTGCGGAAATCGGGTGGGAGAGTTCTCTCCCGCACCCGGCCCGCCGCCTCCTTCGCGAGCATGACCTGCTCGCAGAAAGAGGCGGCGCAGTCCCACTTACTCCCGCTGGAGAGCATGGCTCGCACCATGGCCTCGAGCGAGAGAGTATCCACGCCCAGACCCACTACGAGGACCTGGCGCTGTTGTGCCCACGCCGTGCACTCCACCAGAGTGTGGAGCGCCGTGTCATCGCTGCGGTCCTCGCAGTGCTGACACTCGGCCGTGGTTTCCCGGTGTTTTCGCCACAGATACCTACCGAAGCTACCGTGCCCGGCAAGCATCTGTGTCAACCGGTAGGAGAGAGCACCGTGTCTTCTCTCCAGCCACTCGTCCATGACCGGTCTGACGGCCGCGATTGTGGCGAATCCCCCCTTTGGTTGCTCAAGTCGCACCTTCCATGTCTCCACGGTTTCCTGGTGGAGTATGGTCCGCTGGGCCTCGATTTCTCGAGACGCAGGCCTTTGGCCCCGCTCCAGCGCCTCCTTGCGCCATCTGAACAGTGACGCAAGGGCTCTCGCTTCCAGGTCCCATGGAGGGGTCCCGGCTAGGAGACATGCCGCCTCACCGGAGATCGTGCGGTATCCTCTTATCACCCTGACGGCCATCACTCTCTGCGGGCTCAGTAGTCGAGCCTCATTGCTGGCCGTCAGGGTCTCCGCCCATACGGGAGCCCCGTACAGGGCCATGCTTCGCACGATCCCCAGGTACAGCCTCTTGTAGGGAGCGTTGGGTCCCCTGATGTTGGGCATCAACCGCGCGAGTGCGGCCGATGCTCCCCTCAGTTTTGGGACCAAACTTCGGAAGTGATGTCCGAAGTTCCACCGGCCATCGAGGACGAGCCCCAGATACTTCATCGAGGGCTCGATGCCGATGCTGACGCCCCCTACCTGTAGGCTGGATCCCGCAGGTGGCCCCATCCGAGGTCCGTGGAAGCACAGAGCCTCGGATTTGTGAAGGGCGACCTCGAGACCCAGTCGCCGAATCCGACCTACGACCTGAGCAACCCCTGCCGTGGCCTTAAGTGCTGCGTCACGGTGCGTTGCTCCCCGCGCCGTAACGAGGGTGTCGTCGGCGTAACACGTTACGCCGACCCCTCTGAGCAACGGACCACGCAGCACCCAGTCGTAACCGATGTTCCACAGGAGCGGCCCTAACACCGATCCCTGTGGAACACCGCACGACACATCTCGCCGACCCGGCCCTAGCCAGCTCGGGTAAGTTATGGCTCTCTCGGAGAGATAAGCCTCGACAATTCGACGGAGGTAGGGAGGCACTCCATGATAGATAAGCGCCTCCCTGACGCAGCTCCAGGGCAAGGTGTTGAATGCGTTGGCGATGTCGAGGGACACCGCCACCACCACCTCACCCTGTGAGACTGCTTCCTCCGTCAGGCCTCTAATGCGCATGATCGCGTCCACGGTGGAGCGTCCCTGACGGAAGCCAAACTGACTATCCGCCAGATCAGGCCCCACGCGTGTGAGGTGCCCGACGAGGCGTTGTGCAATAATGCGCTCAAAGAGCTTGCACACCTCGTCGAGCAACACGATCGGCCGGTACCCTGATGGGGAATTTGCCGGCCGCCCCGCCTTTCGAATCAAGACCAGTTTCCCTGTCTTCCAGACCTTGGGAAACTGGCCTTTTTCGAGGCATGCGCTATAAAGACCCATAAGTCGAGGCCCAAGCTCCTCGAGAGCCAGGACCCATGCACGGCCTGGAATGCCGTCGGGTCCAGGGGCGGTGTTTCTACGGGATTTAAGCCGCAGGACAGCCGCCCCTAACTCACCCTCGGTGACTACGGGCACGTCGTTCTCGCTGCCTTCCGCGTTGGGCGCCTGAGACGGAGCCATGCGCGGAGGAACGTGTTCCTCCGCTCTCGACGGGAACAAGGAGTCCAGGACCCCCTCCAGCCGCTCCGGCTGGAGACTCTGGGTTTGTGGGGGCGCCTTAGGGCGTAATTTGCCTCTTACCATGAGGTACGGGCGCCCCCACGGGTTCCGCTCCAGAGTCTCCATCAGCTCTTCGCGGCCCAATTTTTTGGACCGCTTGATGGCGGTCTGGAGGGCCCTCTTGGCCTCCTTGTACCCATCGTAGAGCTCCGTCTCTCGGGCTGCCGCATGGTCTGGGCGGCGACGCCTCCGGCGAAACCTGGTGTACCGGCGGCGCGCGGTAACGCAATCCACGCGCAACTGCGCGATTTCCGGCGTCCACCAGTACACCTGTTTCCTCGCCGGTCTGGGCCTAGCCCTGGGCATCGCCGCATCGCAGATGCGCGACATGGCTCTCCCGAACCACTCCACCTCGATATCAACATCGGCAGGCCTGTCCGCTGTCGGAATCCAGGACTGCACGATGGCCGCCTCCAGGAGAGCCTCCCGATCAAGGCGATGGAGTGCCCAACGCGGTTTCGGGGGATTCGCAATTGCTGGCGGCAGGTTAGGTGGAGGGGAGACGTCAAACCGAATATATCGGTGATCTGATGACGTCTCCTCCTCCTCCACCACGCGCCATCCCTGGACACGGCGGGCGATCTCAGGGGTCGCAAACGAAACGTCTATGACCGAGCTGAGCCCCCGCCGCGTCCAGGTTGCGACATTCCCCCGGTTCAGGATGACTAGGCCACGTGTAGTGACCCAGTCCTCCAGTATCCTCCCCCTGCCTCTGGTTTCCCGGGAGCCCCAAGCCTGCGACCAGGCATTGAAGTCTCCCAGGACCAGGACAGGGCGGGGCCGGCATGCAGCGAGAACGACGTCCAGCTCAGGGAGCCATAGCTCAAACTGATGCTGGTCGAGGCTCGGCGAGACGTAAACGGCCACGACAGCCACACCCTCATATTCCGCCGCGACGCAACCCGGGCCCCTAGCAATAAGCGCTAGGCGCGAGTCGTCCGCGCCGGTCCCCCCAAAGATGGTCGCCATGCCGTCCAGATCCACCGGGCTTCCCGGGTGAACCCAGTACGGCTCGGCGACAACTGCGATGTTAATGGACCACTGCCTGATGCTCTGGTACAGAAGGTCCTGAGCACCAGTGCAGTGGTTCAGATTCACCTGCAGGATGCGGATATGGGTGTCCATTAATGGACGTCCATATCCGCACCCTGCCGCGAACGTGCACCCAGACCCTCACCCCTCCGTGCGGACGGACGGGGCTTCGGCCTTGAGGCAGCGCAGGTCTTACTGCCCGCCCGGTGGTTTGCCTCCTTGCCCTCCGCCACGCATTTAAAACAGCGTGGCGGAGCGTCACAGGCAAGGGCCGTGTGACCGGGCTGACTACAGCGGAAGCACCGATCGCCCACGGTGACTTCCGCCGTACACTGCACTCCTACATGCCCCACGACCAGGCACCTATAGCACCTGTCTTCGCGGGGCTGCAGGAGATGCACCTGCGCCCTCAGGAAGCCTCCAATAAGGAGGCTCCGTCCGTCCGCCACTTTCTGGGCCGCCGCAACGGGACAGCTCACGACCGCCGACCCGTGACCAGTGGGGCCAAAGCGGATTTCGCCTGACCTCACCTGATCGCGGGGGCAGCCACTCGCCTCCACGACGGCGGAGATTATCTCCTCCGTCGTGGCCGCGTCATCCAGACCCGAAATGCGCAGACTCGCGCATTTCTTGGGTCTGGTGACGCGGACGTCACCTTTGTCCAGCGACTCCCGCAGCTTTGCCGCTAAGGCATCCGCTTTGGGGCCGCTGGTGGCGCCGGAGACCTCGAGGAGGCGCGCTCCGGTGCGCGTCACCTTGCACCGGAGCCCCCCCTCAATCTCGAGGGCCTTGAGGTCTACTGAGGCTTTCGCCTGCCTCAGTACCTCGGCGTACCCCACGCCCTTCGCCTTGCCTTCTGTCGTCACTGTAATGACGACGGCAGTGGAGCGAGGAGCGCGGAGCCTCTTCGGCGCCTTCGCCGCGGCGGCCTTTGCCGCTTTTGCGGCGACATTTGCCACCTTCTTGGCGGCCTTCGCCGCCTTTTTGGCGGCCTTAGCCGCCTTCTTCTTTGCTCCTGCCACCTCCCAGATCCCCTCTCTAGAGGGAGTCTGGGGTGCGGCGGGAGCGCTGGCTGTGCTGGTGGAGGCGGGGTTGCCACCTCCACCAGGTGCCGTCTTCTTGGGGGCGGAGGCCTTCCGCTGGAGACCGGGAGCCCCACTGGGTGCAGCCGTCGTCGCGTACGACGCGACGGCGGGAGCCGCCAGCGGCGGGCGGTATGCCCGGTCCTCGAGAACGCCGAGGCGGCGCTCGATGGTCTCCAGCAGTTGGACCATCGTCGGGGTCGCCTTAGGTGCACGGGGAGCGGGGGTTTTAACACCCCGAGCCTCCCCGGCCCCCTGGACGAGCTGCGTAAGCTTGCCGATTTCCTCCCGCATCAGCTCTTGCTGCTTGCGGGAGTCGGCAAGCTCCTTCTCCAGGCTCGCAACCCGAGCCCGGAGCTTCCCCTCCTCGCTGGAGACGCTCCTCTCAAGGAGCTCCTCCAGCGCATTCGTCGCCCCTGTGACGGCTTCCGTCACTACTTTCTTCTTGCCCGCAACATTCTTGGCGCCCTTTACGGCGCCAGTGATGCGGGCAAAAACCGCCATTATTTCCTTCGCCGCCGGCACCTCCGTGACCCTCCCGCTTGGCAGCGGGGGCACAATCGCCGGCGGCTCTGCCACCCTCCCTCTCGCTCTGTAGAGGTCGGCTTTCCGACCTCTACCCGCGGTGGTAGCAGCTACCTTCCTAGGAAGGCTACCTTCCTCCTCGCTGCTGGAAGATTCGGACCCAGGCCGACGGAACAGGCCTTTGCCTGGTCCGCTTGACCTAGGTCTCTTCCGCCTCGCTTCTTCGGCATGGAGACCGAGGGTACCCTCGGTCTCGGTACCCATATCAACTGCCGACTCCATCTCGGAGCCGGCACGGGTTGCACGACCTCCGCGTCACTGGGGGTGGTTTTGAGGCACACCCCTGGGCCTGGACTATGGTGACCCCTCCCATATACCACCTGGTATGAACCCTGGCGGGGGTCGACATGCCGAGACATGCCAAGCGATTCCCCGGACACTGTCCGGGTGCGCTCCTGGGTAGTTACAATCGTAGTGTTTTGAAGCGGTTTTCGGGCGAGAGCTTTAAACTTTTTTTTTGCCATTGCTAAACAAAAAATCTTCAACCACTTGTTGTGACGATGTGACCACTGAGTCGGTTTTATCGTTGTCAGTGGTTTCTAGCAAATCGAAACAATTTCGAAGTTTCAATTGAACCTTTCGGATCCCAATTCTATGTAGAGCGTACTAGGTCGGAGAGCAGGCTTCATAACCTGGGCTCTTTCTGGAGATGGTGGGACAAGTCAGTGATCAATCTTTCAATCAGAAAGTCATCAATTTTGATCGGTTATGATAAATACTTTCTCATTAATTGTGACTTTGTCGGGGCTTCACCAAATCTACTTTCTATGGGGCCTCATATTAAAGAAAGAATAATCAAGAAGTAACCATGAGATTCGAGGGAAATTGACAAGTATGTGACCCGGTCATTCGCCGTATCACGGTTTTGCCGCGATCTTATACGTTGGCGTTGAAATCCCTCATTAAAGTTATAGTGAGCCTTGGCATTGCCTTGTAATATCTTCGATATGTCCTCGTACACGGCCTCGATTGCCCGTTTTGTGCTTCTCGAGGTAGGGGCAAACACCTGTATCACATTCAGGGAGTACCTGTCGGTGAGTTTCTGTATTAAATGTGCTACCCGAGCCGATACACTGCTGACTTCCACACCACTGCTAATGAGGTACTTTTTCACCATAAAACCGACACCACCAACGAAAGTCCTTCTATCACTCTGCTAAAAATAAAGCATTTCATCTGGTGTGAGGGTAAACATGTCCTTTACCTTTATTTGGACCTCACACAAGACTAGTATGTTTTATGCGACTCAGTTCTACCTCGAGTTTGATGAGATGCTCGTCCAGCTGTGGAGTGTACTACGTACGTCGTTGTACGAAGCCAGGATCAGTCGTGAATGGTAGCCTGTCTTAGCCAGGAAATTTTTTGCACTTCCCTTCCGCCATTTTTCCTACCGCTCCCGCGACGGGAACAGCGGGAAGTGCAGGGAACTGGGGGCCGTTCTTTTTATAAGCTTTAAATCGGTGGGTGTTTTGGGCCTTACTGTACGACGTTGACTACACGGCTAAGTACAGTGCTTTGTGTCAATTTCTGTCCTTCTTTTCGTCATGACTTTATCCGTTAATTGGCAGGAACACCACTAGCAGGTGAAACCGGACTGAGTCCGATGTTGTGAGTAAGACTTATCCACACCAAAACTTATAAAAAAAACACATTACTTACGAATTTTGACACATTTTTCTTTTTAATACTAATTAAAATGATGGTTAACGTAATAACATCACCTTAGACCATGTTTGTCATCATACTGTTACATGTTAATCGCGGTCGCCACGCAATATTGGCAAGATCGCATATTCCATATGTGCGTGTTGTTTGCACATCACGGTTTTTTCCAATGTTCAAAACACATACGGAATTTGGCAAAATCGGTTCTACGCTAAATATTATAAAACGGATTTCACTAGCACATGTAGATTTAGACGGAGATTATAATTATGCAAAAAACGAAAAATCAAAAAAATGCACATATGGAACTTGTCAGGCGCAACGACGATATATTAGACTAGCTGCTCCCCGATGCTTCGATCGCGTAGAAGTCGTTATTGCGTAAGAGTCGTTATATCGTAAAATCATAACCCTCCTTTTGCGCAGTCGGTTAAAAAGCAGCCTATGTCATTTCCAGGGCCACGAACTATCCCTATATCAAATTTCATCTCAATCGCTCCAGCTGTTTAGGCGTGAAAGCGTAACAGACAGACAGAGTTACTTTCGCATTTATAATATTAGTAGGGATATCTACCATTTTCATAATTATCCTTGTAACACTATTAGATAACGTTAAACCTAACCAATACCAAAATTGGTCTCTGAACTAATAGCTGGCATAAAATCACGTGGCACTTTATAATTGCTAATTAAAATCACAAAATATTTAGATAACGTAAATAAGGGATAATTTATTTATAGATAAAATTTTATTAGTCATAAATCAAACAAGTATGTATTTTGTATGGATTTCAGAGTGCCTAAATATAAAATAAATGAAACGAATTCAACACAGTGAGTTTTTGGTAAAAAATAGCTTTATGTGTTTATTTAATACAAAGGTTATATACCCAGTAGTAGATACAAGACGCTCAAAAATTCTTGATTTGCAAGAAAAATGTGATATTACAAAAATTTTAACAAAGTAGGTACCTACCAATGAAGCTTGGGCGGGACGCTATTAAAATGTCATAATGAGTCATCAAGCTTTCGCCCAACAGTAATTTAGGTAAAATAGAGTGAACTGGGATAAGAGGAATATTTAAAACTACCTATCACCACAGATTATATAATACTATATTCTATATTATCACGATATGCCCATTTGAATTTGTATACCTACTCCTAATTCTTTTTCTTATAAATTTTTTAATTGCCATGTCACGGTAGTAATGTGCAGTAGATAAGTTAAAGGTGAGAGCAATGGAGTATGGTTACTTGATACATACATACATACATACATATCATCACGCCTGTTTCCCATCGGGGTAGGCAGAGACTATGGCTTTCCATTTGCTACGATCCTGGCATACCACTTTCGCTTCTTCTACTTTCATAAGTGCTTTCATACACGCTCGCCAGTTAAGGGTACTCTTGACCTGGCCTTTTTCCAGCAGGTCATCAATTTGGTTACCATGCGTACGCCGAGGATGACCCCTACCAGCTTGCCCATTCATTCTCGCCTTATAGATCTGTTTAGTCAGTCTATTTTTATCCATCCTCTCAACATGACCAAACCACTTAGGCATCCCTTTTTCTATCTTTGTCACTACATCTTCAGTTATACCACATTGTTTTCTAATCACACTATTCCTTTCTTTGTCCATCAATTTCACTCCAGCTATGCTTCGCAGACTTCTCATTTCCACTGCATTAATTTTACTTTCATGCTTCTTCTGCCACACCCAACTTTCACTACCATACATAAGTGTGGGGATAAGCACACCCCTATGCACAGCCACTCTTGCCTTCTTAGACACGTTTTGACTGCTCATAAAGGTATGCATCGCCCCATTCAGATTCAGATTCAGATTCTTTATTTCGTAAACATAGGTATAATACAGGTGTTACAGCGAGTCTAGTGGTCTACTATGTTTTGCCTGGAGACATACGAAACATTAAAAATAAAAAGAAATTAATTGATTGCATGCAAACTAAAAACAGAGAATTTATGAACTCTCAATATAAAGTATTTCAGCACTATGTTGACAATTATTTTGGCAATCTTACTAATTATTAGTGAATAAATGTCAATTTAATTAATTTTATAGTTACTGTAATATGTCATACTAGATTACACAATAAAATATAATACACTCGAGAGCAATGAATCCGGGTCACTTAAAGAATCCTAAAAATCTCGGAAACTAAAAATGCTAGGTTAATGCAATAAATTGTATTTAATAGACAATGTAATACTCCTTAAATGAAGGTATTAAAACTTCTTAGTTATTGTAAAGTTATATCATAAAAAAATCAAATTTGAAAAAGGGCCACTTTCGAAGATGGAACTACGAAATTACAGCATTTGGTATTGCTTTTGTTTGTAATCTGTCATTTATGTGGGTACATAAACCATGTTGATAGTGCTCTATATTCATTAATCAAGCTGAAATTATGTCGCTTACGCCTGAAGAATGCACCAGAATACTTACAATGCTGGAAACCGGCCGGAGTCAGCGCGATACAGCCAGGACTGTCGGTGTGTCGCTGTCAACAGTACAAAGAGTTCTCCGACGTTACGAAGAAACTGGTTCTAACCTACGCAGACCAGGAACGGGCAGAACCAGGTGTACCACAGCACGAGAAGACCGATACTTGGTGAACACCATGCTTCGAAATCGCTTTCTCACAGGAACTGAACTCACCAATCAGTTTCGACGCCTCGGAGGAAGTAACCCAAGTGCATGGACAGTAAGACGTCGGCTTGCTGAATCTAACTTAAAACCCCTTAGACCTGCAAACGGCCCTAAACTGGAGCGTGGGCATCGTATTTCGAGACTAAGGTATGCCCAGAGCCACGTAAATTGGAGTATTGAAGATTGGTCAAAAGTTATGTTCTCCGACGAATCAAAATTTATGCTCTACAAGCACGATGGAAGACACAGAGTGTATCGAAGACCAGGGGAAAGATTCAAGCAAGCATGCATCGAAGAAAAAGTAGCCTACGGTGGTGGGTCTGTACTTGTGTGGGCCGGAATTTCTTCTGAAAGTCGCACAGAGCTGGTGATCATAGAAAACGGCTCTTTAACTAGCGTAAGATATGTGGAAGAAATCCTCAATGATCACGTTGGTCCATTTATGGTCAATTTAGGTGAGGATGCTATATTTATGCATGACAATGCCCGACCTCATACAGGTAGGATTGTGAATGACTACCTTCAAGAGATGAACATTACTCGTATGGAGTGGCCAGCGCGCAGCCCGGATATCAACCCGATCGAGCATGCTTGGGACGAGCTAGGCAGATGCGTAAAACAACGAAACCCTCCCCCAATCACGCTTCGTGAGCTCAAAATTGCTCTCACAGAGGAATGGGAGAATATTCCCCAAAATCGTATAAGGAACTTGGTGTACAGCATGCCAAACCGCGTAAACGCAGTAATGGAAGCACGAGGAGGCAATACGAAGTATTAAAATTCAAGAAAATCGTAATAAAGTTCAAAAATTTCATGTTTCCTATTTTTGTTTTAAGGAGAGATCAGCAGTTTTTTCTTTATGTAATTTTGTGTTAATAAAATGTATGGTGACTCATATTTTTTTTTACTTTCATTTAAGGAGTATTACATTGTCTATTAAATACAATTTATTGCATTAACCTATCATTTTTAGTTTCCGAGATTTTTAACATTCTTTAAGTGACCCGGATTCATTGCTCTCGAGTGTAATTGTCAATAATATAAAATTGCATAATTTTGTCTCCTTTCATAATGCTTATAATTTAAAAAAAAAATATATGGTCTAAGCTGGACACACCACAAACAGAAGCGTGTGGGCCATTTAACATTCTGTCAGATAGGATTAAGGAAGTCCTAATTGTCAATAATATAAAATTGCATAATTTTGTCTCCTTTCATAATGCTTATAATTTAAAAAAAAAAAATATATGGTCTAAGCTGGACACACCACAAACAGAGGCGTGTGGGCCATTTAACATTCTGTCAGATAGGATTAAGGAAGTCCTCTAGAGAATAATAGCATTTTGATACTAGCAGGTCGTGAAGTTTCCTTTTAAATATTTTTATTTCACTAACAGTTCTTATATGTTCAGGAATACTGTTATATATACGTGGGGCTAGGCAAAAGAAACTCTCATGCATTAGTTGCGTTTTACTGGGAACTATATGTAATTTATTCTGATGTCTTACTCGGGTGCGATAACTGAACAAATTGGGGTTTTTCTTAACAAATACTGCAGACTCATAAATGTATAGACACGGAAATGTAAGAAGATTCATTTTCTTAAAATATGGTGCACAGGAGTCGGGTGCATAAATATTGGACATTGCCCTGATACAACGTTTCTGTGCAATGAATACACGCTCTTTATCTGAACCATTACCCCAGAAAATTATTCCGTATCTAAGAATTGAGCTAACATAGCCATGGTACGCTGTTCATATTCACTTGATATCCTGCCAAAACTCTTCTCTCAATATCCTTACTTGATAAATTAATCATAGAGTTAAAACTGCGGTTTCAATATGTTTCCCTACAATCTATATCTATACTTATAATAAATCTGTAGAGAGGTCAATTCTGTACATGAAATATATTTTCAAAATAACTATCAGGGGGTGATTAGTGATCGATACTGATGCCAAAAATGCAATCAGTAAAATTTTTGTCTGTCTGTCTGTCTGTCTGTCTGTCTGTCTGTCTGTATGTTCCTTATAGAAACAAAAACTACTCGACGGATTTTACCGAAAATTGATACAATTATTCTTCATACTCCTGGGCAGGTTATAGTATACTTTTCATCACGCTAAAACGAATAGGAGCGGAGCAGCAATCAAGAATGTTTTGAAAACGGGGAATATTTTTTACCGTCTGAGAGCTTCCGAGGCGTACGCTGCGTAAATGGTTACAGTTAGGTAAAAATTGTGTATTACGAAATTGTTTCTCTTAAAAAGTTCTAAAAAAACTCCGCGACAGCATATGTCTATCTTTTAAGGTTCGCTCACAATAACCTAATTTCTCTATCTCTTAAGGTTTGCTCACGATATACTGAAACTGAAGAGTTTGTTTGTACTAGGATCTCAGAAACTACTGGTTGCATTTCAAAAATTATTTTACAGTTTAATAGTCCATTTATTTAGGCTGGCTAATGGCAATATAACATCACGCTAAGACGAATAGGAGCGGAGCAGCCATGAATAATGTCTCGAGAACGGGGATTATTTCTTTCTTTTGAGAGCTTCCATTGCTGACGCTGCATAAATAGTTAAAGTTACGTAAAAATTGTTTACTACAAAATTGTTTCTCTTAAAAAGTTATATAAAAAAGTCCTTGACAGCATATGCCTATCTTTTAAGGTTCACTTACAATAACCCTCTTATTAAGTTTTAAAGTATGAGCGACGTGACGGGAGTAAATTTGGTCTGCTGTGGCAGCCAGTCAACTGAACGATCAAAACCGGCCAAGTGCGAGTCGGACTCGCACGCAATGAGTTCCATACCGGAAAACGGATGGGTGGAAGTAAAAGCGAGAGGCACTTTAACGAGAGGTGTTAAAGTCACATCCTTCTCACTCTCATGTGATGCGCCATAATGAATACAAGCGACGCGACGCGACTATAATAAGCGCGACGGGGGTAAATGCAACGGGAAACATTATAATACCTACTCGAAATATTAATACCATACCTCACTCTCATGTGACGCAAACGAAGTTGCGCGGGTCAGCTAGTCCTACATAAAGATAATAACAATTATGTCATTTCAAGTCAAAGTTAGACTTATCAAATCAACCTATGCTATGCTATAGAAGTTCACTGCTGGACGGGAATTGGGAAGAGCCTATCTCTTCCCAATTTACGCCACAACACACGGTTTTTTCGCATCTAGTTTCAGTCCCTCTCTGTGATCTTATCCAAGTGTTCGGACCATGTGGCGAAGAGTCGACGTACACCAGGTTTACCAAGTCACGGTCTACTTAATAATAGGTATTGTAAAAAAAAAAAGATTTATTTATATTATGTACGTATTTTTAGGGAGAAAAGCCTTTTCCCTAAAAGCCCTCCAAAAGTCAAAATCATCGCCGTACTTTGCTCTTATCTCTGGATCCGGTAACAAAAAAAAAGTTGAATCGATTTTTATTAACATGCTTCTATTAGCTTCACTTGTAACTATGTATGTAAGAGAATCTTGGAACATTAATTTGACCCACTTCCCGTCCTTCGATCAGGCTGAAAATTTGCACACGCTCTGAGTTCTGATGACAATACATGACTAGCTAAAAAACGTCAATACAAATCCAATATGGCGGCCTCCCCAAAATGGCGGACTGGCTGTTTGAAATCCACCCCCATGATATGGGTATTGAATGAATGGGTTTGCTGTCAGGAATACGAAAAAACAGTCACGTGACTTAAATTCAACAGGACGGATATCCAAGATGGCGGATTGGCTATTTGAAATGAACCCCCACGATATGGGTATTAAATGAAAGGGTTTGCTGAATGGGATACGAAAAAAGTATAAAATAACAAAAATTGAGTGCGTGCTAAAAGCGTGTTTTTTAGTTTTTTAAACTATTATTTATTAAACTATTACTTATTTCATATTGATCAAATAGTTTTCTTACTTAATATTTCCTCTGTAACATATTTAAATAAGTAGATACTTACACAATAATATCTAAAACTTTTACTAAATAAAATTTTGCTTAAGTTTTATTAATTTTATTTTATTAATATTAATACAAAACTGCCAAGGCTTTCATCAAAACGGGTGTCATCATCACTACACTCAATAATAATATTCTCCCCATAGAAATTGCTTCGCTGTCACCGTTGCAATATGCTAAAAATTTCAGCAGTGGTTGACAAAAAAAGTGCGGCAGTGTTCTACTAAAGCTTTCACATTATTAGTTACTACCTACTTAAACACTAGACTTAGGTACTTTAGGTTTAGTACACATTTGTAATCCAGCGTTCTTAAAGTTAGATTTAGTGAGTAGAACCTCAACGACGCATTAAAATTAGACACATCATGCACGGCTTTTAAAAACAGCAGACCGTTCACACATTTAAAAAAAGAATTTCTATGAAATTATCTATGATAGCACAGCCGACATAGTAGTTCCCTTCAGTGGCGGGGCAAGACCTAAATTTGGTGTGGGCAAGACAGATTTCGCGAGGCCCTGCGCCAATAATAATAGTATCGCCATAAGGAAAAAAAAATTAACCACAGAGGTTTACGTCAAATGTGGTGAGTGGGGTCACTCGTCCCAAAAAATCCAGGATAAAACATATATTGTTGGTTCCACTACCTAAATGGGTCCACGAGTATTTGTAAATCCTGTTGGACCCCTTAGTGGAACTTAGCAGTCGAACCAACAGTCCGGAAGGAATACTTTTTACTGTTTTTAACCGACTTCAAAAAAGGAGGAGGTTCTCAATTCGTAAGCTATTTTTTAGGGTTCCGTAGCCGAATGGCAAAAAACGGAACCCTTATAGATTCGTCATGTCTGTCTGTCTGTCCGTCCGTGTGTCACAGCCATTTTTCTCCGAAACTATAAGACCTATGCCATTGAAACTTGGTAAGTAGATGTATTCTGTAAACCGCATTAAGATTTTTATATAAAACTAGAAAAAAAGCAGTAAATTTTGGGGGTCCCCATACTCAGAACTGAAACTGAAAATTTTTTTTTTCTTCAATCCCCGTGTGGGGTATTTATAGATAGGTCTTCAAAAATGCTATTGAGGTTTCTAACATCAGTTTTTTCTAAACTGAATAGTTTGCGTAAGAGACACTTCCAAAGTGGAAAAATGTGTGTTCCCCCTCTAACTTCTAAACTAAGAGAATGATAAATCTAAAAAAAATATATAATGTACATTGCTATAAAAACTACCAACGAAAATTGGTTTGAACGAGATCGAGTTGGTAGTTTTTGTTAATACGTCATAAACCGCAATTTTCGCCTGTAAAAATCACTACCACTGCGAACGTGTTAAAACATCAATCAAAGTTACAACTAACTACAAAAAACTTTTATATTATGCTACTTTCTGCTAAGGAACCCTTCATGGGCGAGTCCAGCTCGCACTTGGCCCGTTTTTTTGTTTGTATGTTACGCGATAAAATACCAATGATACCAATTATGGATGGATTTTGAATTTTTTTTTGTTTGAATGAGGCTACTTCTGAGGTGGTCCCATATCCAGGGTATCAGGATCTGATGCTGGGATCCAGGAGAAATCGAGGGCAACCACCGAAAATTGTAGGGACAACTAGTGCGTTTGTTAACTTTTTGATTTAGTGCCTTAATGTACTACAATTTAATGAAGGTCTGGAGTCGATCTGATGATGGAACCGAAAGACAGTCGAGGGAATTACAGCGGTTACCTTGTGTTTCGGCTTGAATGATTTGTGTTGATGAGAACTTAACTTTTCGGTCTACCCGTCACTTAACCAATAAAAAAAAAATAACAAAAAATAGAACCGACTTCATACAAATCCTTAAAAATAAAATTTACTTAGCACAAAGTAATATGTATTTTGATTTATCAGATTTTATTCAATATAATATTGAAGTTGGTGCCGTTAATAATATCTACCTAAACCTATGGGTTTACTTGGCGCAGACTTCAATAATTATGATATTGAATAAAAGGGTGTGATATGTAGTTTCGAATGACGTTCTTGCGACGCACGCTACTGCGAAAAATAATTCAAGTGGTACGCATTTGCGAAAGGCCGCTGTATCGAAAATCGCTAAATCGAATGACGGCCTCGCGAACACGCTGTCTCGATATTCCTTTTATCGAAATCCATTGTTGCGATTAGAGTGCCTATGCCTATTCAAATCCATCGTATGGGAATCGAACTCACGACCTCGATGAGGCACAGCAACTTACGATAGGCTCGATTAGATTCAGAAGGAAGAAAAATGAAAAAAATAATTATCAACTCTTTACTATTGTTAGAGGTACTTATAAAACCTGGGGATCGTGCGAAGCATGGCCTTGTACGGGGCTCCCGTATGGGCGGAGACCCTGACGGCCAGCAATGAGGCTAGACTGCTGAGCCCGCAGAGAGTGATGGCCGTCAGGGTGATAAGAGGATACCGCACGATCTCCGGTGAGGCGGCATGTCTCCTAGCCGGGACCCCTCCATGGGACCAGGAAGCGAGAGCCCTTGCGTCACTGTTCAGATGGCGCAAGGAGGCGCTGGAGCGGGGCCAAAGGCCTGCATCTCGAGAAATCGAGGCCCAGCGGACCCTGCTCCACCAGGAAACCGTGGAGACATGGAAGGTGCGACTTGAGCAACCAAAGGGGGGATTCGCCACAATCGCGGCCGTCAGACCGGTCATGGACGAGTGGCTGGAGAGAAGACACGGTGCTCTCTCCTACCGGTTGACACAGATGCTTGCCGGGCACGGTAGCTTCGGTAGGTATCTGTGGCGAAAACACCGGGAAACCACGGCCGAGTGTCAGCACTGCGAGGACCGCAGCGATGACACGGCGCTCCACACGCTGGTGGAGTGCACGGCGTGGGCGAAACAGCGCCAGGTCCTCGAAGTGGGTCTGGGCGTGGACACTCTCTCGCTCGAGGCCATGGTGCGAGCCATGCTCTCCAGCGGAAGTAAGTGGGACTGCGCCGCCTTTTTCTGCGAGCAGGTCATGCTCGCGAAGGAGGCGGCGGGCTGCGTGCGGGAGAGAACTCTCCCACCCGAGTTCCGCAGTCGGCGCCCTGGGCGCCGCCGACGTGTCTTCGCCGAGGACTATCGGCCTCCATGACCGGGGGTCTGAGGACGGTGAGAGTGCTGCTCACCGTCCTTACAGAAGCAGGCCCATGGCGGCAGCGTGACGTGAGCAACTCACGCACGCCCCCCCTTAGAAGCGGGGTCACACCCAAAACCCCCCATAGACGCGGGATTGCACCCGAACCACCCCCGAGGCGAGGCCGCATTGGCGGCCGTACGTCTGTTGGGAGTCACGGGACATCCTTCCTGAGGGCTTACCCGGGGCTCTCAACCACAGGCTGTTGGGCGTTACGTGAGGTTTTTTAGTCGGTAAGAGTCCGGCATAGCATCCTACGGGGATTTTCCCTCACATCAAAAAAAAAAAAAAAAACAATCAAGTTTTTTAAAATGGGTCTCTCTGGGACTAATGGGTATTAATCATAGCCGGTCTACATAACTCAGTCTAGTCTAGTTCTATTCTAGTTAAGGTAGGTAGTTTTTAGTAATCATCGAGGTCGTGAGTTCGATTCCCATACGATGGATTTGAATAGGCATAGGCACTCTAATCGCAACAATGGATTTCGATAAAAGGAATATCGAGACAGCGTGTTCGCGAGTCCGTCATTCGATTTAGCGATTTTCGATACAGCGGCCTTTCGCAAATGCGTACCACTTGAATTATTTTTCGCAGTAGCGTGCGTCGCAAGAACGTCATTCGAAACTACATATCACACCCGAATAAAATCGGTAAATCAAAATACTTACATATTACTTTGTCCTAAGTAAATTTTATTTTTAAGGATTTGCATGAAGTCGGTTCTATTTTTTATTATTTTTTTTTTTACAATAACTAATGATGCCAATGTGTTTATCTTAATAATTGTAGTCGAAAACATTTAGACACAATTTTGATTAGACTTCAATTTTAAAAAATATTCGACAAAGACTGATTTCAATGCATGGAAAAGTACCTACATTAAAAAGGGATAGCTTGCGATTTTCTCGTGTTTTCTTATTTTAACGCTAATTTTTGTCTACATTTTCTAATTTTCTTTGATTATTGAATGTACATAGTTTTAATTTAATTTTCTTTGTTATATATTTTTGTTTATTTTAAGCTACATTTTTTTTTAAGTTTATGTAATTCTAATTTTGTTTGATTATTTTGATGTATTGTACATATATGTTACTTGAATCGTTTCTGTTCTATATTTTCATTTATTGTAGGCGATTTTAGGCGAGACAGATTTCGCGAGGCCCTGCGCCCACAATAATAGTCTCGCCATAAGGAAAAAAAAAATTAACCACAGAGGTTTACGTCAAATGTGACGAGTGTGGTCACTCGTCCCAAAAAATCCAGGATAAAACATATATTGTTTGTTCCACTACCTAAATGGGTCCACGAGTATTTGTAAATCCTGTTGGACCCCTTAGTGGAACTTAGCAGTGGAACCAACAGTCCGGAAGGAATAAAACAAGGGATTCCCTGCATTGGTCGGCGGTCGGCGGTGTACAGTGGATCGATTCATACAAATCGGCGGACATAGGACTCTTGAAATACTTTTTACTGTTTTTACAAAAACTAATGATGCCAATGTGTTTATCTTAATAATTGTAGTCGAAAACACGCAGACACAATTTTGATTAGACTTCAATTTTTTAAAAAATATTTGACAAAAACTGATTTCAATGCATGGAAAAGTACATTAAAAAGGGATTAGGGCGGTTTTCCATTAGCCGGCCCGGCACCGGCACGGCACCGGCGTGACCGTGTACCGGCACCGGCGCCGGGGCTTCGATTTTCCACTGCGCCGGTGCCGACGCCGTTATACGCCCGGTGAGTGGTATAGTACTGACATGGACTTCAGCACGACAACACCGATTATTCCCAGTTGTTCCGATACGTACCTAAAGTAATAGTACAACGCGATATATTATAAGAATGGTATCGTCAAGCCGTCGATTATATTTGTTATATCTTTTACATCTGCGACGCCAATACCAACGCAGAGATAAATATAATATTCTTTTAAATAATATTACAGCCTAAGTAACATAAGTTATATATTTTTAGTATTTAGAAAAAATGTAACCATTTTGTAACTATTTGGTAATTTAGCCCAGTTAACTTCCGATTTATATCGTGTAACAAGCGTCTAATGATATTGACTATTTTTTTATGATTAACTCTTTTTTTATAATTCAACGCAGAGTAAAATAAAATAAGGAATTCACTTTCAAAATCAGTAAAATTTAAAGAAGTAGTAATATTAAAACAAGACAATTACAAAATGGAAAGCTTCAGTTACAAGATCAAAAGGTAAAGCTTAGTTTACCCTGATAAAAAAATACTGCAAATCAGTGGTACTGAAATAGGAAGGGATGAACCATGAACGACGGTAATATATAAAAGATAATTTTCTTTTATATATTACCGTATTTATATAAATAAATAAATGATATTTTAGTAATCAACGCCTTTTATTTCTATTTAGCTTTTTAATTCAGTTCAGTCTCAAAAAATCTATTTATGTAAAGACTGCCTTAAGGTAGTCAATCTATAATTATTATATAACAAATCGATAAATATCAAATACAACGCTCTAATCTAGTAATTAGAAGAAAAATTTCAGCTCGATTGGATAAACAGAAGTGGTCGAAAATGATTTTCAAGAACTCAGCAAAGTCACAATATGAACATTGCAAGTTAAATAAAAGCGTCTAATAATACCAACACTATTTTTAAGCAAATTATTAATTAATTGAAGAACATAATAAGAGCCCCAAGTACATTTTTAAGCCGAAACACAACTCAAGTAACCGAAAAATAATGATTGTACTAAAATAATTATTGTTCCAAGATATTATCATTATATCCACTAAAAAGATAATTAAACACATGCCTGCATGCATTTGTGCTCGCCTTTATATTTCCATTTTGTAACTTTTTTATTCCACGTTATATGTAACCAAACAAAATGGAAGTAACGCATCTCCAATCGCCGACCTAAGATTGCTTGTAAATAAACTTTAATAAAGATGGAATAACAACTAGTATGAGTGCAAAAACAACTATTTTAATAGCTTATAATGCGTTTGTAGTTTATCATAATTATATTTCTATAAACAAAAACCAATCCTACCAGTAAAAATCACAATTACAAAGTGGATGAAAATTCTGGCACGGTAACGCTCAAGAAGTTTCGATGCGAAATGCGTCAAAATGGTCATTCTCTGACTGTTTTACAAAATGGCGAAGTCTGAAGTATTGTTGCCAGGGAAGAAATTTGTAGTCAGGGGTATATTTTTTGGCGACAAAGTGCTTCAAATTACGGTTACAAAGTGTAATTCCATGCACGGTCGGATTTGTGGGACATAATATAATGTTACAAAAGATAGTTTAAATTATTAAAGCAGTGTTATTTTATGTTTAATTCTGATAATATTATCATATTTCGATATTATTCATTCTTCTTTACCCTTACCACTGAAGAAAATTCACGAATAAACTTAACTCGAAACTAAGCCGGTCAATGTAGGACAGAGTAAAATCAAGGGTATTCAAAATGATATTCAGTAATATTTTATATTTATTAATAAACTATTCACATAATTTGATGTATTTCGGATACATTAAATATTAAATATTATTACCATCGATACGTCATAGTAAATTTTCTTTCATTTCTCCATAAAAACAATGGTAAACTTCTGGGACATGCTCAATTTGAGTATGGTCGTGTAAAAAAAAAATGCCCGTCTCTCTCCCTGAGTCTCCCTCCGCTTCGCGTTCATCTACCCGCCCCGCGTCCTTCTACACGCCCGCGCACTCACACACGCACACGGCTACTAGCTAACCCGGCGACGGCGACGGCGCCGGTAGGACTCATCGCCGGGCCGGTGCCGGGCCGGTGCCGGCGCCGGCAAGTGCAAAAGCGAGCCGTACATTTTCATACATTTTTGCTTCCCCGGCCCCGTCACGGCGCCGGCACCGGCGTCGGTGCCGGTGCCGGGCCGGCTAATGGAAACACGGCCATAGCCTGCGATATTCTTGTGTTTTCTTATTTGAACGCCAATTTTTAGGGTTTCGTAGCCAAATGGCAAAAACCCTTATAGATTCGTCATGTCTGTCTGTCTGTCTGTCTGTCTGTCTGTCTGTCTGTCTGTCCGTCCGTGTGTCACAGCCACTTTTCTCCGAAACTATAAGGCCTATGCTATTGAAACTTGGTAACTAGATGTATTCTGTGAACCGCATTAAGATTCTTATATAAAACTAGAAAAAAATCAGTTAATTTTGGGGGTCCCCATACTCAGAACTGAAACTCAAAAATTTTTTTTTCATCAAATCCAAACGTGTGGGGTATCTATAGACAGGTCTTCAAAAATGCTATTGAGGTTCCTGAAATCATTATTTTCTACAGTGAATAGTTTGAGCAAGAGACACTTCCAAAGTGGAAAAATGAGTGTCCCCCCCCCCTCTAACTTCTAAACTAAGAGAATGATAAATCTAAAAAAAATGTATGATGTACATTGCCGTATAAACTACCAACGAAAATTAGTTTGAACGAGATAGAGCTGGTAGTTTTTTTTTTAATACGTCATTAACCGCAATTTTCGGTTAGAAAAATCACTACCACTGCGAACGTGTTAAAACATCAATCCAAGTTAAAACTAACTATAAGAACTTTTATATTATGTTACTTGTTGCTACGAAACCCTTCATGGGCGAGTCCAACTCGCACTTGGCCGGTTTATTTATTTACATATCTCTGTTTTTTGTCTACATTTTACCACTTTTGTTTTTATAAGTTAGTTTTTGTATTTATTATAACTATGATTATATGTTTTATAAAAAGTGTTATTGTTTTATTTGATTAATAAATTATTTTATTCAAATCTTAATGAAAAAGGCCAGGGAAGAAAATACATGATGAACAATAAAAACATGTTGCTAAAAAAGTAGGAAAAAATTATAGTCGTCTGCTATAAGTATCTCTCAAAAACTCCCGATCCCGTATGCTAGTCATATTATTTTTGATGTTGATAGGACAGTACTAAGCTAAAATGTAGTTTATTAACAATTAGGTATAACTGTAAAAAAAAAAGAATTAGACATATTACATTATTACATGCAAAGTAAAAGATATAATTAGACATATTTTCTTAAAGAAAATAAGAAACATGATATTTTGTCATATAGCTTCCAGAGCGGTGCCTAAAATGTTTGGCAGGTATTTTGCTAACAACCCATTAAAAGCCACTATACGCGTTCAAATAAGAAAACACGAGAAAATCGCAAGCTAACCCATTTTTAGGGTTTCGTAGCCAAATGGCAAAAACGGACCCCTTATAGATTCGTCATGTCTGTCTGTCCGTCTGTCTGTCCGTCCGTGTGTCACAGCCACTTTTCTCTGAAACTATAAGGCCTATGCTATTGAAACTTGGTAAATAGATGTAATCTGTGAACCGCATTAAGATTCTTAAATAAAATTAGAAAAAAAGCAGTAAATTTTGGGGGTCCCCCATACTCAGAACTGAAACTCAAAATTTTTTTTTTCATCAAACTCATACCTGTGGGGTATCTATAGATAGGTCTGTAAAAATGCTATTGAGGTTTCTAACATCATTTTTTCCTTAAGTGAATAGTTTGCGCAAGAGACACTTCCAAAGTGGAAAAATGTGTGTCCCCCCCCTCTAACTTCTAAACTAAGAGAATGATAAATCTAAAAAAAATATATGATGTACATTTCCATGAAAACTACCAACGAAAATTGGTTTGAGCGAGATAGAGCTGGTAGTTTTTTTTTAATACGTCATAAACCGCAATTTTCGGTTAGAAAAATCACTACCACTACGAACGTGTTAAAACATCAATCAAAGTTACAACGAACTACAAGAACTTTTATATTATGTTTCTGGCTGCTACGAAACCCTTCATGGGCGAGTCCAACTCGCACTTGGCCGGTTTTTAATGTACTTTCCCATACATTGAAATAAGTTTTTGTTGAATATTTTTTAAAATTGAAGTATAATCAAAACTGTGTCTCCATGTTTTCGACTACAATTATTAAGATAAACACATTGGCATCATTAGTTTTTGTAAAATCAGTAAAAAGTTTTTCAAGATTCCTGCCTGCCGATTTGTATGAATCGATACATAAATTTCACAGCAAAATTAATTTATATCTTTTTTTATTTTATTCTCGCTTTAAAGCAATGCATAAAAATTTTTGAGGCGCGAGGCCCCTTGTACCGCGAGGCCGTGGGCGGTGGCCCACGTCGCCCACGCCTTACGCCGCCTCTGGTTCCCTTTATACTGTGATGATAGCATGTATGAAAAGTAAAGACTTTTTTGTTGCCATTTTTCAGTGTTGGTACCTAACGTATCTATAGTTTTTATATAACAGCTAAACCTGACCATATTAGCGACGTAAAAAGGATACCGGGAAACTTTACTAGGTACCTACGCGAGCGGAGCCGCGCGCCTCAGCTAGTTAATGATAATGTTGTTATTACCACCAATAAATAACGGCAAATGAAGAAAACTATGGGTAGATAAATATCCAATTACTTATTAGAAAAAGAATTATCATTTCTTTTGTAATGAAAGACGAATGGAGTCGTAAATGTCCATTTTAGTGCTTTTCTAAGTACCTATGAAGACTATGCCATGTAACACAGTCTAATCTTTTCATAGACAGTTTATCTTTAGAATAACACGCTATTCTGCTTCTATTTTATTGCTAGTGTAGTATTTACATTATATGCTTCCAGGTATTGTCATGAAGATACACATTCAAACTAAATACCATTTTAATTCGTATAATTATTAAGTACGAATTTCCATCAGTATCCAAAGGCCAGTGAGAAGTGCTCTTGACTTAGAACATTACCTACTCAAGAGTCTAGAAATGCTTGTGGATAGTTTAAATAAAAAAAATATTTGTGGTCATTCTGACACTTATGCACACTCCATACTTAATACAACTTTTACTTAATCTTGGCTTTTACATCGGTCGGAGCAAATTTCTAAATAATTATGCCACATACGTCTTACATTACGTATACGTTTTCCACTTTTCATTCAGTTCGCTGTAGAGGTACCTCTCTATAAGTACATACCTACCTACAGGTAGGTATGTACTTATAGCTGCAAAAGTTGATGGATATAGAGTGACATTGTCGCATCTAGCAGTGCACTCACTCACTCACGCAGTTATAGGTACAAACCCTGATAGCTCGTTCTATTACTCATTAGACTATCTATATCGAATCTGCAGGGACTAAAAAAGAGGCTAATGGACTAGGTACATTAGCGTTTATTATTTTTAATACTGCTATTGAAAATTATGCTAACCAGAACACTACACGTTACTTAATTTTTAGGTATGACCTACTGCACCACATTTGCCCAGATTTCCGGAAATTCTCAAAATTAATTATGACAAAAAGCAGACTTCGTATGATGAAGTCGGCGTTCTACTAACAGAAAGTTCATCGACCAGCCTGTTACAACTGCTGTATTTAACACTTCACTGATACTCCAGTAATTTAGAACATCAACTCTCTCATACATCCACACGTCATAATTTTTTATGACGTTACTGTTTAAGGAGGTTGAAACTGACCATAAGTTATAGACTTGAATTGTTTTTTAATCCTGATTTAACGTCGATTTTGAATTATGAACATTAATTCCAAATTTGAATTCAGAATTCGTAAATCCCTAAAATACTGCCCCACACACCCGTACTAAAAATATCAGAAGGGTCGAGCACGTGTTAACTAAATGTCATTGGGTTTCAAGCATGAAGCTATAGGTAAACATGGAGGCCACACTTCGAACAACCGCTTGAGTCAAATACCTACGTATCTCTATCTCACTCTCTGTGGGCTAACCTTCTCTTTCTAGGGAATTGTGCAGTGCTGCTATCTTCTTATTAGTATCTCCTAGAAAATAATAGAAATAGACCATACTAACCAAAAATGCAAGTAAAATAATTTATAAATAGCTCTATAGTTCGACTACGATTATTTAATGCGTAAATTGAAATATTTTGTACCATAATATGCATGATTGGGTTGTCGAATCAGTGAATTACATTCCCATTTTCTAAGGATTCTGTAATGTGGCAACATTGGTACTACATGTCAACTGTCAAAGTGTCAACGAACAATAGAATGGCGGTTGACTTCATTGTTTTCACACAATAGGAAACGTTGTGAAGTAGTGTGACTATATTGAGGATTTATCTGGGACTTCCTGTGTATTATTAGAAGAAACACGAATGTCATTATTAGAGTAAATAAAATAAGTTAAGTATTGTTATCGTATGTTAATGATGAATAATTGTTTTAGGTTTCCTAAAAATAGTATTCAGCGAGAAATATGATTATCCATTGTACCATTAAAAATTAAGTTAAGATATCTATACTAATATTATAAAGAGGAAAAATTTGTTTTTTGTTTTTTTGTTTGTTTGTTTGTTTCTTTGTTTGTAACGAATAGGCTCCGGAACTACTGTACCGATTTAAAAAATTCGCTACACTCTTTGCGGTGAACATAGGCTATATTTTATTCCCGTATTCCCACGGGAACGGGAACTACGCGGGTGAAACCGCGTGACATCCGCTAGTTTTTTATAAAAGCAACTAGTATGTTAACTGATCATAAATTTTATTTTCTCGCTTACCTTATAAACGAATGGATATAGGTGCAATTCTATACATTCGTGTCGTGTAACTTTCTTAAAAGTGCTGGTAGATGGTGCCTCCTTTTCCATATTAAAAAAATGAAGTTCCAGGAAAGCGCCAGGATTTGCAATTTGCATTTTCAAAAAACCGATTATGATGTAGTAACAAAGCGCTTAAAACCATCAACAGTTCCTAACTTATTGTCCAATAATCCTGTTCCTAATTTATTGTCCAATAATCAACTTAAAAATACATACATAAAAATAAAATAAATAGATTAAATAACTAAACTACTAAACTAATGCCTACTGAACATACCAGGCGCAAAGGTGCCCAATACACTAGCAGCGTTGCCGCGCTGGATAGCTATCCTTTGTACCAGGTACGACCAGACGTGGGAGTCATGCGTCTTGTCCTGTAGCCTACGGCCGATCTCCGAGACCAGAGCCTTAGTATCACTCCCGCAACTGCCCATCGTTTCTACAGCTGCCGCCGCCGGTGAATGGACGGTACGAGCCAAGTGACTGGCGGCGAAAGTGCTGATGCATGTTGCGTCCCACACTAAGCACTTGCCGTTCTTCCATGGCACAAGGGTCAGACCGTCCGGTCTCTTGCCGTCTGCGCGGGACAAACCTGGTTCAAGGATACAGGGGACCTCAGCCGACCCAGAGCCCGCCGGATCAACTAATTAAGAGCGTGGTTACGCGGATGCCTACCGGTGTAGCGACAACTCAAAGCATGATGACCATCGCTCTCCACCATGGCACCGCAGATGCATTCGAGAGGTTCACACACCTTGCAGCCTAAGCGGAGAGCCACACGATCAAAATATTTAAAATCTTATTCCAATAACTTTAGCACTAACATTTCTTTATTTTGACATGAAGAGACATCGGCAGACTGTGAACTACCACGAGCTGCCGCGGCAGACTGCGAGCTACCACAAGCTGCAGCGGCAGCTTACGCCTGCCACGGAAAGCCGCAGCGCGCGATACGTACAGTTGATTAACCTAGAAAAATAACCCACTTGGATGAATAGCTTCGTTATTCGCAATGTACCTATGCAATCTGCAGATCAGTCTTCGTAAAAAACAGAGAAAATAGTTAATCTCGCCTTTGTACATCTAATTTATATAATAAATTTTCACCACCTATTCCGTGGGACCAATTCTTAAAAAGGTGAAATGATAATATACCTCTGCCTACCCCTTCGAGGATAAAGGCGTGACCTTATGTATGTATGTATTGTACATCTAATTGTATTATGAATATATATTGTCTTTATTGTGTACAATAAAGAATATATAGAAAATGAAGTATCCTGGCAAAAATAAAAATAGGGCTACCCTACTTAGAAAGAGACGTAGAGCCCACACAGAGCAAGACGGTAATATACAGACTACGCTTCAAGTAGGTATTCGAAGTGTGGCCTCCATGTTTATCTATAGCTTCATGGTTTCAAGACGCGATTTTTATCTTTGTATTATTATACCTATTTTAACACTTATGTACGCGCGTGGTATACATAATGGTGGTTTGATGTTTGTAAAACGATGCGATGAAGCTCTCCTGAGATCTCCAATGCTAATATTAGCTTCAAGTAGATGGACATTGGTAAAGGACGAGTTTGTGGTGAAGAGAAGGAAAACTTAAAACAAAATCTTTTAGTCTTCTGCCAACCTGTGGTAATAGCGGGTATACCTAAGTTCATCGACCAGACTGTTAAAACAACTATACAGTACTTACCTACGACCTACCAATCTCTCAACGAACAGCTCGAGGCCTACACGTCCATAATGGACTGATTGAATCTTATTGATTGTTTTTTAAAAATGGGTGAGGAACGTATTCAGCACGTGACTGCGCTGCGACAGACTGATTAGATTGATCGGAATAGGAAAGTATGTAGTTATGAAAAGTGTGTGGCGACCACAAACTTGACATAACTTTTACACTGTGTAAGTCTCAATTAAATCGAAAGCACCAAAGGCAAAGTCTGACATAAATATCTACAACTATAACCGTTTTATCTCGAGGAATTCTTTTTACATCATTTATGAGTAGGTGATTCTAATTTATGTTAACTAGGGCTACCTACCTATTACAAACAGATAAGGCACGCGATTTTGAATGTTAATAGTGTTTATTTCTAAAGAGGATCGTTATCAGAGCTCGTTAAAGTACTGGCAACGTACAATGAATAATAAAGTTTTAATTGATACCTAATTTGAATATGGAACGAACTATTCCGTATGTCGTACCCGTGGCCGTGAAGACATCTATTTGGCGCGAATAACTGTACAATCTAACTAAACTGTCAATGTCACGCATCAGTTTAGATTTAGTAGGCTAATTTTATTTCACCGTGTGGGTTACCGAGCGCTGAAGCATGCTGAGGGCGGACTCGACCTGTAGACTCAATCTGGAGTAACATTACTATGGTGAGATTAACCATCGGGGATGGAATGCTTCAGATACTTCATACATTAAATGAATAGGTATGTGCGTTTTTTAGATGGTACTTTTATATAAGTACATGTATAAGCACAGATTATAATAGTACTGAAGTCAGAGGACGATTACCGGACAAGAAAGTGAGGCCTAGAAAGCAAGACTCTGATAGATACTCACTGTTGGACTTGCCTATGAACGTTTGCAACACCAGATGCGCCACACTTGCGCTGCCGACCCTGTCAAACCTTCTAACGACCCTCTAAAAATTCTATACTGCAGGCGTTTGGGAAAACCGAGGCAGAGAGATCATTCCACAATCTACGCGTGCGCGGAAGGAAGTCCCTATGGATTTGACCGTGCTCGTACGCTCCGGACGTAGAGTGTGAGGATAAACTCCCTGTCGGTGCGATGTTAGAACGTATCCGTGGGCATCATATCAAACAATTCCTGAGAGCACATACCATTGTATAGGCAACACGCATCAGGAGGCAAAGCCTCTCCAAAAAAGGATTTAATTTACTAATAAACAGTGGCCGAGCATACAAGTTCTGAAGTGGAGACTGAGACTTGATAAACATGGGGTAGGGGATGCCCATCGGCTTTATGGACTGACGACCTGGAAAGATCGCAGGAAGGGACTGAATGTAGACAGCGCCGGTCCGTGTGTTGTGGTATAAATTGGGCGAGGGATACCTTGGTTTTTTTTTTGTAACGTGAGAAAAATCGTACATGATGGATGCTATTATACCGACCAAAAACACACACTTAGTCCACCTAACAGCCTACGGTTGGGAGTCCCGGGTCTCGGAACGGCCCTCGGAAGGACATCCCAGTACTCTACTGTGCCATTGGTACATTTTGATTGCTTCATAGAAACAACGTTCAACAGAAACACCGACCCGACAGAACAACAAACCCGAAACGAAGCCGCGATGGCAGTCAGTCCCTCGGGAACTTTTGACCATCTTTTATTTGTGTGGTTTTAGACTATTCGAGTCCAGTACCGCATGTTATTTGTGGGGATTTCCACAAGCAAAAAAAGAACAGTACAATAACCTGCAGTAAAATACAAAATTCTAGTAAAACTATAAAATAATAGTACCGACCGGTATAACATTTTTACGTCCTATAGCATACGTAACGAACGAGTAAGTTTGGGTAATCAGTACCTAATTAGAGGTAAAACTATTATTAGATACCTACTTAGAATTCTAATTTATCTAAGACGTTACCGAGTGCGAATAAGTATCTTTGAATTTTTAATACTAATGTAATACAAAAATTTACATAAAAATCGCTGTTTTTGATACTTACATACAGTATTTTTTGCGGTAACCGATGTTGTAACGATGATAAGTGGTTACAAGTTATACCCTACTACAATTTAAAAACATATAATGTCATTAGATTAACTATGTAAACTGCTCTACATAGTGGTCTTCAATAGTTCGTGTTAATATGATGAGATTTCTGTTTCAAAGTTAATAATGATTCAAAGGCAATAAATTGCGCCCTGATTGGTGAGGAAATATTTCTATTTTTAGGCTTCCGTTTTTAACTAGGAACCCTTATAGTTTCACCACGCCCGCGGGCCTGTCTGTCTGTCGGTATTCTAGCACTAGAAAATCGTAATTTGGTGTCATGCTGACGAAGTTGTAGGTAAAAACAACGACCTCCCTTCAATGAAATTAGAGATATCTAGGTAGTACTTTTATTTTCGTAACGCAATGGGGCAGAATATCGTTGGTCTTTACAACATACAAAAAGTTATTGGTCCTCTTTTATATGTGGCCATCCATTTTTACCTTAATAGGTACCTACTAGAAATGAACTTGTGATTTCATTAGACCTATTTCAGTACACACAAAAACCAACCCTCGTCAAATCTTGCTTATAAATCTAATCTATAGTTCTACAGACAACCATTACCCGAAGGTTACCGAGGGCGAACGGATTTCATAAATCTACTTACGTAGGAGCAAAATACAAACAAAAAATAAAGGTTGACAAACTTTCGGCAAAGACACGGGTCGCATAGAAAATATGGGAACGAAGCTGCGAGCATTGTTGTTAAACATTCATATGCTACCGCTCACCCATTGCCGGGACATCCGCTGATACTTCCGCTGCCAAAGATGGAGGATCTTCGTACGACAGTTCGTTGACAGCACCTACGGACTCCGGCACCAAAACATTATATTATACTTGATTTATAATTGATAACATGTGATAGCACTACGCGAGATCTTAGTACAAATTGTGTAGATTTATTTAATTGTAAGGAACGGAACGCACGGCCGCGGCGGCCGGTGAGCCGCGTAAACTTACGTTAGCGAGTCTTCAGTAGCTATTTTTGATGCAAAAGCGCGTTAAGACGCCAATGTCTAGAGCATGCATAGAATATGCAATGTCGTCAGCCTTCACGATTACACTGGCGATACCGCGTACTATTGAATAGATGTTTTATAGTTTGTACTTAACATGTAATAAATCTATTTAACAGATATATAAATAGGTAGGTAGGTAGGTACACAGTGATTCTATAAACTCTATCTTGTAGGGACATAAAATTACCTTGTTACCAAAATATGCATCACCAAATATTTTGGTATCTATTGCACAGGTTTTGGGCGGGGGTAGGGCCATTCCACTCTAGGAAAGGTGAAAACCCTCCTAGGCTAAGTAATTAATTAATAGGCTAAGTATTTTTTTCTTATTTATCTTCCATGTCAGCCTTCACGATTACACTGGCGATACCGCGTACTATTGAATAGATGTTTTATAGTTTGTACTTAACATGTAATAAATCTATTTAACAGATATGTAAATAGGTAGGTAGGTACCTAGGTGCACAGTGAATCTATAAACTCTATCTTGGAGCACAGATTACTAAATAGAGGTACAGAAAATTACCTTGTTACCAAAATATGCAACACCAAATATTTTGGTATCTGTTGCACAAGTATTTTGTTGGTGTCATTTCAACCACAGAAAATAATTATTTTTTTATTATTGTTTGTTTGTTCAACACTAATAAAATATGGAAAAATATATTAGACCTGACTTCGGAATCTAGATGCTCCTAGCTGAACTCAGACTTCTAGGGCACTTTATCATATGCGTATAGGTTTCCAAGGATATGATAGAATTCCTCATCCGGAAGAATTCTAAAGGTCCAAGATCTGATAATGTTAATCGAGCTCTTTTTAGAGCGAAATTAATAACTAAGTGCCTCGTCAAACACCTCACAGGCGTAGGTGACTGACCGACAACAAATTTGGATTTAGTAGGACACGCTTAAGATCAAAAGTGAGTTTTAGTAGCAAGATGGACAGAGTCTCCCGACATCAACACATCATTTCCTTGGACCTGCATCATTTTTTTCACACATTCTTTATCACGTCATCCCAGTTTATACCTATTGCAGACTTACCTTTACAAAAAATCATTTTACCCAAGTGGGCATCCTGCCAATCTCATTGTTAGTGTTGTAGTTCGGGTGAATTGTAGTCCTAGTTCTAAGGGGACTTCCACAAGTAAAACAACCTTACAAGAATTTTTAAAATTCCTACTGTCATTACGGGGTTTAAGTAGTGAAAAATTCTAAATGTATGGGTGAAAGTGAATTGTTGATTAGGTACAATGGTAGACGACTATGCCTTTTTTTAACCTGAGGGAAATTTCTTCATGGATGCTATGCCGGTCTCCTACCGACTAAAAAACCTCACGTAACGCCCAACAGCCTACGTTTAAGAGCCCCGGGTAAGCCCTCGGAAGGATGTCCCAGGAAGACGGCTATGCCTTGATGGAAACCATTTAACATTTTTTTTTCCAACAAGATTTATTTAAGAAAACTACCTATATCAACGCCAAATGAATCGAATACACGAGTTATTTAGTTTGATAAATAGAAAGAGGCTTCTATAAATAGCTCACCATCAAAACAGCTCATTACCTGGCATAACACACATCTCAGTATAGTAAATAGAATATTAGACGAGTGTAATGTGTTCTCTCTCCAAGCAGGTTAATAAAACCGACAGTAGGTAGGTATACCTCAATCTCATTTTCACTAATACATTCCTTTATGCGAGGCTTACAGTGCTTGGAGGATTATTTTCTTATATGAGTAGATCTCATTAGGCGGCCAAAGTTCATTACGTCCTGTTTTATTTGTATAAGAAATTGTATGACTTCTTTTAATGATCATATTATTACCGGTTGTGTGGAACACATAGTCGTTTAGTAGTAAATGTGTTAAAATTCATATCAGAATTTACCTACATTATGTAGTTCATATTATCTTTGGTAGTACCTATGCTACGTGAAAGTGTCTTTGTACAGTCCTAATTTGCTGAGCATAATTTGAAATAGATATAGGTAGGCACCCTATCTACGCATCGCATATTAATTTTTCGCAACACTTCGTAATGTTCGCGATTTCGAATTGCGATACAGTTGCGCTATGCTTTATCACAGTATAAATATATGGCTTTATGCTGCATTATTTTGTTAAAATATTATGTAGGTACAGCGTAGAAACTAGGTACCTTTATTTGAGTACTGGTTTGTATAGTAGCCAACTTACTATGCATAAATGCTCACCCTCCACCATCAACAATGCAAGGTCGCTAAGTTGGAGGTTCAAGTGTGGATAAAGGTCCGGTTGGTCGATACGGTCTTGGAAAAAAAACGAGAGGGGAGACAGACTTGTTCAGTTTTTCCAGGAGCGGAATGTAATAACAACACTTATATCAAACTACCTCCTGCGCTTATATCAAAAACTGCGTGAATAGTGCAAAAACGTACTCAGGTGCTGATATAAATTTTGATCATTGTCTCTTGGTCGCTGAAATTACAATTGTTTGAAAAAGATTTCGCAAACGGCAGAACAGCAGAACTGTAAACATTAGTAAAATTAAAGAAGTCATGTGTAGGATTGAAGCTAGACGAGAGATCAATGAGTGGGCAGCAGCCGCAGCAGAGGTGAAGCAGTCTCGCGAGTCGGTTGAGGAACAGTGGCAAGTAAATGGCTAAGACCACACCACATGTATGACTCATAATATTTACCAACTCATGGAAGAAAGAAAACTTCACAAAAACAATAGAGACCAATATGTACAATGAAATCGATCGAATAATTAGAAGAGAGGCTAACTATGCTCGTAACACCTGGTACAAATACAAGTGCTCACGTCTTGAAGAGCTTCATAGAAAACATGATGACTTTAATTAAATATGCGGAAGGAGATCAGGGTCACAGTGGAGCAGAAGCGTTCCATGTACCAATTAGTACCTAGACGCTAATAATCTTCTCCCGCTTTAGGCATTGAATAGAAGAAACTAATATGGGAACCAGCCCGTACGACGTTCATATAGAGGTACGTAAATTAGTAGAAGACTCGAACATGGATGGTCTGGGGAGTATTCTGAACCTTATTTATGAGACGGGTCAAATCCCTGGCGGCTGGCTGAATTCCGTCTTCATTTTATTGAGCCAGGTGTTGATGCTCCTTCTCTCAATTATCCATGAACGCATCAGGGTGAAGTGTGACTAACGGCTTGGGGACGGTAAGTTTGGTTTTAGGTCTGGTGTAGGGACCAGGGCGCTGTTTGCTGTTCTAGTTCTGGTCCTTATGAAAAGGCTTTCGATCGAGTATTGCGTCATCGACTAATAGGTTTGAGGAAGGATATTGGCCTTGACGATAGAGATCTTCAATTCAATCACTTCTGCATGCCACAGTTAGGGTAGAAGGAGAAGACCAATGCTTTTGCTGTACTAAAAGCGTGAGACGGGGCTGTATTCCGTCGCCGATACTCTTCAATGTGTATTGTGAAGTCATAATAACTGAGGATTTGCACGATCACGATTGCGGAGTTAAGATAAACGGCCGAACTGTTAATAATCTGCGATATACTGATGACACGGTATTGATAGCATCCACTGTGACTGAATTATCAGCAGATGGTGGAGAGGCTTAAACATCAAAAAGACGAACTATATGGCTATTTCTGCGAAAGACGATATTAATACTAGCATTAGGGTATCCGGTCAAAGTCTAGAAAAAGTGCAGAAGTAGAAATACTTGGGTACATGGCTAAACGAGCAATGGGGCAGTGAAATAGAAACGAAATCCCGTACAGAGGTTGCTTGCAGTGCTTTCAATTCCATGAAGATCAACCTCTATAGTCGTATCTTCAACACCGCACTACGCACTCGTTTACTTCATTGTTACATCTGGCCCATTGTATTGTATGAATATGAGGCCTGGACAATTAAAGAAGATCTTAAAAAAACGCATAGAAGCATTTGAAATGTGGACTTACAGAATGCTTTCCATTAGTTGGACCCAGAAAGTTACTATCGACAGCGTTCTGCAACAGATCAGCCAGGAGCGCAGTCTCATGCTAACTGTGAAAAGACGTAAGATCTCATATCTGGGCCATGTTCTTCGACACCGACGTTATGAACTCTTGCAACTGATAATGATGGGTAAAGTTGCTGGAAAAAGAAGGGTAAAGGTACAAAAAAGTCATGGTTACGAAATATTCGCGAATGGACCGGAATATCTGAAGCTGCTGAACTGTTCCGATGAGCGAGAGACGGAGAGGACTGTATCACGCTAGTCGGCAACCTCCACTAGTTGGACAGGTACTAAGAAGACGACAAAAAGATATGGTGTGTGCAATGTATGCGGTAAATAAGACATTATCGGCTGTGGAATTCATTACACATCCTAGATTCAAAGGTTGATCCAAATTACAAACCTATAAGTTATACTTTCTACAACCATAATAGTCACGCCTTTATTCCCAAAGGGGTAGGCAGAGGCATAGTATCTCCTTGGGATCAAGGAAAGAACGCTGCGGGACATTGCTTTTATTAAATATAATATCATCATCGCACTAGCTATGTTAGGGTCTCAGATTAAAAGAATATTCTTTTAGTCTGAGGTTGGGGTATAATTATAATCTCTATCAGGTCTAGGCATTTCGGTGTAGGTACCTACTTACTTATACCGAAAAATTCTTGCAGGCCATGTCTGTAAATGCTTTTAAACCGCTGAAGACCTACGGTCACCCATCTTATATCCAGATGAAACATATTTTTAATCAAAATTCTATTGAAAGTTCATAGCCTCTTCTTTTTTAAAATTAATAGTGATAAATTATTTTCTACCTAGGTACTCTGAATATCGTTCAAACATTCTACCTAATCAAATAGGCTAAATAGGTAGGTAGTTTTTAACTTGGAGAATACATGCTATAATACGGTCTTTTTTCAACGGTGCGGTGTACCTATTCTCATACAACTTCATCTAGCCCAAATTAAGCTACTATAGCCTATGCCATGGGATCTAGAAGAATGATAAACATACTTACCTGATATATTTCTAAATACCTACATACATATTATAAAAAAAATACACCCTGACACAGAACAAATCAATGTGCTCTTCACACAAAGAGATTTGTCCTGGGTGGGAATCGAACCCAAGACCTCCGAATTCGTAGTCAGGCACACTAACCACTAATCTAATATGTATTGACTTGCCTGTTTCACTGACTTTCTAGGTGGCCATGAACAAAATAAGTAGGTAGTGAAACCATATTTAACTAGATATCATCTCTAAGATTAATTAGAACTGTTCTCAAAATCAAAAGAGTTGATAAGGTTTAAGGATAAAATAACCATGATTAATTTTCGAAAGCCAAGCTATCATTAACCTGTAATTTTACGTCACGCCGCCTATAAAGCGAATTTGAAAATAAAAAAATTAAAACCAGAGGTCGTTTTTTTCGAGTGGAAAATTCGTCATGGATGCTATGCCGGACTCTTACCAGCTAAAAACCAACACGTTCCCTACCTACGGTTGGGAGCCCCGGGTAAGCCAAGCCTTCGAGAGGATATCTCCAGGACTCCCAACAGACCGTGGTTGCCACTGCGGCCTAACCAAGGGGTTCGGGTGCAACCCCCTCAAAGATGTTATCTCGGTTCTTGTCAGGGGCGTGTGGCGTGCATGAAACTTTCATCTGCTTCACCTCACCGTCCTCAGGTAGGTACTCGGTCATGGAGGCCGATAGTCTTAAGCCAAAGGCCTACGTAATTATTTAAAAAAGTAATGATCAGTGACACAATGACATTTTGACACAAAGAAATATTTGACAAGCGTCTGCACTAAGGATGCTAAAATTTCGATGTTCTATAATATCGATTTCTTTTTAAGTCTGTAAATCCATTTAATGCTAAACAAGAAATATAACGTCACCACAGAACTATCGCTTGTGTTATAAATACCGTACAACTTTAGACTATTTAACAACACCCAGACTCTCAAGAAAAATATACCTTTATAGGTACTTTTTTACTTGCTCCAAGAGAAACACCCAGACTCTTAAAAAAATAATATTTATGAATCACACAAATTGTTCTAAGGTGGGAATCGAACCCAACACCTCTTCGACCTTCGAAGAAACGTATGGAAAATTTGAGTCGAGTTTTATATCGATATTCAGTGAAATGTTCTTATTTTAGTTTACTTCTAGCACAAATTTTATAATATATTCTGTCTACTAGTCTGATTACTCAAAGTTCGACTAATCAGACTAGCAAAATTTAATCTAAGCATTCGAACACGGATCTGTGATTGGCACGCTAAAATCGCAATACTAAATATCGATACAAAACTCGAACAAAGTTTTCCATTCGATTCTTTTAACTACATCCACATTGCGCAAGTCTGTCAAATGGCAACGCCCGCAACGCCTGTCTGTCAACGCGATGTATTTTTTTTAGTATCAATTTGAGAGTCGCAAGGGTGGGACGCGAAAATGACTAGCGTCGATGAAATAATAAATTTTCAAAAGAATCCTGACGAAGATTTCTACGCTTTGCTCGGCTGTGATGAGAACTCTTCTGTAAGTAGTAAAAAACAACAATGTTTTTTGTTTACTCTCTTGTTAACTATTATCTGAATTCAGATTTCTGTTGTATTGATTGTTGTGTTCTACTGAATGACCTGACCTTATTTTACCTCGACTCGAGCCCTGATTTGACCTACATCTGGAAAAAGTCTTGTTAAAATGTGTACATAGTAATTGCTATAGTCACGGATCTATGACTGTATTAACATTTTTCATCACTTGACAGCACAAATTAATTGTTATTGTACTTGTTTGTGCAGTTGTAATGAACAGTTATTATTCAATGTTGATGACGACGATGTGAAAAATTGGGTTTTCCAATTCCCCTTAAGCTTAAAACGATATGATTACTTATATTCTCGTTCACTGCTAGTGGCTATTATGTTAATAAATTATGGATTTGTTTTTGTATTCATTATGAAGTGTTGTTTCTGTTATTCAGAAATTGATCAATGCCCAGTGTGAATTCAAATATTATTCACTATTATTTTCAGGTGGAGCAAATAACAGCTGAATATAAAATCCTTGCCCTGCAACACCATCCTGATAAGAATGATGGAGACAAAGATGCAGAAGCCAAGTTTCAAAAACTGAAGGCAAGTAGGCCTTATGTAATTCTAATTTTTAAATATTTTTGAACTTCTATAGGTCAACTGCTATGTTAAGGCACTGGCAAATGAATCAATCAAATTCGCCTATGGCAGTCCACTCCTGGACTTAGGCCTCTCCCAATTTACGTGTGGTGTGACACGGTACTGCGCCTTTCACATCAAGTCCCAGCCTGCGACTTTTTCCAGATTGTCGGTCCATCTGGTGGGTGGACGTCCTAGCTACGTTTGCCAAGTTGCAGTGCCAGTGAGTCTCTCATAAGTTTCAATATTTGTAAGCATGATAGCATCTGCTTGCATTGGTCTGAGTATTGATACTTTCAAAGAATCATCATCATTGCATTTAAACCTCCCCTTCAGATGACTCAACTGTCCGTCAGTTTGTCACCAAGATGTATCGCATGTGCCCTAATAGCTTGAAATTTTCACAAATGCTGCATTTCTGTTGCCGCTATAACAATAAATACTATAAAACAAAAAAAAAATACGAGGGCTCCATGAACATGTATTTTACTGGTTTTTGTTTTTTTTATATCCATAAAGGGGTAGATATTTAGCGCTCACTACTTAGGTTGATCAATCTTTAAAATTGGGTTTTCCAATACCCCTCTAAGGGCCGGCGCCCATTATCGGCATCGACAAGGAAAAGGATTTTTTGGTGGCAAATAGCAATATACTATAATATAATGGCAATAAAGTAGAAATTTCCGTGATATGTGGTCGTAATAACAAAAATACCGCTTCCGACCACATATCACGGAAATTTCTACTTTATTGCCATTAAATTATAGTATATTGCTATTTGCCACCAAAAAATCCTTTTCCTTGCCGATGCCGATAATGGGCGCCGGCCCTAAGCTTGCTATGATTACTTATATTCTCTTTTACTGTTAGTGGATATCTATAAAAGTAGATTAATATGGATTTGTTTTAAATATCAAGTGTTGTTTCTGTTATTCAGAAATTGATCAATGCTAATTACTGCACTATGCATTTTTAACAAAAACTTTGAAGTTATTGGTCATTGTCTTACAAAATGAGTAATATTTATTCAAAATGAGTAATAATCATTTTCTTTAACAGGAGGCCAAGGAGACGCTGTGCGATCCATCCAAGCGCGCTCTCTACGATAAGTGGCGCAACAGCGGCATCTCTATGGGCTATAAGCAGTGGCTCGGGATGAAGGATCATGTGCAGCAATCCATGCACTGGTCTAAGCCGAACACTAAAGATCGCATGCTGGAGGGTGAGTGTGGCCGCTCCTCTGGACCTTCAAGCCTGGGACCGAGTAACCCAGCTGCTCGCCGCGCATCTGAGGGTGGGGCTGCTCTCTGGGGACGTTGGGGCGCCGGTAACCAGGAACCTCCGTCTGAAGTGATCTCTAAATTTCGCAATTATGAGATCTAAACCCTATATTGATTTAACAGATAAACCTGGTATATTATGTTGAATTTATTTACTCCATGGTTCTGTGATTTTTTTTATTTTTTATAGAAGAGGTTACTTGTGCCCTAATCTCTTTACTTATTTAATGTATGTATTTATGTACTACTTATTTAAAATAATGATTTTTATGAAGATTTTCATCCCGCTGTTAAGTAAATTATGGTACAAGTTTTACAAATTAAGTCATTATTGTACTTGAAGATTTATAAGTGTATTAGACGTTAAGAATAATTAGAAAAATAAGTTTTATAAACGGCACAATATTCATCAGGTCAGCTCGCCGGACGTTGCTCGAATGTTTCTCGATATTCTAGATAATAACTGTTTTATGTGGTCGATGTGCAAAATATGTGTCGTGTTATGTTGTACGTAGACATGTGATCCCCAAATTATAGAAAGATGTAGTGTTAAACACTTATAGATGTTACCCTTAGCTTTAAACTGTGCACATTCCTGGTAAACTTAAGTCTGATTTAACACATTTCTGCTCTATAACAAATATCTACTCGAAAGAATCTCGATATTTTGAAGATTTATATTTTGGATCCTATTTATCTTACTATAAGTATGATATTATTTTTAATAAGAATGAGAATTATCGGATGTAGTTGTGAGATGTATACAGGGTATAGTTGCGAGACAGGAATTATTTTTATTTAACCTGACAACCTTGACAAATTGTACTTTCTATTATTATATTATTATTAATCTATAATGTTCTACATTAGACTCATATCTGTTCCAAAATAAATGTTGTGTTAATTGTTAGTAAATAGATTTTAAATGTTATTATATGTGTTAAATGTTTGATCAGTATTTATGTGTTTAAAATATTAAATAATTAAATGTTAAATGTATGTAGTACAATTTTAAAATTTCAATGTTTATCTATAAGAGTTTTGACAATTTAAATGAAACCCAAAAGTGTGACATGTCTTTATTTTTGATGTAATTCATCTTGAAAACAATAAAGGTTAACCGAACTATTGGAATTTTATTGCAATTTTAGATTTGTGATGATACAAACCGAAAATTATACTAGCTGACAGAGATGTACAAAATGGTTTTAAAAAAGCATTTAAATACAAAATGCAAAATACTTTTCAGATTTACTATTTCAAATGCAAAATACCAAATAGGTTTGCGTTTTGTATTTCAAATGCTAAATGCAAAATAGGTATTTTCAAAATACTTTTTTAAAATAAAATACTTTTTTACCAAATTTCACATATTTTTATTTATTTTAGGTATTTATCATGAGAAATAGAGACACAATGCCGAGCCGAATAAAAACGTCTATTATCATGTCACCTTATGAGCATGACCATTTGGTCATATTTATCAGTACGCGTATCAATAAATTCTGTTATGTTATTAATAATAAAAGTACTCACTTAAAATAATGTAAAAAACTAGACTAACGAAAAGAGAGCCATGGCTCCATTTTGTGACTTGTGTGGTCATTTATTTCGGTTGATTGTGTATCTAGTTCTTATTTTATTATTATTATACTTTTCTTTTATTAGGTAATAATAATAACAACTGGACTGGTATTGTTAAAAAGTGAAAAAAATAAACATCAATATTTATTTATAACGCTTTTTAGCAATACCGGTTGTTCGAATACATCATCACTCATTTTTCTTCTGTGAGGTCTCATAATCATTCGAACGTTTTTTTTAACGTGAGGGAAAAGCCATCATGGATGCTATGCCGGAATCCTACCGACTAAAAACCTCACGTAACGCCCAACAGTCTATGGCTGGGAGCCACGGGTAAGCCCTCGGAAGGATGTCCCAGGACTTGGAGTCTTCAGACCCACGGCCACCATTGCGGCTTCGCCTAGAGTGTAGTTCGGATGCTATCCCGCGTCTTTGGTGGGTTTCGGGTGTGATCCCGCTTTTAGGGGGGCGTGCGTGAATTTCTCACGTCACGCTGCCGTCATGGGCCTGCTTCTGTAAGGACGGTGAGCAGCCCTCTCACCGTCCTCAGGCACCCGGTCATGGAGGCCGACAGTCTTCTGCGAAGACACGTTGGCGGCGCCCAAGCCGCCGCCGACTTACTGCGGAACTCGGGTGGGAAAGTTCTCTCGAGTTCCCGGCCCGCCCGCGCCGGCGCCGGCGCCCGCCTCTTTCACTCACATGACCTGCTCGCAGAAGGAGGCGGCGCAGTCCCACTTACTCCCGCTGGAGATCATGGCTCGCACCATGGTCTCGAGCGAGAGAGTAATCATCCCACCGTACGAACAATTTCGTTCATTTCATTTTGTTTGGCTGGTGATGTTGGCTGAACTAAATCACAAAGTATTTTGCATTTTGAAATGAATGTTAAAAATGCAAAATACATCTCGAAAGGTATTTCAAATAAAATACAAAATGCTTTTTAATAAAAGGCATTTAAATTCAAAATACAAAATAGGTATTTTGTATTTGCATTTTAAATAGAAGTATTTCAAATAAATCACATCTCTGCTAGCTGATGCCCGCAGCTTCGCCCTCGTAATATTTGTTCCCGTTCCCGCTTCCCGTAGGAATTAATTGCCGGGATAAAAAGCCTATGTGTTATTCCAGACTGTAATGTATCCGTGTACTACTACTGCTACTAAATTGCAGCCTGAACCGTTCAGCCGTTCGAGCGTGAAAGAGTAACAAACATCCACACTAACAAACTTTCGCATTTATAATATTAGTAAGATTATTATCTGTATGTGGGTGAGGTAAGCAAGCAGAGGGCAACCGGGGGCCTGGGGGGGGGGGGTCTGTTCATCGTCCTTACAGAAGCAGCCCGAGACAACACAGTGATGTGATAGTTTCACGCGCGCCGCGAGCCCCAATAACACCCGAACAACCTCCCCAAAGGCACGGGATAGCACTCGAACCCCCCTAGGTGAGCCCGCAGCGGTAGCCTAGGTCCATAACCCGGGGCTCCCAACCGTAAGCAGTACGTAGGAAACGTGTTGGTTTTTAGTCTGTAAAAATCCGGTAGCTTTCAGAAAAATAAAACCAGCTGAGGGCAATGATGGTGCACTGAATGATCCGTAATCTTACTTTTTTTATTTATGCCACCTTGACATGCATACGGCCCACCAGATGTAGGTACCGGTGGTCACCGCTGCCTATGGACGTTTGCAACACCTGAGGCGCTACACTCGCGCTGCCGACCCTGTAAAAACCTTCTAAGACCCCCTTTGAAGAACCTCATACTGTAGGCGTATGGGAAACCGAGGCAGGGAGATCATTCCACATGCTTATAAACTAAACATATTAGGTACCTACCTATACCTAATGTTATAAAGGTAGATGTTTGTTATTCCTTTACGCTTTAACGGCTGATCGGGCTTAGGGGGCTACTCACACACTAAAAATCTCACACATCGGTGAGTTGACTACGTCCTGTTTTCGTAATGGTAAATTCACACACTTTCTTAGGCGGAGTAGGTGAGAAGACTACTGACACATTATTGATGGGGTTAATTCACACACATTATTAAAAATAAAGCGAAATAGATCAAAATTATTGTTTAATTTGCTAATTGCTTTTTAAGTAATTCACAACGGTAGGTGGTACTTTAATCATTCATACAGTATAATTCATATTACGTAGGAACACAAGAAAATCTATTTTAATTTTCGTAATTCTTAACACTGACTTAAAGAAATTTACAAAGTCACGCCCTTATCCCCGAAGGGGTAGGCAGAGGCATATTATACGTTCAGATTTAAAAATTACCACAACAAAAAGCCATATCGTTATTGTCGCACGTCACGAAAACGCAAAACGAAAAGTACAAGAAAAAAACCTTGTTTCAAAAACTTTTTTTAACGTGAGGAAAAATCCTCATGGATGCTATGCCGGACTCCTACCCCAAAAAACCTCACGTTACGCCCAACAGCCTAAGGTTGGGGGTCCCAGGTAAGCCCTCGGAAGGATGTCCCAGGACTCCCAGCAGACCCACGGCCGCCACTGTGGGCTCGCCTAGGGAGTGGTTCGGGTGCTATTCCGCGTCCTTTGAGGGTTTCGGGTGTGATCCCGCTTCTAAGGGTGGGATGGGTAAGATTGAGTAACAAACATACTAATATCTTCACGAACTTTGATATCATACTTCCTTTTAATATTATGAACTAGACTAACCTGTTGTAAAAGAGTATAAAGTTACCCAGGAAATAAATACTTTATACTCTTTTACAACAGGTTACACCTAATTCATAATATTTAAAGGAAGTATGATGTCAAAGTTCGTGAACATATTAGTATGTTTGTTACTCAATCACGGTGTAACGGATGAACAGATCTAGCTGAAATTTGTTTCAAGAATTCTTAGATAATAATAATTATTAAAATAAATTATAGTCTAGAATTACATTTGGGCTACTTTTTATCCCGGGGAATGTGTTCGTTTGGATGGGTAGCGGGATTGGGAACCTTATTTACCTTAGACTCATATAGTTACCCAGGAAATAAATACTGAACTTATGCAGTCTACAATTGACATTGGGTAGGTATATAATTATTGCTTAAGTTATTAAAACTAGGTTTTTTTCTTGTACTTTTCGTTTGCGTTTTCCCGACGTGCGACAATAACGATAAGACTTTTTGTTGTGGTAATTATAAAATCTGATCGTATGCTATGTCTTTGCCTACCCCTTCAGGGAAAAGGGCGTGACTATGTAAATTTTTTTAAGTCAATGTTAAGAATTTCGAAAATTAAAAAAGATTTTCTTGTGTTCTTACGTAATATGAATATACTGTATGAATGATTAAAGTACCACCTACCGTTGTGAATTACTTAAAAAGCAATTAGCAAATTAAACAATAATTTTGATCTATTTCGCTTCATTTTTAATAATGTGTGTGAATTAACCCCATCAATAATGTGTCAGTAGTCTTCTCACCTACTCCGCCTAAGAAAGTGTGTGAATTTACCATTACGAAAACAGGACGTAGTCATCTCACCGATGTGTGAGATTTTTAGTGTGTGAGCAGCCCCCTAAGCCCTGATCGAATTTGGTACCTTCCTACAGGGGTAGATAACACATTGGCGTTTTATCGCGGTACCTAATAAGTTCCATGGAAATCGGGCGGAGATGCGGGCTCCATCTAGTATACTAAGTGAACTTTATCGCTCGTACTGCATTGTGAGTTTGTGTAGGTACCTACTGTATAGGTAACTAATATTGGGGCTGACAAGCAAGCAGGATATATTTCAATGGTCGGTTGGAAAAACCTTCACCTATCCAACCAATCGAACTGTTAATATTTTATTTGCAAATCCAACCAGTAGTTACCACTGCGATTCTATCGTTTAAAAAAACAAAAAGACTACAGGTTTAGCCCCTCTATAAAATAGAGTGCAGAGGGGCTTATGTCGAGACTTTGTATGTAGTCTGTGACTCTGTTGCATTAAACTACGTCATGAGGTCACGATCGTTTGTTCAAAGTTTCAAATAAAACAAAAATGACAACGTCAATCGGATTGTACTTTCACAATAAACGTGTTAGAGAGGGGAAGTCTGGTGAGAACGATCTCACGTCTTTCTTGTTATAATATTCGTAAGTTATGAAAGATTATGAAGACAAACTGCTTGTTGCATCATCTTCAGAATAATGTAACAGAGACCTATGTGCACTTATACAGCTTTCCCAGTGGGAATTTCAGTTCATCGGGCGGTGTAGGTACGGATGCTTCAAGATGATATCCGCGACGGCGCAAAACATTCCGCCCACGCCTGGAATCAACGCGCAGGTTGAATGGGAAAATAATAAATCGATACAGATGGAACTGTCGACAGTTTACCTAGGCGCTGTCGAGATGAGTCGCGGAGGCTAGGTAGGTAGGTAAGTACCTATCATTTATTCCGTAGGCTTCCTACATCATTGAAATCTGTTTGACTGGCCTCGCGGTCCAGTAGTTAGTGTGCCTGACTACGGAATCGGAGGTCGTGGGTTTGATTCCCACCCAGGACAAATCTATTTGTGTGATGAGCACATTGATTTGTTGTGTCTGGGTGTAATTTATCTGTATCTAGAAATATATAAGTATAGATACCCATGATAATCAGTCGTCTAGAATTCTAGATACCATAGCACAAGCTTATGCTTATCTACCTATTAGCAATTAGCATAGTTTGGGCTAGACGATGTTGTGTGAGAATGTCCACAAATATATGTAGGTTTTCTTTTGGGTTTGACTAATTACCAAAACAAATAGAGGGATGGATGTTATAAATGTTAGGTACCCCTGAATCAATGAAGTTAAGTACACAGATTGATCTGTGTGTCAGTCGGTGACATCATTGTAGCCCAATGGATGTATCGATTCTGATGTGGCTTTGCCTGTCGGTGACATCATAGCAGCCCAAATGATGGCTCTATTCTGATGTGAATATCGTTGTGAAAAACTAAAATAACCGAGATGTTTCAACTAGATAGGTCCTACCTAGTTGAAACATCTCGGTTCCCTAGTTTACACTTGGGCCTCCTAAAGTTAGTTATTATACTTACCTAGGTAGGTCCAATCAATCAAATCAAGCTACTGTAGGCATTCTGCATTCCGTTATTCCAGTTCCGTAGTAGGTAGTGCCTATTGGTTATCTTATTACACTGGAATGAAAAAAAAAAAGTACAATTTCTCCATTTACAAAGAGCTGGAGAATGCTTGCTCTGAATACTATTGAGTAATGAATGACAAGTAGAAAAAGTCAATCTTTTTAGCAATCTATCTATACTAATATTATAAAGAGGAAAGATTTGATTTTTTGTTTGTTTGTTTGTAAGAATAGGCTCCGGATCTACTGGACCGATTTGAAAAGTTCTTTCACTGTTGGGAAGCTACACTCTTTGCGGTGAACATAGGCTATATTTTATTCCCGTATTCCCACGGGAACGGGAACTAAGCGGGTGAAACCGCGTGACGTTCGCTAGTGTGTTATAATTTATTAAAGTCTGGAGTTACCTAACCTAATTAATATCTAGATACTCATTATGACTAATATACGTAGGTCCTACATTATCTATCCTTCCTGTTGTCTATTTAGGTACCTACCAACTAATATTATAAAGAGGAAAGATTTAATTGTTTGTTTGTTTGTTGTTTCCGTCGTCATAACATCCTTATGCACGTACCTTAACTGCTTTTTGATACCGAACAACGTGTGCCGGGCAGAGATGTTACTCATCCACAGTGGAGAGAATCTTCGCCAGAACTGAGCGTTTCAAATGATCGTTCCTCTGTCGAACTTTAAAATCCTGGAACGGCCTGCCCGCAGAGGTGTACCCTCATCTTACAATCCCGGGTTCTTCCAGAGGAGCGTGAAGAGGCGCATCACAGGGCCGCCAACTTGAGGACCACTGTCAGAAGTCTTACGGACTGAGAGAGTGGCCCCCAGTAGCCAGATGCTATGAGCCACGGTTTTCCCTCAGGCTGGAGACGTCAACTTGGCGAGCTAAATATTTAAAAAAAACTTACCTATCTCTGCGTCACCCTAAGGTTGACTGGAAGAAAATGCCTACCACCTCTGTACTAATCTATAAATCTATACTTATAATAAAACTGTTGAGGGTCGAGAGTCTGTACATGGAAGATATTTTGAAAATTTTAATTGGAGGGCGTTCTCTAATCGATACTGAAGCCGAAAATGTAATTTAAACTTTTCATGTCTGTCTGTCTGTCTGTCTGTCTGTCTGTCTGTCTGTCTGTATCCCGAATAAGTATCACGCCGAAACTACTGAACCGATTTGAATGATACTTGGTACACTTGGAGCTTATAGTCCGAGGAAGGTTCTAGGATACTTTTGATCCCGATATTTTGCATGATTCCTGCGGGAGAGGGGATGAAAGATAAAATGGTTTTTCAGTTGTAATTTCTCAACGCGTGATGCGATTCCTAAATTTTTTTCAGTGTTATAAAGGGAATACTTTAAGATTTGTTTCACACAAGTTTCAATGTTGAGAGTTTTGTAGTTCAGGAATTAGAGGCATCTCAACTTTCGCAAAACCTAAAATTCAAGTTTTCCTTTGATTGTAAGGGTAATTCTAATCGGGCGTGTTGGCTTAATCATAAAAGAGCTTAATGATTAAGGCTATTGTAAAATAATTCAGTCCGCGTAGGGCATTGTAGGGCGTTCTCTAACCGATACTGAAACCGACAATGTAATTTAAAATTTTCATGTCTGTCTGTCCTTCTGTCTGTCTGTCTGTATCCTGAATAAGTATCACGCCAAATCTACTGAATCAATTTGAATGATACTTAGCACAATCTGAGCTTTTGCTCCGAGGAAGGTTTTAGGATACTTTTGATCCCGATATTTAGCGCGGTTCCTTCAGGATAGGGGGTAAAGGTAAAATAGTTAATCAGCTATAATACCGCGGGGTCCGATTACAAGTATTTTTTTGGTGTCAGAAAGGGAGTACTTTAAACATCGTTCTACGCAAGTTTCAATAATTAAAAGGCCCTTTTTTAACGTGAGGGAAAATCCGTCATGGATGCTATGCCGGACTCCTACCGACTAAAAAATCTCACGTAACGCCCAACAGCCCATGGTCGGAAGCCCCGGGTAAGCCCAACAGACCTACGGCCACCACTGCGGCCTCGCCCAGGGGGTGGTTCGGGTGCTATCCCGCGTCTTTGGGGGGTTTCGGGTGTGATCCCGCTTCTCAGGGGGGGCGTGCGTGATTCTCTCACGTCACGCTGCCGTCATGGGCCTGCTTCTGTGAGCGTCTCTCTCACCGTCCTCAGGCCCCCGGTCATGGAGGCCGATAGTATTCGGCGAAGACACGTCGGCGGCGCAGTAATATAAAGGGCTTTGTAGTTCAGAAATTAGAGAAACAAAATTCGCTAAACCTAGAATTCAAGGGTTCCTTTGAATGTCGGGGTAAATCTAAACTGGCGTGAGTTTCACACGCTGCTTGATGAATCTGATGAAGAAAAACCTCTCCTTTCAAAGACCTTATGTGACGTAAACAAAGTTGCGGCGAGGGTCAGCTAGTTTGTGCATAAAGTTTAAAGTAAGTACTGAACCGATTTTGAAAAATTCTTTCACTGTTGGGAAGTAACTAGCCCCAGGTGAGATAGGCTACTTATATTTTATTTCCGTACTAGCTGTTCCCCGCGGTTTCGTCCGCGTAGAAGTCGTTATCGCGTAAAATCATTACCCTCCTTTTGCGCAGTCAGTCAAAAAGTAGCCTAGGTATGTCCTTCCTTTGGACTGCAACTATCTCGATACCATATTTTATCAAAATCGGTAGAAGTCAAGTCGTAAGGAACGGGAGCGGCGGCTACGCGGGACCGCTAGTTGCGCGATGATCTAAAACATTCATAATGTAACGCGTGGAAATCTTTCATGGGAGCTAGGTAGGTATACTTCCTAGGATTAAAACCAGAGGGAGAAAGTCGCAATGCTGGCACTCCGGTGCATTTGCCACAGATATTTACCAACCGCAGATAGAAGAGGTTGCCGTGACTCTTCTGCATCCTCTCGTCCATGACCGGTCTGATTTAGGCCACAATTGAGGCAATTGTGGCGTTTCCACAACTTGGTTGATCAAATCGCACTCGAAAACCGCATCAGTAGGTAGGAACTACCTACTTGAAAAAGTCCGGGATTGGGCGCTTGCACACTGCCACGATAACCGTAACGACACGATATCGTACGATATCGTAGGAGCGGTGTTTTGATACAATTACTACTACACGCTTTCACACTGCCACGATATCGTCACGATATCGCACGATATCGTGGACGATATTTACTGTCGTGACAATATACAGATACTTACAACAGTAGAGTAACTTCATAAAACCGTGCGAAACGGCTCACTCACACAGACGTGCGCATCTACTGACCCGTGACATTCCTGGAGCATGACTTCTAGTGAGCTACAAGTCATGCTCCAGGTATCGTTTAAGGGGTTTTTTGGTATGCTGAGTACGAATCACGTGATAATTTTGCAATCCAATATGGCCGCCGCGCCGTAATCACAAAATTTCATGATGGGTATCGTTTAAGGGTTTTTTTGGTATGCTGAGTACGAATTACGTGATAATTTTACAATCCAATATGGTCGCCGCGCCGTAATCACGAAATTTTATGATGGGTATCGTTAAAGGGGTTTTTTGGTATGCTGAGTACGAATCACGTGATGATTTTGCAATCCAATATGGCAGCCGCGCCGTAATCACAAAATTCCATAATGGGTATCGTTTAAGGGTTTTTTCGTATGCTAGGTACCAATTTAATGTAATTGGCCTTAATTTTACAATAAAAATCTTTTGTCATAGTAATTTCGCATTGCTAGTTCAGAATGCCTAAACTTAACAAGCAAAGCTTTTGAGTTTACTACTGTAAATAGCTTAGGCGGGAATATTGGCTTGCAAAATTATCACGTAATTCGTACTCAGCACTCGAAAAAACCCCTTAAATGATATCCATCACGAAATTTTGTGATTACGGTGCGGCGGACCTTTTGGATTGCAAAATTATCACGTGATTCGTAACTTATAGATACTGCTAACATTCCCGCGGTGGTATTGCCATCCGGAAGTTAGTGTCTTGTTTTCTTTAAAACCTCCAACAAATGACACAGTATGAACTCGAAAGTGTTCTGGGTCATTCGAAAAAAATTATTAAACATTTCACTTCGCGCACACAGTGTATAGAAGAGAAGGTAATAAGTTCCCTCTAAATATCGCACTTGTAGAAGAGGATCAACCCAAAATGTTCTTCTACAGTATCGTTTTTTTCTCCGTAAATATAAAAGATAAAGTAAACGTAACTTGTTCACTGCTGCCATTATTGCTTCTAATATTTTAATTAGCTTTAAGAATCGCGCGGTTACCTTTCCTGGCGCAAAGCTACTAACCGAATAACAAGCTGTGGGTTATACTGTGCCACGATATCGTGCAATGTGCAAGCGCCCATTGATTGAGCACTGATACTGATGATGACTATGACTTTTTAAATAGGTAGGTGCAAAAAGGTACCTACCTATTTACCTTACATTAGGTAGGTACGTACTAGGGAATGCAATACCGGGATACCGGGATCCCGAAATACCGGGATCCCGCAGTATTTTTGCGGGACCAGTCCCGCACGTAAATCGTGCGGGATCCCGCGGGATTAGCGGGATTGTGCAAAGGTAAACGCCCTGTGTTATTCTGTAAGCGGAAGTGCACAAACTGATTCGGTTAGAGAAAGTTTGTTGTAATTGTGACGTAATATATAACCTAATAACGTACTTATTTGATTTTAGTGATTTAATCAGGGAGATTTGACTTTTATTGTACTATAAAAGTATTCAATTATCTCGTACATTGCTTGCTGGCTATCTGACATGTAAAGTTAGGAGTCGTTCGGCTGACAAGAATTTTGACATGCTTTGTTTTCTGCGCTTCTAATAATTTGCAGTAGCTACTTTATTACTTACTAGCGGACGTCACGCGGTTTCACCCGCGTCGTGCCCGTTCCCGTGGGAATACGGAAATAAAATATAGCCTATGTTCACCGCAAAGAGTGTAGCTTTCCAACTATGAAAGAATTTTTCAAATCGGTCCAGTAGTTCCGGAGCCTATTCGTTACAAACAAACAAACAAAAAAACAAATCTTTCCTCTGTATAATATTAGTATAAATATGTATATCCGTATAATAATCTCAATAGAAAAGTAATATTAGATAATTTATTTTTCCTTGTGGCCTGCGGACTCAGTGTTCTGTAAAAGATCATTGCAGTAAGTTAAATTTACTATGGCCGGTCCATAGATGGTTGACCACGTTTGCCGGTAAAATGGCAGCTAAGTCAAGTTGAAGACCCGGCTCGTCTCATCTCATAATGTCCTTTTCTCGAAATGTCCTTTCTCAAAATGTCCTTTTCCCAAAATGTCCTTTTCCCAAAATGTCCTTTTCTCGAAATGTCTTTTTCTCAAAATGTCCTTTTCGCTAAATATCCTTTTCTCAAATGTCCTTTTCGCGAAATGTCCTTTTCTCAACATGTCCCTTTCTCCAAATATGTGCACTACAGGATTAACCCCGCTCAATCCGATTTAATAGGTTAGGTTAGGTTATAAAAAAAATAACCACGAAGGCTAATGCGGAAGCTTCGCTGCGCTCCGCTCCGGCCTTAGCCTTCTAACCTAACTTATCCAAGTCGGATTGAGCGAGGTTAATCCTGTAGTGCACATATTTTGAGAATGGGACATTCTGAGAAATGGACATTAGGTATGAGATGAAACCATATGCCTCGTCCTGCCTACCCCTTCGGGGATTAAGGGGGTGACTATTTTTCAGTTCTAGATGGATGTATGATACAGAATTCTATTTTTTTCTCAATGACTTTCAGAAATATGCGGGATCCCGCAAATACCGGGATCCCGCGGGACTGAGATTACTCAGTCCCGCAAATACCGGGATTACAATCTTGTTGCGGGATTGCATTCCCTAGTACGTACCTTAAAGAAAATACACATGCAGATTGGTAAAACATTTTTGAGCTTATAGGAATGTCTGAGTTAAATATAAATACTTAACATGTTATGAATACAGCACGAGCCTAACATGTTTTCGGAAGCAAAAATCTTCGGAATGACAAAACAGGATGGTGTGTTGTCTATGTTCAGGCTGTTGTTTCTGTTCACATGTTTGAAGGCGTCTGTTGGTATGTCACGCGACATGTTTACATAATATTTTCTCTGAAAAATGCTTTGTTGAGTACAGAACTGCGAAGAATCGATTGGCGTTTCCAGGTTTTTGTACCTATGGCTTTTTCTACCTAACTGTATGTAGGTTCGCTGCAAAGAATGTTTTGCAAACGACAATTATTATGCGATGGATCTAGGTACGACTACGCCTTCGTAACTCTGTAAATAAATCTACCCACCCCCAGGCCGGTATATTTGCAGTAGGTACCTAATGTTATTAGAAAAAAAAAGATTTCTTACCATTAGACCCGAAAACATAGGTTTAGCAACAGAAATTGCAAATGTTTGTTTGCAGAGGAAGACTGACTATACTACTATAATTTCTCTTTATACGTCTGTGCTATAATGATATGGCATGAGAACCAAAAAATCGTATGTGGTAGATATAAATATGTAGGAATTAGAAAAAACTATGATAAGCAATCAGTATGCTTACTAAATCACAGATTTATTGAGAAAAATTGATCGGTCTTGAGCAGAACTGGAACCTGCGTCTTCTGTCATACCGGGGCAGATGGAGGTGTGAGGTCGGGAAACGTCCACTTTAGCGGCTACTGTTTTTCAATCCTGCAGGCTATACCTACGCCCGGGGGGAGTGGAAACCGGTCAATGTACCGATATTCCGCCAAGCTGACCCCACGGCGAGGACGTCGCAGTTCGCAGTTGGATGGGTCTGCTAGGCCTGCGGTCTTACGGCGTGTCTGTCTGTGGCAACACAGGGCCGACCACCGGTCAGAAGAGGTTTCGGTCGTCATTTCGACGGAGTTGGCCCCATTGCACGAGGGGGTCGTGGTAGGGCCTCCAAGGTCCGCGGTATTGATGATGTTGTTGCCGGCCTCGTTGCTAGTCACGGCCGTGACCGTGGCCGTGACTAGCAACGAGGCCGGCAGCATCAGTGCTGGGCCGCCGCCGTCGCCTCGTCTGCCGGCAAGGTGATGGCGGCAAAGCGGGAGCAAGCACAAATGCATCCGTTCCACCGCGCCATGCAGTTCAGGGGTCCCCCGGAAAGAGCTCGCACTCGCCCTCCGAATATTTGTTGGTCGTTGGCATAACGTCGGAGAACCCTGCCCATGCCCACCGATGGTTATACGGCGGCGGGCACCCTCCACATGTTCCGAGGGGTGGGCGCCCTATCCAGCTGGGGAGGGGCGCTCGAGAGCGGTGTCGGTGTTGGCTTGATCTTCAGCTCCTTAGTGAGCTCTGGGGAGCCACCCGTCTTACTCCCCGAAGTGCCTTGAATCAACGGGACGTCCCTAGCTTCGTCGACATGAATCTTGATTTCCTTCGGCCGGGTTATAAGTCGAGGAGAAATACCGCAAGGGTTGAGCGGGTAGAATGGTCCCTTTCCGGGGCTGGGAGTCCCACAAATCGTCCTAGCTGCCACCGCGGCTAGGATGTCAGTCTGGGTGGCATCATCAGAAAAGAAAACTGGGACAGGCGCCCTAACCGTTGGACCATCTACTCCACATCCACTGCTCTCCACCAACTAATTCTTTCACCTCATACCCATTGCAGCGACGTCGTGGTCTAATAAATTTCATGAAAATGAATAATTTTAAAGTGAATGTGTTGTACACCACTGTATGAGTAGTTAGGCAATCTTTTCTTCTGAGGGGGCATCGTGATAAGTTTAGACAAGTAACTTCTTCACAGAAAGAACCTACTTAATAAAGAGATGAAATGAGATCAGAACAGAAAAGAACTACTTAGATGGATAAAGGCTACTGATAGGTACTTGAACTAATTAGTAGGGTAATAGTCTAATTTGGATCCTGGGACATCTTTCCATGGTTTTAATCGGTAAGAGCACGGTATAGCATAGTATCCATGACGAATTTGCACACGTAAAAGGGCATAATTTGGAGGATTCTGATGTTCCGAAGAAAGAAGTGCTTAGGAATAGCTGAGAACATGGATCCGTGTTAAATACGTGCTCGGGTCCCAGCATGAGGATAGTGTTGTGTGTCATTCTCAATTCTCATACATCAAGAAAACTGATAGACAATAAATCAATTCCATTTAAAAAAAGAATCGCCGACCGCCGTTCGTCTGTCTCGCTAAAATTCGAAAACGACTAGTCCAATGTAGCTGATTTGAGTTTTGACATATAAAACATTTCCATAGAGATATCTACTTACATGGTTTTCTTGATTATTTATTTTATTATGGAAGATATTTCTGGAATGGCGTAGGTACGTGGAAAGACACCGTATGATCTTAGTCAGTAGGAGTCCGAAATGATATTCATGAGGATTTGCACAAAAAAACAAAACCATTCAAACAAAATTTACAGACATATTTCAATTTGGTTAACCTACGATATTCTGCGCCCCGGTGGTCACATAGCTATCTCAATATAGTAAGTATTATCATAATCATTGTGTTGAAGATTCCGTGGCAATGTGGTCGGAGCGACGTCACTTGCTCACGAGGATTCTAGTCAGTGGATGTTTACAGTCCAGAGCTCCGGTTTCACCATTAGCATCGGCGACCGGCTCCACAGGCCATCAGTTTGTAACCAGCACTTGTCTGATACAAAAGTGTAGTATTAAGTATCTTCTTATTAATCGTAGAGCACCCTTTTACACACAAATCGACTTGAATAATTGCCAATTAAAATATTTATTGGAATGATTTCTGCGAAGAATAGTATTACATAACTGCGTCTAGATCCAGTCTATGAGGGTGAGTTCAATCATTTTGAAATTAAGAAAAGTTTTCCAAAAGATTAGGTACGGTCTCTTTAATTAATGGTACGGTAAACTTAATTTGTAGCTACTAAGAAAACAATTAAATTGAAGATTTTTTCCAATTAGGGTAATGAGGATTAATGGGATTGTTTACGTAATAAATATAAAACGATTTAATTTGTAGTAAGACTGGGAAAATGAAGATATATGGGGAGGTTTTAACACCAGTATTAGAGATAATTGCGCATTCTTTTAGGTTATTGCGCAATGAACTAAATAGAGTATTGTGTTTAAAAACATTACCCTCCTGTCTTCGGCAGTTCGGGTAAAAAGTTGATGCATTCTTTGATTTCCAGATGAGTCACTTAATAGAAACTGTCTAAAAGATTTTTTTCCTAGAGAATTACTAATTAGGGGCTTTCATTCTTGAACTTATTTAGGATTTCTCAAGATGTGTCAACTATCCACGAATCTACTCTGAAATTCATACATGCTTTAGTTGTGATCATATTATTAGAAAATATAAGTTGTAATGAATCTCATAATTTTTGTATTGTACTTACACCTAATTCTGTTCCTCATGGTTACATGAGGCTAGATATAGTAGGCAATGAGATAGATGATGAGATGGATACTTGGGATGGATGGATAATGAGATGGAAACTTAGTATGGATTCAAATAAGCCTTTGGCTACATTATTGTTCTAGTCTAGATTATCTTTTACTCAGACTAAAATAATTAGTTATTCTATTAGTCTAAGGTCTTTTAACAACAGCTGGCAACAACGGTTGTACCGTTGTTGCCAGCATTGACTTCATTTAAAACTGAAAGAATGGAACATCATACTCTTGTTCGAGCTCTTAGCCACCGGAGTACTACTGATTGAGATTCGGTTTTTTCAAGTAGTGAGCTAGACTCTCTATTTCTAGATGGCGAGATTTTTTATTTATGGGTGTTTTTACTCCTAATGGTAGCATCTCTCAACTGCTTTCATAAAACTTGGCATATTTATTGGCAGGGTCATTTTTTTTTTCATACTAAGCTCGCCCTATTGAAGGCGCCAGCCTTTTGGAAAGCCACGGTGCATCTAGTGATCGGGGAGTCACTCAGTCCGTTAGACTTCTGACAGTGGTCTTCCTGTGATGTTTCTCTTCACGCTCCACTTGAAGAACTCGATACTGTAAGAGGGAAACACGTGCGCAGGTCCTTCTAGTTTTTATTGTTCGACAGAGGAACGATCTTTTGAAACGCTTCTTCTGGCAAAAAAAAATCAACTATTCAATTCCGCAAGTAAAAATTATAACTGAAACCGTAATCAAAGTGGCAAACTGATTTTAATTTCACCAATAAACTACTAATACAAAATTTTGGAGCACGAGCCCACAAAAACAGAGAGTCTCTGTGTATGTATCTCCAACAAAATCAGAACAAACACTTATCATTATCAGGCATCAAAGGTGTATAAATTAGTACCTCAACTTAATTTGTCATAGTAAAGAAGGTATTTTATATTATCTTCATAAACATGGAGTAATCATCCTGACCCACTGACGTTTGGTAAGGTTGTAGCTCCTTGCCAGACACCAATTAAGTATGAAATGAGTTTGGTTTTGGTTCTCGTGTCAATGAAACTGTAATCCCTTGCCGTTCCCACTCAGTTTCAAGTTAGCGATTAGCGAGCCGCCTTTATGCACTCAATATGCTTTTTCAAACCCTAAGTATCAGCCTAAAATATTGATCAAATTAAACAAACAAGTTGTTCTGCACCTCTGATTCCTGAGTTTTGATATCATTTCAAAAGGAGACTGTTTAGTAATAATTAGCTTATCAAAATGGCTTGGCTGATGTAAGGCTATGGTGACGTCCAGAGCTTTAGGGCGCAGTTGGAAAGGCTGTGACTCTCCTAAGGTATAACTTTTCCCGTTCCTCTTAAAGAACCCGGGTTGTAAGAAAAATATTAATTTTGTTTGAGTGCTTCGGTTAGGGAGGGAGCATTTTCAGTCCAGCAATCTTAAGCTTTTGTTCCAACCTGTCCGACTAGTAGTTCGATGATCGAACTGCTAAAGAGAATAAAAAGAGATGGTAGGATTGCACAGTTTTCTTCACTAGACATTTTTTAGTCAGCAGTAGCTGCACCAGTTTACTATACTACGGTATTTTAGTGTGTGACGTAAATCATAAAGGTTTTGGTTTACCTGGTTTATAGTAGGTACTTTTCAGCAATAGCAGTTTTTGCATTACAAATAGATGAACTACTCGTAATACCTACGTGGTGCCTCTGTGGCGTAGTCGGTAGTGATACCGCTGCCGCGCTGGAGGTCCTGGGTCGGTCCAAATATTTGTGTGATTTAGAAATGTTTGTTTCGGAGTTTAGTCTTTTCTATGTATAACTAGCTGATGCCCGCAGCTTCGCCCGCGATTGCGCTGCTATATGTGAAAAATGATTTTCCGGCTTTTCTCTTGAAATTTTTCCAGAATTTTCTTTGCTATAAACCTCACGGAGCCCGAGACCTTTCCAACGAATGCAAAACCGTGGAAAACGGTTCCTGCGTTCTGGAGTTATAGCGTCAGGAAGGAAAACCCGACTTATTTTTATATAATAGACTAGCTGATGCCCGCAGCTTCGCCCGCGATGGCGCTGTATGTGAAATTTTGCTGAATTTTCTTTGCTATAAACCTCACGGAGCCCGAGACCTTTCCAACGAATGCAAAACCGTGGAAATCGGTTCGTGCGTTCTACAGTTATAGCGTCAGGAAGGAAAACCCGACTTATTTTTATATAATAGATATGCATGTATTTAGTTTTTTTATTTATATATAAGTATATAGGTACGAGTATATCAGTCGTATAGATCCCATAGTACAGGCTTATAATATATTACCTTAATTTGGGCTAGATCATGTTGTGTGTAAATGTCCACAAAATATTTATTTTATTTACGTCATTTATTAGTAGTAGCAATTGGTAAATTGGCAAAAGAACTGTTATAGACCACCATTAAGATAGCAAATTATGAGAGTAAAAGAATACTTAGTATTTTTTTAAATGTTAAAAGCATGCCAACGATAATAAATACGTAAGACGTGATCAAGTGACAGTTAAGATTTCCATAACCAATGTTAGTGAAGAAACGTTACCGTTTCCGTGAAAGTGGAATCCGTAGAAGTAACTCGAGAATCCATTTTCCAGTCACTATTGACCTAAACACAAAGAGCCATTATATTGTGACAATGAAATGCACGAGGAGTTTTTAAGTCGATGGGAACTGAACTTTATATGTATAGCGATAAAGTTTAAAGTATGAATGATAATATTATTAAGATTTTTTTATAAGGCTGCAAGAGTATAGACCTGCTTCAATAATACTGTGGCCCAGGTCTGATAGATTGATCGGTGTAAAACAGTTATAGCTTTGCGGCCGCCCGTAGGTGGCTGGGGATTTGAGCTCACTTTGCAAACCTTCATTATCGCGACCTGTTGGCCTATCTATGCTAATTCTGCTGATGTCTTTAGGACTCGTGGAAGCACTCGTGGCCTCGCGGACTCAATGTTCTGTAAACGATCACCGCAGTAAGCAACTTTCACTATCGTCAGTCCTTGGATCTCCTAACACAGAAATTCACTATCATTTCCAGGGTGCAGCATTTAGTTCTGGGCGGACGTGTGAGAAGAAGCTGCTAGGGGTAGGAAGATGAATATTTGACAGGAGTCTGCAGAAGAAATCGTGTTAACATCAATGAGACTTCACATATTTACTACTGGTGAGCCCTGTCAGTAGTTAAACCCTGAATGTGATTATTATATTCAGATATTCAACAATGTAGGTAAGTACCTATCTACAGCGAAAATATTTTTGCGAAATTATTCATCCGTCATGGTTTGCAAGGGACATCCTTCCGAGGGCTTACCCGGGCTCCCAACCATAGGCTGTTGGCCGTACGTGAGGTTTTTTGGTCGGTAGGAGTTCGGCACAGCATCCATGATGGATTTTCCCTCACGTTAAAAACTAATGAGTAATTTTCCCTCACATTAAAAACTAATGTGTAATGTGTAAAGTAATGAAATGAACTGGACCGTATTTCAAAATGATCCTCCATAGGTAGGTACTCAAGAAATGCTTGGGATTAGTTGTTTCCTAATATAATTACGCTCTAGCGTTTCTTGTGTTTTTACGAAATTCTCTAAACTTTACAAAATGAAATATCAAAACTAATCAAAAGCATTTAATCAGAGTAGATTCTACTATGTCGGCTCGAGTCAAATCACAGATTATATAATATATTCTATAGTCATATCATCCACGGGGATTTCCTCACGCGTTAAAAAGAACTAGGCGATTTGTTTTCCAAATGTACCTAGGTACTATTGGTTAAAATACAGTATCACCATTGTGCCCTGAGGATATTTCCTTCCGAGAACTTACCAGGAGCTACCAACCGTAGGCAGTATTTAGGGAACGTGTTGGTTTTTAGTCGTTAAGAATCCGGCATAGCATCCGTGACGGATTTTCCACACATAAGAAAAACCAGCATTGGAAAATTATATTTTGTGTGCAAGATATGTGTCTTTTTTTACGTATTCTGCCCCATAACGTATTCTGCCCCACAGCCTACTACAGTTGGGAGCCTCGGGTACGCCCTCGAAAGGATGTCACAGGACAAGATACGTGTCTAACTTTATTATTGTTCACGAACTACTTTTAAATAGTAATATAGGTACCTATTGCTGTAAATCCTTGAAGTATGGAAGAAAGAAGACATCTACAGGAGTGTTTTAAAGCAAACACAGTAGTGTGCAATGCTAAAGTCTAACATGCATGTACTTACTTTGTTTGTTCTGAAATATTCTCACTAGCATCAGTATCAAGACTCGCCCGAACCAACTGTAGTACCGACGACCTGAAGCTTTAGGGTAATGTATAAACAACAGGAATGTTATGTACAGTATACGTTTAATTCTATATGTAACGTTTTTGTTGTCTTAAATTGCTCTCCGCACATCTGAAGATGAAACGTTTCAAGAATTTTCTCAAGCGAAAAGTAAGGTACTCTTTGAACCCAAAATGAATATAGGTACTTATTATTTGTCAAGTACGGCAGCAACATCGTGCGTGTTGAGTTTTCAGGAGCGTACGATAAAATATTATGTAGATATATAATAGAAAATGGTCTTGAATTTTGATTTCGAATGTTGACGAGGCCGAGGAGCAAAGTGAAGGTTAAATTTTCTAAAATGAATGTCGTAGCAGAACTTGCGGAATAGGGATCTATGGTTTTGTTTTTGAAACGAGCTTCTGTCCCATACGATGAATCCATTTGTTGGCCACTATAGGAATAAAAGATATAAATTATAATAGGGTTTGACTTCTCTGTGTATTACTTGACATAAATTCTTTTTCATTATTCTACTTTCTACTAGTCCTACTAATATTTTCCCTAATATTTCGTGGGAACCTATTTCCGGGATGAAAAATAGCATGTGTTATTCCAGACTAGTTATAAGCTGCCTCTGTACCAAATTTCAGCTTAATCCGTTCAGCCTTTAGCCTAGAGCGTGATTGAGTAACAATCTTTCAAACATCTAAACATTCAAACATCTTCACAAACAACCCCTCCATGGGACCTGGAAGCGAGAGCCCTTGCGTCACTGTTCAGATGGCGCAAGGAGGCGCTGGAGCGGGGCCAAAGGCCTGCGTCTCGAGAAATCGAGGCCCAGCGGACCCTGCTCCACCAGGAAACCGTGGAGACATGGAAGGTGCGACTTGAGCAACCAAAGGGGGGATTCGCCACAATCGCGGCCGTCAGACCGGTCATGGACGAGTGGCTGGAGAGAAGACACGGTGCTCTCTCCTACCGGTTGACACAGATGCTTGCCGGGCACGGTAGCTTCGGTAGGTATCTGTGGCGAAAACACCGGGAAACCACGGCCGAGTGTCAGCACTGCGAGGACCGCAGCGATGACACAGCGCTCCACACGCTGGTGGAGTGCACGGCGTGGGCACAACAGCGACAGGTCCTCGTAGTGGGTCTGGGCGTGGACACTCTCTCGCTCGAGTCCATGGTGCGAGCCATGCTCTCCAGCGGGAGTAAGTGGGACTGCGCCGCCTCTTTCTGCGAGCAGGTTATGCTCGCGAAGGAGGCGGCGGGCCGGGTACGGGAGAGAACTCTCCCACCCGAGTTCCGCAGTCGGCGCCCTGGGCGCCGCCGACGTGTCTTCGCTGAAGACTATCGGCCTCCATGACCGGGGGTCTGAGGACGGTGAGAGGGCCGCTCACCGTCCTTACAGAAGCAGGCCCATGACGGCAGCGTGACGTGAGCAACTCACGCACGCCCCCCCTTAGAAGCGGGGTCACACCCGAAACCCCCCATAGACGCGGGATTACACCCGAACCACCCCCTGGGCGAGGCCGCATTGGCGGCCGTAGGTCTGTTGGGAGTCACGGGACATCCTTCCTGAGGGCTTACCCGGGGCTCTCAACCATAGGCTGTTGGGCGTTACGTGAGGTTTTTTAGTCGGTAAGAGTCCGGCATAGCATCCTACGAGGATTTTCCCTCACGTAAAAAAAAAAAAAAAAAAAATCTTCACAAACTTACACATTTATAATATTAGCAGGATAGAGCAACACGGCCTATGTTCTATGTACCTACTTAATTCAATTAACAGATTTACGTTTAAGTGCTAGCGCCTGTTATATTAGGTATTTTGTTGTTGTTTTGACTTGCAGATTTAATAAGGTAAAAAATACGGCTTGGGAATGGATCTGGAATTAAGATTGAGCTCTTTAGAACTTGGCAATTGGAATTTATCTCTAATAATCTAGAGACAACAAAATTTATGTTTTTTTTAATATATTTCTCAAGCCGCCCACAAAGCCTACATCATGGCTTAATGACTGCCATGCTATGTTGCTGGTAACCGGGACCATGGCTTAACGGGACTTCCAAAGCTCGAAAACGCTCGCAAATGTGACGAAGTGGACACACAAATGATGTATGTATTATGTTTATTATGAAAACTCACTCACTTGTACTATTCCACAACTTTTATTATAATTTTAATAATACCTGACCGGTTTCGCTATTATAGCATTCTCAAAGGTATAATAGCGAAACCGGTCAGGTATTATTAAAATTATAGTAAAAGATGTGGAATAGTACAAGTGAGTGAGTTTTCAAAATGTATTATAACAAGTTCCATCAAGTGCCAACAATCAAAAGTATAAAGGGTATGTTTAACTAATTTTTTTGGGTTCCCGCTTCCAATAGGAACTAATTCCCGTAATAATAAGTATGTGTTAATACAGACTTTGATCTATTCCTGTATTAAATTTTAGCCAGATCCTTTCAGTCATTAGAGCGTGAAAGAGTAACAAACCTCCAGACAACAAACTTTCGTCACAAATTAATTATGTAAGTACAGAAGGAAATTTTGATAAAAAGTATGCTCGAGCTACGCACACATAAACAACGCTCTCTGGATTTCACGTACACGAGCGACGTTAAAGGAGTTTCATAGTAATTTTAAAACCTGTTTGTGCCAGAGTGTGCGTAGCCGAGGGTTGCTTGAAAAAGAAAACTTACTCAACATAGTCAACATACATGAGATTGCGTTCTCGTAGTTATATCTATCAGTAAGATGGAAACAATACAAAAAAAATTTTTACCCCATTTGGAGCCCAGCAGCACAGGACAACCTGCGTGTAAGGTTTTGGACTCAAGTTCCCCCACAGCGTTCAAGTTAGACCAATATATGGCCGCACCTTTAACTGGGTACACACTCACATTCAGTTCTGGGAATACTGTAGCACCTCCTTGTGCTACGTCCGATAGCTGTAAAAAAAATTTTCAGTATGTTTTTGACAGCTTTAATTTTTTTTTAAATGTTGAATTTCAGGTTTTACAAGAAGGTTGTAAAAATCTAATGAGATTGCTTAAATTTAAACAGAGCCTGTCTAATCGGATACCAGGCTACCAGACTGAGATGATGGCTGTCCCCGGTGATGTAAGTATGTTTATGTATAGTGTAATGTAAAAAGTTTGCTGTAGAGTTACAAGCGCCAACAGTGCCGAAATATCGGGAATACATAATGTAACTAAAGCGTCAATATCCTCTCTAGTCTGCCGCCGACGTGTCTTCGCCGAGGACTATCGGCCACCATAACCGGGGGTCTGAGGACGGTGAGAGGGCGGCTCACCGTCCTTACAGAAGCAGGCCCATGACGGCAGCGTGACGTGAGCAATTCCCGCACGCCCCCCCTTAGAAGCGGGATCACACCCGAAACCCCCCCAAAGACGCGGGATACCACCCGAACCACCCCCTGGGCGAGGCAGCAGTGGCGGCCGTGGGTCTGTTGGGAGTTCTGGGACATCCTTCCGAGGGATTCCCCGGGGCTCCCAACCATAGGCTGTTGGGCGTGACGTGAGGTTTTTTTTTAGTCGGTAGGAGTCCGGCATAACATCCATGAGGATTTTCCCTCACGTTAAACAAAAAATAATCCTCTCTAGTCTTCCTGGGAAATAGTTCCGAGGGCTTGCCCGGGGCTCCAAACCGCAAGCTGTTGGGCAGGATACGTGAGGGTTTTTAGTCGGTAGAAGTCCACCCATAGCACCCATGTCATGAATCCCATGAAAAACCCATGGATAGCACCCACGAGGATTTTCCCTCATGTAAAAAGAAAAACAAATCCTCTTTATTCTAATACCTACTAAAGTTAGTAACTATTGTAATATAGTAGGTATAGATGGTTAACTAATTTTAAGCGGCTTGAACAACTTCAACATCGGGGGCAACCGATAATGTCGGTTAGTCCATTTTAACACGGTGATAAGCTCATGTCGTGATGGAATGAAAGCAATTGTGATATGTGGGTGCTTTTCTCTTCAGGAATAAAGACGCGAATACAATGCAATGTACTTAGATATGTAGTTAGTGGTAGAAAAACTAAATTAATGCAGTGGAAACGAGAAGTCTGCGAAGTATAGCTGGAGTGAAATTGATGGACAAAGAAAGGAATAGCGTGATTAGAAAACAATGTGGTATAACTGAAGATGTAGTGACGAAGATAGAAAAAGGGATGCTTAGATGGTTTGGACATGTTGAGAGGATGGATGAAAATAGACTGACTAAACAGATCTATAAGGCGAGAATGAATGGGCAAGCTGGTAGGGGTCACCCTCGGCGTACGCATGGTAACCAAATTGATGACCTGCTGGGATAAGGCCAGGTCAAGAGTACCCTTAACCGGCAAGCGTGTATGAAAGCACTTATGAAAGTAGAAGAAGCAAAAGTGGTATGCCAGGATCGTAGCAAGTGGAAAGCCATAGTCTCTGCCTACCCTGATGGGAAACAGGCGTGATGATATGTATGTATGTATGTATGTATGTAAAACTATTTTTAGAATAATTACGTACATAAAACATCACAGTGGCGACTCTATCACCGCCAGTGTTTATGTATCTGATATCCTGTATAAAGAGATTTTAGAAATACAGTAAGACCTATGTAAAATTTTCACTAAAACAATAAATGGAATCTAATAATAAAGTGAAGTACATAATGGAACTAAAATTTTACTTGTGTATAAAAATTGGGAGCATTCTATATTAAACAGCGCCATCTAGATGATAAATAAATAAGCTTGTTTTAAATCTAGAAAAATAATAATAATAAGCGCTCGTAGCCCCGCGGATTCAGTGTTCTGTAAACGATTACTGTAGTAAGCAACTTTCACTATGGCCAGTCCTTGGATTGGTGACTATTCATGTGACAACTTCGTGACATTTATTTGAGCGTTTCCGTGTTTCCGAAGGCACGTTAAGCCGTTGGTCCCGGTTGCCAGTAAAATGGCAGTCGTTAAGCCAAGTTGAAGGCCTTTTTAGGCTGCTTAAAAAATTTCAACAGCAGGCAGTCAACCTGCACCTGTCCATCAGTCCATCCCAACATGGCAATACGGCTCACCACCTATTACGTGGGACAAATTCTAAAAAGGTGAAATGTGCGCATATAATATGCCTCTGCCTACCCCTTCGGGGATAAAGGCGTGACCAAATGTATGTAGATATGTAGAGAAATAAAATATCTACATAGGTATAAAAATCACTGATAAAGTAGAAACTTGATCTCGAACCATTGACCTCCATTATTATTGATGGAGGTCATTGCCGTCATTTTTGATTTGCTTTACAGAATTACATACCTTTAATCAAAATGTCGTACCTTATGAATATCGGATCCAATCTGTTGAAAGAAATAAAAAAATATTAGACAATCCGATATTAGTCAATTTAATTCGTCACCTCACACGCATAAATCTTGCTTCGATCGATCGGACGACATGACACAAACTTATTTTATTACTAGCTGTTCTAAATCACTGCCGTCCTTTTGAGCAGTCGGTTAAAATGTAGTCCATATCGTTCCCAGGGAATCAAAATATTATTATCTTTATGCCAAATTTCATCTAAATCGCTTCAGGGGCTTAGGCATGAGAGCATGACAGACAGACAGAGTAACTTTCACATTTTTATAATTTTAGTAAGGTTATGTTCTTATCGTCAACTCGTACGAAACAAACATTCAGTGGTAGTAGGGTACTGTCGTGTATAAAAGCGTTTAACAATCGGACCACATTTATGCAGACGAGATGGCGAATCTCGTCTAAATTCGGTGAATTGCGGCGAATAACCCTCAAATTCACGTCTTCTACTTACCGGTGGAAAATCACAGTGCGGTTCGAAATACCCTCCAATTCCGTAGTTAACAACTTGTAACGGTTCAGCCGTTGTGATGTTTAAATTGGTTATTTGGCTCACTCGATGTGATATGCGTTTGATAACATCAGATTCCTTGTCATGAAGCCAAGCATATTTACTGATACGTTGTTCTACAACTTGTGTACTGCCGGTCTCAGGGTCATGAACTTTGGCTCTCTTTAACTGAAGAAATGGTAATTAGATTAATCTTTTTCTACTTCATGTACAGTGTTATTTTTAGCACAGTGTAAAGAGAACTGAATACTGCGGTTTAGTAAAGTTTTCAAGTATTCCTGGGACATACTTTCGCGGAGTTACGCAGAGATTTCGGGCATAAAGGGATAGGTGGGGACCATGTGGTTCTAGTCGGTTTGATTACGGCATAACATTCGTGGAAATTTCCAGAAGTAACAAAAAGGGAAAAATAGCTTTTCAAGATAGAGCAAATTTGTAGATTTTCATGATAACATCATTATTCTTGTCGTTTCTTCTATTCCCATATTAATAACGTCATTTTGATAACCTATTTACTTTCAGTAATAAGGTCGTGATGTTAACTTTATATTACTTTTACTGCTATTCTATGAGTCCCCTATTATTTAAAACTAGTTTCTGTTGTGTTACATACTTTATCGTATTTTATGTATTTCTAATATATTAGTGACAACCTGCGCCTGTCAATATCAACACGGCAATACTGCTCACCACCTATTACGTGAGACCAAATCTAAAAGGTGAAATATGGGCATATTAAATGCCTCTGTCTTTTTCGGGGATAAAAGGCGTCATTATTGTATATGTATGTGTGTATGTATGTATCTGTAGAATATAATTTACTAGCTGATGCGCGCGGCAACGCCCACGTGAAATTTGGTTCCCGTTCCCGCTTCCCGTGGGAACATTTTCCCGGGATAAAAAGTAGCCTATGTGTTATTCAGGACTATACTCTATCCCTGTACCAAATTTCAGCTAGATCCGTTCAGCCGTTAGAGCGTGATTGAGTAACAAACATCCAAACATCTAAACATCCAAACATCTTCACAAACTTTCACATTTATAATATTAGTAGGAAGTAGGATAGGATATTCACCTTTGGTCTAGCAATTTGTTTGATGAATTTTATTTCGCGTTCACTAATCACTTCATGCAATAAAGTTACATCAGGATTGAGGTACATAACTTCCATCTTGATGGGTGCTATTCTTAAAAACGCATGGTTTTCGGTCAAGTAACGACAGGAAAATCTACAAAAAAATCCTTAAATAAAAGAACGTTCAACAAAAAAAGCAGGCCTAGAAACATCTAAGTGGATGAACTAATAAATTCGTTGAATTTACTGAGTAATAAAAACAATACTTTTAATTTACTTTCTTCTTAAGCAACATGGGTAGGGGCACTCATACTTTTTCATTTGTTACATACATACATGGTCACGCCTTTGTCCCCGAAGGGGTAGGCAGAGGCATATTACAATGCCCACATTTCACCTTTTTAGAATTTGTCCCACGGAATAGGTGATGAGCCGTATTGCCGTATTTTTTATTTGTTACAGCATGTTATTTGTTTTAGTTTTTGCAAACCAATTTTGGTGACAAGAATTTAGTTTTCAATACACAACATACACCTAATACTTTAGTGTAGTAAGTAGGAGGTACCTGCTAGATGTTTTGATAGGAACCACCAGTTCACCGCGACATAAGGCCTCATATACATTTGCTAATTTTTCATCATCAGCAACGTTATTTGATTTGTCACCTTCTTCCTTAAATCCATTTGCCTGTATATTACAGCAAAAACTAAGCATATAATTTATCACATATTTATATTGACAAAGGAACTATTGCGACTTAGATTTACCTATCACCTTGTTTTGAGTTTTCTCTTCTGCAAGTAAGTTTTGATAAAAAGCAGTAACCTTTTTTACGGCTTGATCATTTTTAGGATACATATCTATTAGCCTTTTTGTCCAATTTAGTGCGCTCTTCTTGTCACCTGCTAAAAAATTGTTAGAATTGATTTTACATCCACTTTGACAAAAGATAATCTACTTATATTGAGAAAGTACATCCCATAAGTGACGTAATAATTGATTGTCCAAAAGAATTACAATATTAATTTTATCAAAAAAGGACTAAAACTAATAATTAAAGAGAAACGATTTAATAAAATAAATAAATATTCACGGACATCTCACACAACGCTATCTGATCCCAAAGTAAGCTAGGAATAACCTGCTTGTGTTATGGGTATCAGACCAGAAATATTCAGTAAAGATACGTGCACAGAAATCAGAAATTCTGATATCGGTGAATACGTGTAACAGTAAAAAATTAAGGGGCAAAAATGCGGGTTCTATTTAGTAAAAATAATGCACGATATAGGTACTTCTTAATTAAATTTACCTATATAGTGATAAGCTTGGCTTATATAGGTAATTATGTCAATCTCAGTAAACACATAGATATTTTCTTTATTGTGATATTTGCGCAAAGTTTCATTCATCCATAGCAAAGCTAGAACAAAGTGCTTCCCTTCGAACAAAGCTTTCACTATCTCGTAACAATCGTCAGCAGTCAGCGGTGACCTGAAAGTAGAAATGTCAGAAACATATTCTAAACATTTTTGTTTTCTGGGGTATCCTTCCGAGGGCTTACCCGAGGCACCCAACCGTAGGCTGTTAGACGAGATACGTGTAGTGTTTTAGTCGGTAGGAGTCCGGCATAGCGTCCATGTAGGAATTTTCCTCATGGAAAAAAATAAAGCATATTTTCCTTAAGTCTATAAATTGGTTTCATCTTAAAATGTCTATTTTTTTTACTAGTAGTTTTGTTTACTAGTAGTGTTGTAGTAAATGGAAATGCTGTAAAATGTTTCTTTAGCTCAGACCTATCACTAGTGAAACTGACATTAATGACCTTTTAATGTGTATTTTTAACGCTTAATAAATCTGAGATGGCAGGTCAGATTACTTTTCTGCCTTTAGTGTCCACATATAACCCTAATAGGTATGTGGGCCGTAGGGGGTTGCTTAACACCCAGTATAGGCCCATTCAATAGTAATGTTAAGCATCATATTTGTTTAGTAATTTTGCTTATGAGTGTACTTCGTGATTACACAAAATGATCTTGGTGGTTCTGCAAGAGTACGAAATTTTGTAAATATATAAACAAGAAGCCGTGAGACGGTCTCAGCCGATTTCCCCTCTCTAAAAGGTTTATTGTGGAAGTGAAAGTTCAATCCGATTAACGTTGTCATTTTTGTTTTATTTCAAACTTTGAACAGATGATCCACGTGACCTAGTGACTAGTTTAATGCAACAGAGTCACAGACTACAAACACAAGTCTCGCCGTAAGCCCCTCTGCAATATATTTTATAGAGAGGTGCTAAAACGGGGCAAATAGTAGCCCGTTGGCTCCAGTGGCGGATACAGAAAAATCTCAAGGGGGGGGCGCAAAAGATATTTTGAGTTCTAAGCTACCTTTACTATTAGCGCAATAAAAAAGTAATCTAGTCACATGTGAAGTTTATGAAAATTTTATTTGAAATGGTATAATGGTAATACGAGTACGAGGGCGTCACTGAAAATTTCAGGGTGTCAATCAATCAATCAAGGAAGTGTACAGTAAAAATACAATGTTCAAGTTTAAGGGACCTAAGGAAAAACACGTCTTGCGGGCATTCCATGGATTCACCGTGCGGGCGCGGGCGCCGCGCCGGGTCCGTAGCGTGGTACAGAGGGAAATGGAAATACTGTGAGGGTGTCTGGGACTTGCGACCCATTTGAGTAGGTTTAGGGTAGCCACCTTTCTATACGCATAAACGTTCACAATGTTCTCTGCCTAACCAGATTAGATAAGATCCTAACAATGTCGCTTTGGATATTCGTTTTAATGAAGAGTTTATTGAAGTTCTTGACAATAACTCTTTAACGGACACGCAGCCGAAGAGTTTCCTGCATTGGCTGCTTGGTAGCGCTGGTATCTTCAATACATAAACTGACCATTTATTTTTGAACTCAAAACGGAACATAAGTTTTTAAAACACATTAAAGTGGTAGTGGACTGGTCACGTCTGCAGGAGACTGACAACCGATGGAGAAAACGGGTTCGAGAATGAAGACCGCGAAAAACGTCGACCCGCCAGATGGACTGACGACTTGGAAAAGGTCGCAGGCTGGGACTGGATGCGGAAGGCACAGGACCGTAAATTGTGGCGTTAATTGGGAGAGGTCTGAGTCCAGCAATGGACTGCCATAGGCCATAGGCTGATTTGATTGATTGAATCAAATGGGCACCACATCCAATAACGTTCAACAGTTTTTTCAGAGATGATTTTAACTTTGCTAATACATTATAGTTCCTCTCCTCGCCTATCTACCGAAACCCCCAACTTAATGTAAATAATCGCCAATGATATCTGAGGTTTCACCAGAATATCTTTTTTTTTTGTCGCTGGGAATACAGTTGGGCACCGTCAATACAGCCACGAGAGCAGCAGGAACGGTGTGGGGGCACCCGGTCCCGGATTGGGACCGTCCTACCCACTAAACCCCGCGGTGTTCCTTCCTCCTCCTGAATTCTCTTAAAAGATGATTCACGTCGCGCGTCAATTTGGCCGGGTGTGCCCTGCAGGTTCGTGACTCCTCCGGGGAGCAAGGTGGGTGACACCCCCGGAGCTCTCTAAGGAGCTGACAAAAAATCAAGCCCGCATGGTTACGCTCTCAAACGCTTCTCTGCTTGAAGAAAGGGTAGAAAACTACCGAGCGGGTAGGCACTAAAGGCATCTCCAGAACACGGGGAGGTGCCTTTCGCCAGATGATCTTATCTTGGAGTTCTAACATTTTTACTTTTATACCTTCTGTCTATGGATTCCCCGACCACGCGAGTCTCACGAACTTCGTTTAAATAAATTCCCGGTGTTTCGGTAAACTGGACTATTTAGCGTCCCGGCGCTATGTTCGGGGACACCGGGACAGGTGACCGAAAAAAGGGACAGCTCCGTTCAAAACGGGACGTATGGTCAGCTTATCAATACGTCGAGTGTGTGTTAGTTAGAGCAGGATAGACACAGTACACACACGATCGCGTCGTCCGCGCCGGCGCCCCGTCCGCTTATGATTGTTATGCTTCCGTTACATTACTTGCAAAGTTGAATGAAGTTCGTCGGCGAAGTCGCCCGAGGCTAAGAAAATTTTTGACGAAGTGCCTCTCTACACTATCGTATTCCTCCAACTTCGCGAGTAATGTAGAGGAAGCATTATAGTTAAAGACCAAAATTTTGGGTGGCCTGGCGCGGCGCGCACGAGCGACGACGCTTGCGTGTGCCTCTCAAGGGGGGGGGGGGGGGGCGCGCGCCCCCCGCGCCCCTACCCTGTATCCGCCACTGGTTGGCTCTAATACTTACTAAAGTTTCATGAAATGCTTACTATGGAAGTCTTTACGAAATCACGTTGTTCAGTTTTCATAGAATTAAATTTTTTTTACGGGTGATATGGGAAGCTATCTCACAAGAATAGTAAAAATCTGTCCTTTGTAGCGATACTAAAGTGTAAATAAGAACCCACAAGTATATTATCCCAGTTACATAAACTTAGAGATCGAAGCTAGATGGGAACTTTACAGACAAGCAGAACGAACCAATTGGTGTACCTACATAAATGTGTACATTTCGCTAGGTTATGTGGAGCCTCGATCGATATAATCCAATCACAGTGGCCTACTCTGTCTAGTTTGCATGATTGGACACGAGTACAAGATTATTTGAACTTACACAGTTGTTGCTTTATTGTAGAATGTAGAACTGCTTTGTGGAGTATTACGGGTATTACGTACCTATAAGCGGCTTTGTTCAGGTTTCCATTCGATAGATCCTCGACGGTCAAATTGTAAGTCTTTTGCAACCTACCCAGTGCTGATGCTGCACCGATTAGATCCTTCTGTAGAGGATACTTGAGGTTTTTATGTTTCTTTGTTATGTTTTCTAAGAATAATAGAAATGCATTTTAGTGCTTTTGTTCCTGTTGTGAGTCCTGGGGTATCCTTCCGGGGGCTTACGCGGTTCTCCTAACCGTGGGCATCTGCATCTAAAAACCGAACTACCTACACGGTAGTGTGGTTTTATACGGTAGGAGTCCGGCGTAGCATTTCTGTGGTATTCCTTACGTTAAATAAAGTATTTTTGTTGCGACTCCTAAAACAATCCACTGTTAGTACCTAATTAGATTGGTCATAAAAAAAACAAATAGGGGAATTCAGAGCTCCAAAGAGTTTATCTATAACTAGCTGACCCGCGCAACTTCGTTTGCGTTAGAGAGCCAGAAATAGAAAGGTTCCCCGTCGCTTCTATTCTCATCGCGTGGTTTCCTGTCGCGTGTATTCCCGTTGCATTATTTTGGCACAAATTGGGTTTTCATTAAAATGGTTATTGTAAGCGAACCTACTTCGAAGATTGAGGGTCCAAATTAAACTCTTCGTAACTTCTTAAATTCCAATTTAAGAAGTTACGAAGAGTTACACATTACTATACATTTTTTTATAATTATCTACTAAAAATAAGGACATGAACTTCATTTAAATAGGTCAGGTGGCTCCCCAATTTATAAGATAAATAATACAATTACCCTTAGCACTACCAGTAGGGATACGGGATACTTTTCCGTGACTATACTGGTAGTGCCAAGCGGTAGTGCCAAGGGAAATATGTGTCGACATGCAGCAGCGCCACTGTTGTTGCAAACGAATATGAAGGCAATTTCGCATACTGAAGGGCATAAATAAAGAAAAATACACAGTTTTAGTAAAATTACTTATTGATTGAATACGACATTTTAAAAAAAATGAGACCTTCCTTTTTTTAAATCGAATTGAACTTTCAAACATCTGTCAAAAAAAAAATTATTAAAAAAGTACAGAATAAGGAGTATCAATATGAACTATAGGACAATTCCTCCCAAAATATTTTTCTACCCCATTTTAACTACGTTAAAAGAAAAATTTCAATAAAATACAAAAAACGTCTCCCATCAATTCAGTTAAAGATGTTTTATGCCAAATTTGAAGAAGATCGGACCAAGGAATCACGTTGTCCCATACAAACTTTGCAACCCTTGTTTACCCCCTTAGGAGTTGAATTTTCAAAAATCCCTTCTTATTGCTCGCCTACGTGACATAAGGAGCATTTGTGCGAAATTTCATGGTTCTAGACCCAGCGGTTTAAGCTGTGCGTTGATCGTCAGTCAGTCAGTTCTTGTTTTTATATATATAGATTTGTATTACTTGTTGGAAGTTGAATGTACAAACATTTTATTATGCACATTTTGCGCATATTTTTTTCAAAAATTACTTTCTTTTTAAATTAGGTACCTAAGTACCTATATGCAGTTTCCAAGACGTTTTTACGTATTCGGAACCTTGCCGGAGTCTTGGTATAACTGTGGATTGTAGGTGTTTACAAAAGTCACAGCAATGTAATGTAGTCTACAATACTCAATACGAATATTGTAGACAAATATTGCTCTCATAGTTTCTTTTGTAAAAATCTTATTTTATCTTATTACTTACGTGTTCCCATTTTCATAATAATCTTCAAACTGTCTAAATCAACGGTCAACTGTTTTATCAATGTGTAAGCTTTGATGGGATTTTGTACGTAGTTCGGAATATCTTTTATCGCCTCATTATGCTCGTTTTTATATCGGTCAACATATCTGTAGTTAAAAAGACAAATTAAGTATAAATTGTTCTTTTACAGGAGTTTCTTTACGGGTGATACCCATTGGATTTGGAATGTTCAGACGCGGTTAGTACATGGAGCTTCGCCAAGTTTGCTTGTGCATGAATTTCTGATGAAGCTGGCTTGAGCCCAAAAATCTCGACAGAACTCTTCGGCACCTTTCAGAATATCGAGGAGAAGGTAGGTAGTAGTTCCTTTTTAGTGATGAAGAAAACTAGTTTACTCAAAGTACTTCTTGAATGCATGCTTACCTATTTAGTATGTATAACTTATGTTCTTGACTGCTAATATAATTTTCAAGGTCATCAATCGTCCTTTTCAGAGTGTTCGGTAATGCCTCGAGGTCTACGATAGAAGAATATATTTCTGTTTTTGTCATTACAACTAAGTGATATAGCACTAGCAGTCTTGTATGCATTCTATGAGGGCTTTTCATATTTTAGAAATGTGTAGTCTTCAATGAAAAAAATCTTCTGAGGAACTTTATCAGTCAGTTGAACATTAAGTAAGAAAAAGAATTAGTACAGGTATACCTATGCATTAGTGACCGACCGAAGTTTCGGTTTCGGTTTCGGTTTCGGCCAGTTTCGGCCAAAAAATCGAGTTTCGGCCGCAGTTTCGGTTTCGGCCAAAATGGGCCGAAACTTTCGGCCGGGCCGAAACTCACGTGTTCATGAATTTTGAGTGCCTAGCTCTGCTTGTGACGTGTCAGCCCAACCAGTTATATATATATTACTAATCGAAGATTTACAGATTTACAAAGGACTTCCAATCAATAGTTATAATAATACGATTTTTACGGAATCCTAAAAAGGTGATCTAGGTCATTACATAACCCTACCCCTTTGTTGTCGGTTCCGTTGACTTCGTTGGTCGTCTATCTGTCTGTCAGCAGACTCATGCACTGTGATAGTTAGATAGTTAAAAAAATTACAGATGATGTGTGTCTGTTGCCGCTATAGCTACAAATAATAAAAATAGACAAAATAATAATATTAAAGGGGGCCTCTCAAACAATATACGTGATTTTTTGGTGATTTTCTTGTACGGAACCCTACGCGCGCTAGTCCGGCTCACTGTTGTCCAGTTTTAGTTATATACTTCTAGAATGTAACCAAAACCAGCCAAAAGCTAGTAGCAGGGCACCGTGTGGTTTTAGTCGGTAGGAGTTCGCAATAGTCTTGCGAACTCCTACCGACTAAAACCTACTTAATCTGTGCGTAATTCCACACGTAAAAGAAAGAAACTCATCTTTAGGTGGAGATATTTCTAAAATGAAAAATAAAAATAACCGGCCAAGTGCGAGTCTAACTCATACTCGGAGGGGTTAAAGCCTATTAACGGGACATGAGGCCTAGCCGTCCGTCTGCCTATTAGTCACGAGGTTGTATCGCTGGAACCGTGCCAGATATAGGCCTAAAATTTTCACTGTCCAGTAGTTTTACCGACTAAAAACCACGCGTATCCTACCAAACAGCCTACGTTTGGGAGCCCTGAGTGTGCCCTCGTAATGATGCATACTGCGGCCGCGTCTTTGGGGGGTTGTTCACTTGTTATCCCGCTTCTTGAGCGGGGCGTGGATGCATCTCTTACGTCATGCTATCGTCTAAGGCCTGCTTCTGTAAAGACGGTAAGCAGCCCCGTCACCGTCCTCAGGCCTCCGGTCATGGATGCTGACAGTATGGGGCACTGCCGCAGACTGTGGAACTCGGGCGGCAGAGTTCTCTCCCGCTTCCTCCCTAACGTCTCTTTTACGAGCATGACCTGCTCACAGGAAGAGGCCTAAAAGGCTGAAATTTTCACTGTCCAGTAGTTTTACCGACTAAAAACCACGCGTATCCTACCAAACAGCCTACGTTTGGGAGCCCTGAGTGTGCCCTCGTAATGATGCATACTGCGGCCGCGTCTTTGGGGGGTTGTTCACTTGTTATCCCGCTTCTTGAGCGGGGCGTGGATGCATCTCTTACGTCATGCTATCGTCTAAGGCCTAAAAGGCTGAAATTTTCACTGTCCAGTAGTTTTACCGACTAAAAACCACGCGTATCCTACCAAACAGCCTACGTTTGGGAGCCCTGAGTGTGCCCTCGTAATGATGCATACTGCGGCCGCGTCTTTGGGGGGTTGTTCACTTGTTATCCCGCTTCTTGAGCGGGGCGTGGATGCATCTCTTACGTCATGCTATCGTCTAAGGCCTGCTTCTGTAAAGACGGTAAGCAGCCCCGTCACCGTCCTCAGGCCTCCGGTCATGGATGCTGACAGTATGGGGCACTGCCGCAGACTGTGGAACTCGGGCGGCAGAGTTCTCTCCCGCTTCCTCCCTAACGTCTCTTTTACGAGCATGACCTGCTCACAGGAAGAGGCCTATGGCCCCGCTCCAGCGCCTCCTTGCGCCATTTTAAACAATGATGCAAGGGCCCTTGTTCCAGGTCCCATAGAGGGATCCCGGCTAGAAGACATGCCGCCTCAATTGAGATCGTGCGGTATCTCCTTATCACCCTGACAGTCTGACAGAAGGCGACCTTCTGCGGGCTAAGCAATCTAGCCGCATTGCTAGCCATCAGGATCTCCGCCCATACGGGGGCTCCGTATAGAGCCATGCTCCGCACGATCTCAAGGTACAGTCTCCTGTAGGGAGCGTTGGGTCTCATGATATTGGGTAACAACCGCGAGAGTTCGGCTGATGACCCATCCCTCAGCTATGTGACCAAACTTCGGAAGTGGTATTCAAAGTTCCACCGGCTATCGAGCACGAGCCCCAGATACGTCATCGAGAGTTCGATGCCGACGCTGACGGCCCCTATATGTAAGCTGGATCCCGCAGGTGGCCTCAGGGCTGCGTCTGGGTGCGTTGCTCTTCGCGCTGTAATTAGGGTGTCGTCGTAACACGTTGCGCACGTTACCCGTTACAGTGACACCTCTGAGCAACGGACCACGCAGCACCCAATCGTAACCGAAGTTCCACAGAAGCGGTCCTAAGACCGATCCCTATGGAACATCGAACGACACATCTCGCGGACCCAGCCCTAGCCAGCTCGGGTGAGTTATGGCCCTCTCGGAAAGATAGGCCCCTACAATGCGACGGAGGTATGGGGGCATTCCATGGTAAATAAGCGCCTCCCAAACGCAGCTCCAGGGCAAGGTGCTGAAAGCGTTGGCGATGTCAAGAGACACTGCCACCACCACCTCACCCTGTTCTGATGCCGATAACAAAAAATACCTACTAAAATCATAAAAAAAGCTTTCACACAACAAACGTAATTTTAGTGCCCAATTTTTGTAACGGAACCCTCTGTGCGGAATCCGACTCGCACTTGGTTGTTTTTTTTTTTTTTTCAATATGAACACGTGAGTTTCGGTTTCGGTTTCGGTTTCGGCCGAAACTGACCCTGGGGCCGAAAGTTCGGTTTCGGCCGGAAAACCAGTTTCGGTCGGACACTACTATGCATCTACATGATTTTTAAAATTATGCCCTTTGCCAAAACATCTTTTGTTTTTTTGAATTATGTATAGACGCTTAAATCACAGAATTATCTAATGGTGTAGGAACCTAAATCTAGTATTTTATGCAATAGTCTTTATACAATAGAACATTAAATTCGGTTTTAATTATTCAAACGGAATAATTATACATACCTACTTTATAATCCTTATTATGATAAGTAGAACGTAATTAAATTTGCTGCATAATTATTGATATGATTAATAAAGTGATTAATTATTTTTTAAATTGAAAATGGTTACAACCAAATTGAAAATTGGAAAGCGATTTTATCGCCTGTTTTTATCCAGTCCATTAATATTTCTTTATAGGTACCTTTACTCCGCCGTTGTAAATTTGTTGATCATTGTACTGTTGTAGATTATTAAGTATCTATGTATTGAAAAAAATCGTTCCTAAATGCATTTCAACACAAGCAAACTACTTATCTTGATAGGCGATAATACAAAACATACTAAAGAGAGAAATAGATACTGGAGGTAGACATACAAAAATCACGGTCAAAACAGCACACACAGCCGATCAACTACTATTTCATCATTCCATCAATTAACTACAAATGTGACGAATTCTGCAATGTCGAAGAAAACGATCAGATCACGAGATCAAAGATGTTTTTGTTGAACAAACAAAGCAACGGAAGGGTGTTCCAACACTCTTAACACTTTTAAACTATGATTCAGCTGCGAGAAAGAAAAGTTGGTAAAAATATGATCTCTCCAACATATTAAAGAACTGACATAGAAAACGATATCAGATCACAAGATAAAAGATGTTTTGTTGAACAAACAAAGCAACGGAAGGGTATTCGAACACTCTTAACACTTCTAAACTATGATTCAGCTGCGAGAAAGAAAAGTTGGTAAAAATGTAATCTCTCCAACATATTAAAGAACTGACATAGAAAACGATATCAGATCACGAGATAAAAGATGTTTTGTTGAACAAACAAAGCAACGGAAGGGTATTCCAACACTCTTAACACTTCTAAACTATGATTCTGCTGCGAGAAAGAAAAGTTGATAACAATGTGATCTCTCCAACATATTAAGGAACTGACATAGTGATGGTTAATAGAAGAGACCCTGGGACCCTTGACTATGCTTTCTTTTGGATCAATCAATAAATCAAACCAATCTAGGTAGTCGACGGTCCACCTGGCGGGAGGTTATCCATCCTACCCCACGTGTACCAATTGCGGTCTCCACTCCAGGACTCGTTTGCTCTTTTGTACGGGTTTTGTATCAATATCAATATCAATACATATAATAAAATCGTAACTGTCTGTTTGTCTGTACGTTTGTGCACGCTAATCTCAGCAACCGCTCAACCGATTGCAATGCGGTTTTCTTTATTGCGTTGCGGTTTACTCCACTTAACCTTTTGTGTTTGTTTCATGTCAATCGGTTCATAAATAAAAAAGTTATATCTAAAAAATCACATACAAAATGCAGCGTACGAAGTCGCAGGCAACAGCTAGTTATAAATAAATAAAGAAATTTCTGATTCATATTATTTATAGGTATTTTATATCTCAACTAAGAGTATTGACGAGGCTTCATTTCTTGACGTCACCGCACCGCTAAAGATTATTATAGGGGTTTTCCATCATGGTCATGCACATGATCCCGATACTTATCCAATCCTCTTTTATTGTTAACAGTCTTTTTCTCTTTGGTGTATCAGGTTACACGGTCTAGTAAACTCTTGACCACATGTGTAAATTATTTATTTACACACTAGAAAAAAAGATATAATAATAATGAGCACCTAACTTTTCCACATTCTTCTTCGCCCTTTTCAAATGATATTGAATTTATATAAATCCAGTGAAAACCACTGTCTACAAAGTTGGAACTATTTTGAATGCACAATTTAGTAAGAAATTGAATGGCGGTGAAACAAATTAAAAGTTTATAGGTTTGTATTATCTTTTTAGACCTTAGTATAATGCACGTAATGCCATTTAAGAGGATAGTTTAATTTACATACTGACCCCATTTTGAGTCTAGAAGCACTGGGCAATCCGCATGTAGGTATGATAGCAGGATCACGCTCTCCAGAAGGGTGCAAATTAAACCATAATACAGCAGCACCCTTCACAGGATACAGGCTAAGAGGAAGTTCAGGGAATACTGTAGCACCTTCCAGTGGTACTTTAAATAACTACAGACAGAAAGCGGGTTTCAGTTAGATACGATGTGATATCCTCGCGTATTAATAAAATAGATTTCGCCATAATTCGTTTCATAATAAAGCCAACCCCAACTGGATTGGGAAAAGGAGGATGATCATGATTTCATTTCATAATTATATATGTCAAACATGACTTTACAGAATCAACCAATCAGCATAGAACTCCATAACTAGTACAACAGGAAAGCCTTCCCATTTCATACATTACTACTGATATATCTCCACTACTAGGGATATATTGACGTGTTTTCCACTTTTCCAAAAACCTTTATACATAACATTATACTCGTGTTATTTTACTCACATAAAAGAGTATAGTGGCAATTTTGTTTTTGTCGGGTTTTGTACACCCTCTATGAATTGCCTGCAAGACAAAATAAATTAAGTAGAACTTATGGTATTGACGGTACATGTATTAAATTTCTGTTTGTTAACTTGACGATACTATTCTCACTAAGGTAGTTCTACTCAATGTAGTGCTATTGGTCCATATTAAAACATTAGAGAGCAGGTATCACTCTAACAGTATCACTCTAACAGGTATCACTCTAACAGGTATCACTCTAACTCTAACTCACTAAGACTGATCTCCGAACTCAGTGAGCCAACTCCGTGCAGAATATGAGAGAATATGCAGAGTCCGATATTAAGGATTTGTACCAACTATCGTTTCAGGTCGGTTTGAACTCTTAAGATCCTACTGGGTTCCGTAAGTATTTATTATCATAAGCTCTCATGTTGATTACTTTAATCAGCAAAACTTCTACATGAAAATTAAAGTTATAAATGAATCGTAGAAAGTTCTCACCGACGGAGTATCATAGCGTAGTTCGTGCTGTCCTCCTATTCCATAATTAATAACTTCTAGTGCATCAGCTGATTCGATATTCAAACCAGTCATATAAGCTACACGGCGTGGGATGTGGGCAGCAATTTCAGATTATGTGTCTTTCAACTAAACTGATTTACTGACATGATATCGTACTAGACGAATGGTTTTCTTGTGATTGTTTTTAGACTTTGAGGAGTTTTTTAACTGTTGGGTAACAGATTTTTTAACAAATTTTTGGTTAATTTTTTGCATTCTGTGTGTATGTATGTGGATGTATTATTGTGTGAGAAAGTCTAGGTTTTATTTACAAATATTTGCTGCTAATGGTGCTACTGATTAGAAGTGGTACATCCGCCGCATGATCATATTTGTGAAACGGATTTATTTCAGAAGACAGTGTCATACTACCTCTGCCTTAATAAATATGGTTTCACGAGTTGTATTGTATCTTGCAAACTACTTACAATTTTGATGACCTCTTGTTACCTTCCATGTTGCGATTTGTTTGAGTTTCTCAATTTCATTCTCTATGCATCAGGATTGCTATGCATCAGTTCCATTTTAATTGGTGCCAACTTTAAAAATGCATTATGTTCGGATATGTAACCTGTCAATCTATAAAAGAACAAAATATCCTACGTAAAGACAAAAGTAGATTGATTGATTTGATCAAGAATTATATTTAATAATTTTTATTTCAGCCAATACGCATCGTATATGAAGAAGCAGAAGTGCTTGTGTCCTGTGTACAGTAGATATACGATGTGGATGATGATTGCAGTCAAATTTATATGAATACGATAAATGCGAAGTATGAATGTGCTGGATAAAGTGCAAACAATTGTGACAAGGAAACTTTCAACAATAGAAGGTAGGAAACAAAATATCTTATAAATAGGAAGATAGAAAATGCTGTGGAAAGACAAAAAATCTGATAGTCAATTAATAAATTGTGACAAGGTTAAATGGAAGAGAAAGAAAAACAAAGATAAGAAAATAAATAAATAGAGAAAGTTAAGGAGAAGTTCATGTTAGTATTGTACCTACTGCTCGTTATGTTTAGATTTGTTCCTGAATGATAAATGAGGCACTCAAAAACAATGATCATCCACAGGGGACCACCGCCGGTGTATTTTTTACTTGATTTAAAACTAGTGAAGTAGTTACGTACGTAAGTGCCAGGGGATGTATTAGTTCAAAATATTCCACATACCTGGAACATGTTGATGTGGTTATACAGTTTCACTACGGCACAACTTCTCATAGGTTTCTTTGGAGTCAATGTAAGCTTTGATAAATTCAGGTTCATTCGCAGCTTTCTATAAATTATAAACTTTTTGAGAAACCAGGTCGCAAACTCCAGACTCCTTCGGGGCGTTATCCCTTGTGCCACAATATGAACACGGCGCGAACCTGCTCGGTTTATACATGGAATGCTAAGGTCTCATATAACAACAATATCGGTAAGAATTTCTCATCTTTGATACCAGACAATTTCTGCCCAGCTTTCCACTAAACCCAACAAAGAATTACACACATGTACATAAGTATGTGATCTAGATTTTTTTCGGCTAGGGCGTGAGTTAGTCCTAGTTGGAATACAACAATTGAATTTTAATTTACTTACTTTATTTCCTTCAATAATATTTCTGCTTTCATCTGCGATTTGGTTAATATACAACGGTATGTTATGTAAGACACGGCGGTTTTCCGGATCTAAATCTAGCGGCGTGAATGTCCATTTTAGTGCATTCCTCATATCCTCTGTAATAATGTTTGAATATAATTATCCTTATACTGGTATTAGAGATAGAAATAATCTCTGTAATAATGTTTGAATATAATTATCCTTATACTGGTATTAGAGGTAATATGAGATAGAAATTCTAAATCATCCTTATATTCAAGGATGATTTAGAATTTCTATAAAATATTCAGATACATAAAGAGATATTCAGATGGTAATTCATTTTGATTACTTTACCTACTATAGATATTAAGTGCACCCAAAGCATTAAGATAATATATTCATCGATTTTAGTGAATGTATAAGATATTCCTTCTTTGTACCTGCTGAAAGCGTCTATCATTCATGCGCATAATTTTCATAGTCTCCCTATGTATAGAAGACCCGTCCTAGTTCATAGCAGTCATCTGCAGTTATTGGTGAGCTGACGGCAAAGTAATAATTTTAACTGTTTTCTATTTCTACATTTCCATATTAACACTTTCCCCACGCACTTGTATCATTATTATCATATTCCTTTTGTCAGTTCGGCAACGAAGTTAAACGCTAACTAACTTTTAAAGTAAGGCATTCCATGCTACACGGGTAAATGAATTGACTAACGTTTTAACCAAGTTGCACTCGTTCGTGGTGCAACTTGGTTAAAAGTTTCTTTCATTTCTTCATTTCTCCACCTTAGTCCATTCAATTAGATAGGTCTAAGTCCCTAGGTAAGGCTTCACTTTTTTCGCCTTTTTTACGTAAAATGATTGTACTTTAATTTACACCATACTCATAATGTATAAGCCACTCCATTTAGTTTTCCTTCCGCTATTTCTTTTACGTCTAGTTTAAATGTTTCTTGTAAATTGACGATCGCTTTAGCAGCACCTGCTATAATCAACTTGCCTAGGACATACGTATCTGTCTTCTAATATTGTAAAGTTTATGTATTCTGCAAATAATAAGTGTAAAAGTTTTGGAAATATTTGGACGTTTGTTATTCATTCACTTTTTAATTTACAGATATCTGACAACATGAAGACTATATGAGGTACTGTAATATAACTACAGGTGGAGCTGCGGACATTAGTTAGTGATGAAACAATATCGTGGTTGGCGTCCCAACAAAACCCATATTTGATGTTTTTTTATGGCATAAATTTTGCTGTCATAATATCTTCAATATGGTAAAGATCAATACTCAACCTTTTCATAAGGGTAAAACCGTTATAGAATTACTCAAGTAGGCGTGAATATCTGTCGTCGCCGTTTCATGATGTGTTTGAAATTGATGCAGATATCTGGGATAAAACGAATTTGTATTAAAGTAATAAATTTTGTTCTGAGTATATTTGGTAAAAACGAATCAATCTGATATTATTTTTTCATAGACGCAAGTCGTTTCTCTTCGTTGAAGACGTATATATTCAAGATATTTATTAATTTATTTTGTGTTTCCAGTAATTTTTCCAGATTCTCAACTGCTTTGAAAAGTTCTCCGTTAAACGAAGCACAAAAATTGAGAAAGAAACATGTCATGAAAATAATTTCTAAATCATGAATCATTTTCACTGACATGAATTATAAGTATTTAATCACATTGCAAGAGTGGAACTAACGTAGATGAACAAGTCAGCATAAATGACCATGACCATCCTAAGCATTTTTTTGTATTATGGAACTGTGTTATGAAAATTATTATAACGTAGTAAAGAGATTTAATCTTCATTAAACTTCACGGCACTTTGACCGTGTTTAACGATCTTTATATTTTTTTTAGCTGAATAAATACTTGTAAATAAAAATATAGTTCTGGCTGTCTGGGACTTTTTTTGTTTAAAGTGAGGATAATCCTACATGAATGCTATGCCGAACTCCTACCGACTAAAATTCACGTTTCCTACCTAATGCCTACGGTTGGGAGCCCCGGGTAAGCCCTAGGAAGGATGACCCCAGGACTCCCAACAGACCTATGGCTACCATTGCAGCCACACCTAAGGGGGGGGGGGGGCGTGGGCTATCCCGCATCTTTGCTGATTGTTCAGATGTTATCCCGCTTTTGGGGGGGGCGGTGGGGGGGGGGGCTGCGTGAATCCCTCACGTCACGCTGTCGTCTAGAGCCTGCTTCTGATAGGACGATGAACAGGCCCCCTCACCGTCCTCATGCGCCCCCGTCATGGAGGCCGATAGTCTGTCTGGGACTATACAACTTGACATTCATCATGCCTTCTGACATTATTATCCCAAGAATATCTTTGAAGCCCAAACTAAACTACTACTATCTGTTTACAATTGCTGAACCAAAAAATCTGGATCTGTTTGCTTGAGTATTCTGGTGAACGGTGTTCTCAACGATTTGTTCTCATATTATTAGGCACTAAAAATTATAAGCTACCTTTGTATGCAACTGAGACAGGGCCAAGAAGTTTAAAACATATTAGATTGCACAACTACTCACTACGTGTTATGTGGGACAAAAAACTATATGGTGAAATGTGGGCGTCTACTATGCCTCTGCCTCCTCTTGCGAGGATAACGACGTGACTGTATGTAATACAAATACAATATAAGATAGAGGTAAGTATGCAATATGGCACATTAGCATAAGCATAAGTTACTTCCGCGGAAGCTGCCATATTCTCGTTGGCATGTGGTGACATTTTATCTATGTAAGTACTACGTGTTACTTCTAGACATACTTAAGAATTATAATATCCTTTGAACCGTTCTTCTTGTGGAAGTTCTGTTGATACACCAGAGTCATTGGAGGGAGTGCATATTCTATAAATGTAGTAAGTGACCATAGCCCGCTAGCTCAGTATCATGTAAGGGAGCTCTGCGAAATTTATCGTAGGCTACAATCAGCATTGATATAAGAGAGGGGGACCGTTTGTCGCATTTCGCCTTTACGAGTTTTGGAAGCCATATCACACGGGGACCCGGGACCAAATGATTAACTTGATATGCCTTTCCAAACTCAGAATTTGACCAAAGTACTACTAGTCCACAAACTATGTTGACCCCCCTAGGCGAGACCGCAGTGATAGCCGTAGGTTTGTTGGGAGTCCTTGGATATCCTTCCGAGGGCTTACCCGGGGCTCCCTACTGTAGGCGATTGGGCGGGATACGTGAGGTTATTAGTCAGTAGGAGTGCGGCATAGTATACATGAGGATTTTCCCTCACGTTAAAAAAAACTGTGTTGAAAGCCTTAGCCCGACTTGAAAATTTAGAATAAGAGGTAGCCACATTGCGTTAAAACGGGCACTATGGTCAGCAATGTGAGCTCTGTGTTGCAATCGGGCAAGGGTACACTGACCAATTTCCATCAGCTGGGTTCTATGCTTGTCTGTGTATCAAATATCCAAAGAGGTGGCATAAGACTAGTGAAGACTATTTTACACCTATACAACTAATGTGCCAATGACAAATAAATAGGATTATTTTAAAAACATATTTATTTTATTATTATTTCTGTTTACATTCACGTTGTTTTACGGTCAATTATGATTACAATATCAATATATTTTGAGTCATATTATTGCTACAATCGATCATTTAAGAGGGAACATGGGCTAAAACTTTTTCCATATGTTTTCCCCTATTTTTTTTCTTTTTTTATGCCTCCAGAAGACTTTTTTTTAAACTCAATATAATACTATACACGTTCCTAGATATTATTTCTTTTTGACGGTAAATAATAAAATTAATAAAAACGAGCGTTATAAAATGGAGGATGGAAAATGATCCGTAGTTGGAGAACTACCGGACAAATTAAACAGTAAAAACTTTAAAACAAAAATAGGAACCTGAACATAGGTATCTTTCTTAATAGAATGGTGTTAAAAATTAAATTATCTATTGAATTCCAATATAGTATTTTATTAAATAATAGGTTCAGTTTTCACGGAGAAAATGGTAACACGAAACATCGAATTAGTTCAAAAAATTATGGTAAAATCGATCGGAACTGCAGCTGTCCTTATCACACTGTACGAAGTTGTCCACGTGCAATTCGACGGCAATACTCGTAGCAAATAGTTTGATTCAAAGAAATTTAGAGCCCTTGTTCCCTCTTCAAGTTATTTTTTAGACATTATGCACATTCGAAATATTATCTACAACTAATTCATTTGGATTAATAAAAGTATGTTGTTCATTTCTTTCTTTTATATCTTTTAGCTCCTTGAATATCCTTATGAACACGTGCAGTATGTGATCAGGAATAAATTCTTGGTCATCCCCTTCAAATTTCAAGTCGCGGGGACGGAAGAACTCCTGCCCACCTTGGTGAAGCCATTTGTTGGCCACTGTGGATACATTCAAAACTATGTTAATGCCAAAAGGTGGAAGATTATTTACTTCTAACATAATAAACGCTAATACTTTGGCGCTCACAGGCAGACCAGACATTATCTATAGTAGCAAAATATAGCCTACTAGCTGACCCGCGCAACTTCGTTTGCGTGATAAGTGAAGAATCGCCCGACCGATTTTGTGCAAACTTCACATAAACCATCTACTAAATAGTCCGAACAAAGCCTAAACATTTGGTTTGGATAGGTGAGCCCGTTCTTGAGTTATAAAATTACAACGAAAAGTGGCATTGATTTTTATATATATAGATGTTCACCGCAAAGAGTGTAGCTTTCCAACAGTGAAAGAATTTTTCAAATCGGTCCAGTGGTTCCGGAGCCTATTCGTTACAAACAAACAAACAAACAAAAAAACAAATCTTTCCTCTTTATAATATTAGTATAGATTATAAAGAGAATATATATATATATATATACATTTTAAATCTATAGTTCAAAGAGAAAAAAACCTGTGATCTGTCGGCTATGATATTACCGAGCTCGTTTTCTTCAGAACAAACAAATACATACCCCACTTGGAGCCCTGCAGCACAGGACAACCGGCGTGCAGCGTCAATGAGTTGCCCTTGCCTGAAGGGTGCAAATTTCGCCAAAACACGGCGGCACCTTTAACCGGATTCACTCTTAGTCCCAACCATGGAAATACTGTAGCACCTCCTTGAGCTACGTCCGACATCTGTAAAGTTATTTTTTTTAAAAACAATTATTTATTATTTTAGTTTTTGATAAATGTACTTTTTATTTATCAAAAACCAAAATAATGCACACAAAATCAATTCAATGTCTATATTGAGCTAATCCTCGAAGGTAAAGTACAATTTCTGAATCTAAAGATTAGATGGATATGACGAGTAGAGAGGTTATAATAAGTAAGTAATTAAGATGAGGCTTACGTAAAACATCACAGTCGCGATCCTGTTTCCATCATTTAATGTAATACGTGTATTTTCCTGTAAATAAAAATACCGTCTGGTTTATGGATACGGATTTTTTTTTATACTACTAGAGTGGCAGACAAGCATGCGGCCCCACCAGATATCCCGGTGGTCACCGCAGCCTATGGACGTTTGCAACACGGAAGGCGCCACAATCGCGCTGCCGACTCTGTAAAAACCTTCTAAGTCCCCTTTTGAAGAACCCAATACTGTAGGCGTTTGGGAAACCCGAAGCAGGGAGATCATTCCACAACCTAAGCGTACGCGGAAGAAAGCCTCTATTAGATCTCACCGTGCTCGAGTGCTCAGGGCGCAACGTGTGAGGATGAACACCCTGTCTATGGCGGGCGGGTAATTATTGAAGCCGGGCTTCTATCTACTCTTTCTCTTAGGTATTTAAACAGACAGAAACTAAATGCAAAGTACAAAGAGAAAATCAACCAAAAAGTGAGCCTCGTTAGTAAGTCGCAAAATTATTTGCCTCCTTGTGCGATTCGTTCAATTCGTGATTGATCCAATTCAGCTTATTTGCGATTGTGCACAAGAAATCATAATATTAAACACAATATTTATATTAACAACATATTCATCTATTTAATATAATCACTTTAATATTACAACATAGAGTACAATCTGAATAAGATGAATTGAACCCATCGCAAAGTGGACGAATCGCTCCTGATAGATTCCTTGTAACATTTATAATATGAGAATGAATCGCTGAATGTAATGCTAAGCGAAAACCCTTAACCTGGAACTTGAAATCCGAAACCGAGAACAGAAAACCGGGAGCGAGAATAGGGGAACACAGAACTTGGAATACTGGTTAAAATATTCATAGTTAGGCAGGACAATGACTGTCGGGTCAGCTAGTACAAACATAAAGTCGCATCTTTATCCCCGAAAGAATAGGCAAAGTAGTAGGGTAAACCACCCAATTATTGGCACTCGTAGAATGAATTATTGGCACTTTAGTTAGAGTATATTTCGAAAATATAAGGGAAACCAAGTTTAGTTCAGTTCAGTGTTGCCAATTATGTAGTTTATTTTTCTGTTAGCAATGGGCAATATACTCTAAAGTGCCAATAATTGGAGGAGTGCCAATGATTGTGTGGTGGTTTACCCTAGTTTGTATTTTGTGCCACGTAATAGGTAGTAATGAACTAGTATGACAGTGTAGACTTGTAGGGTAGTGTAAAAGGAAGACCTTGGTAGAAATCAAACACAAAATAAAGAAAACTTTGACAGAAAAAATACTGTTACCGGAATAAAGTCGTAATGTGGTTCGTAGTGTCCTCCAATCCCATAGTTAAGGACTTGTAAACATTCAGCAGTCTCCATGCTTAAGCCCGTCATGTATGCCGTCTGGCGTGTAAGACGTGCAACCACGTCAGATTCACTGTCATTCAGCCAAGCAAGTTTACTGATACGATCATTAATAGTTGAATTTTTTTCACCAAAAAGGACATAAGCTCGTTGGAGCTGTGGAATTGAAGTAATGGTTTAGTAACACAGTGATTGTTTCCAAAAGTAGGTACCTACCTACTAAAAAGCTAAGCTTTGAAATATTAAGATATCTGTTTCTATTTTCGTCTACAATATAATTTAATGCCCAATCAGTAAGAAACAACCTCCATTGGGTCTATTACACAAGTACCTATCTAGTAAAGACGAGAGGTGAGGCACAAGAAGAGAATAATTAAATGACCAATCTCTCTACGAACAAAAGAATGAAAAGGAACATAAAACGTCTTAAATTCGTATAGGTACTTGTGTTGACCATTCTGACATTTCATAAAAACATCCATTGTTCCAAAATAAAATCCATTCAATGTACTAATACAGATCAGTGATTCAATGACATATTGAATCACTGATCTGTATTATTACATTGAATGGATTTTATTTTCATTGGATTACGTTCTTTGACTTTCTCTCCATACTCTTTACGACGAAAAATAAGTAGGTAGATCTATACTAATATTATAAAGCGGAAAGATTTGATTGTTTGTTTGTTTGTTTGTTTGCCTGTTTGCCTCGAATAGGCTCGGAACTACTGGACGGATTAGAAAAATTCTTTCAATATTTTTTTTAGTCCTACTCATTAATTTGTTGACCGACCACTGGTACCCAAAGTACTTAAGAACAATCTTAATATTTTATTACCCTATATAAAGAGGTCAATTATACATTTATTGTTAAAAATTACAGAGAAACATAATTATTACATATCTATATTTACATTATTACTATCTAAACTAAACCTAAATAAGGCCCCCGTGGCATTGTGCCCAAAAGACTAGCAGCATTCCCCCTTTGAATAGCAATACCTATTCGTTGAGCGAGAAAACTGCCAGCCCTTGGGTCACCAGTTGACTCCACAAGGCACAATCTTTACTGAATTAAGTGGAACCTTGTGAACAGTATTGGGAAGCTACACTCTTTGCGGTGAATATAGGCTATATTTTATTCCCGTATGCCCACGGGAACGGGAATTACGCGGGTGAAACCGCCTTACGTCCGCTAGTTATCAATATTATGAAAAAATATGAAAGAAATAAAACGCCACGATTTCTTACCCGATTCTTTGATATTTCTTTTAAAGTTTTAATTTCCCTATCGCTCAATACTTCGTGAAATAAAACCACATCAGGATTAAGGTACAGCATCTCCATTTTTAGAGGGGCTATTTTTAAAAACGGGTTGTCTGTGAAATATCTGCATGATAACCTGTGAACATTGGAATTAGGGGAAAATTATTAGTGTTGTAGAACGTTTCTTACGTCTAAAGATAACCTTGATTGATCCAATTGGGCAGGTATTAAAACTTTTAGAATCGATGGTCGATGCAATATTATAGGTCCCTTTTAGGAAAGCAAGAAGTAGCTAGTTAGTTTTTTTATTTTTTTTATATTCAGCTCGCCAAATTGACGTCGCCACCAGCCTGATGATGATGAGCCGTGGCGCATCTAGCTAGTGATTACTAGGCAGAGTGCCACACTTTAAGTAGCTAGCCGCTTGCTAAGAGTTAAGCAACTTCCTTAGTGACTAGATCCTAGAGAACAGAAGCATTACTCAGGTAGTATCATCATGGCTTTGCTGGATGCCTGAAGGCTAAATCAACTCACTTGTTAACGAGGCTCCTGTTTGAAATGTGGCTTAAGTCTTAGATCAACACGTGCTTAAATTGAGGTTTATGGTAAGAGAACAAATTATAGGCCCAATAAATAAACCTACATTTTAAAATTCATCCATGTTGACGCGCGATTTTAAACGTGAATCGGTTAAACCAAAATATATTGCAGGTTGTCAGTCGGTTATTACATCTTACAAGTTACCTGTTGGTGTTTTTAAAGAATAAGTATCAAACTATACCTGTTGGCTACATCCACAGCAATATTAATTTCGTTCCGACATAAGCTTTCATAAATGTGCATCATCCCCAGTTCATTTAGAGATCTACCGTCGTCATCAGCATTTTTCTGTTTGAATGTATTGTAACTTTAATTAAGGATATTGAGAAAGGTAGATGGAAAGAATTGAAAAAAAAAAATAACACGTCTTTTAGTGCTTCTACAAATTCGACTTTTCTTGTAGAATCTACCTGTGTGCCACATAGTGATATTGCGTTTAGCCCCGTGACACTATCAAGTCCTGTGTAAGAATCGAACCCAAAACCTGCCGCCAATCACTGTCCCAACCATAGATTAAGAATTTTTGGTCCCAACAGTGAAGTCAAAGGATATTATCTATATCAAAGAGTAAGTATTAAAAAAAAGTGAATAAAAGGAGGTGCTTCGTGTACTTAAAGACAAACTGACATTACAAATTCTGATACCGGTTCTTATATGAGGGTTACGGTCAAAACTGAAAAGGCCAGGTATCTACCAAAGCGGAAGGGAGAGAAGTTGTGTTTTGATGACCATTTCGTTATTTTCACATCTTACCTCTTACTAACCTAGCCTAACCTAACATAAAGCGAAATCTTGATTATCAAAACACATTTCGTATCATCTCCACATTTTTCAAAACTGGGCTTAACTTAACCTCTGCACCGTGGCCGTACGCTAGTTACTTCAAATAATACTGAAATAATACTCACTTGCTCATCTTTCGTCTTTTCTAACGAGATTACTCCAGACTGCACTAAGTCATTAAACGTGGGAAGTTCTGAATTCGAACCTAATACTATCTCTAATAATTCTAGAGCTGTCTTTTTGTTTCCTGTAAGCTAATATATACTTAATAAATTGTTTCTAGAATGTCGAAAGGAAATCGGAAAGATTTAGAGCGCCTTCAAATCAGAGGCGTGAAGAGGCACCGCCACCACTAATTTTCAAACAATTTTTAGAAGCGCAGTAAAAGCGCCACTGACGTAGGTACCACACGCACGTCATTACTGTATACAGTGTATACGGAAGGGACATTAGTTAATATTGAAACTATACTATGATTTTAAATTTATGAATCCATTTTGTAACAAACTTAACAAACGAATAACACTAGAGTTTTCAGAAGCGCCACAGACGTGACACTGCAGCGCTTTTTTTTGGTGGCCCGACTGAAGCGCGTCTTCAAGCTTCTTATTTGAAGGCGCTCTTAGTCTTACAAGTATTACTGCACCTTTGATGTGTGGAAGTCCTTGTGAATACCGCGTACTTCTACCGGCTAAAACCATACGGTGTCCTGCTACTGTCTAAGACCGAGCACCGGGTTAAGGATATCCCAGGGTTCCAGGCAAACTGGCTACCGATGCGTTCTCACCTAGAGGTTCAGGTTGAGACACACGTTACTTACATACTTGTAATCTTAGTTATTACCACCTGGATTTGGAGAAACTATGATTTGGCTTTTTATTTGACGTTGCTGGGAGCGACTTTAATTAAACCTCTCAACTCCATATACGCCTACATTAAGTTGTGGGTAGCAGGTGTACCACTTACGTGTATGGTTGGCTTGCTCCTCAAGAAATTCAGGGACCCCAGTTCAATAGTCACAAAGTAATTCGTACATTTCAAAACTGATGTGAGTTACTAAGATGAAACCTACTTAGTACAGAAATGCAAATCCTCTTTTCATGAGAATTCTTGAACAACAATTGAAGAAAATGAAAAACTGCAGTTTACAGCTATAGATAGAGTGATTCTTAAGAAAATTGATAATAAAAGCCTGTATAAGAACTAGTAAGAATGGGTCATACGGTTGCAAGGGTAAGTTTGTACCTAATAGAAATAAAGGTAACCTACCTTTAACATATTTAGCGAGTTTTAAATGGTCTGTAATATCAGCTTCAGTGAAATGGTTGGTGACATTCTCCTCCCTATATTTGCGAAGAGTTTCTACCAACCACTCCTGGGCTATATTTGTATAATTGAACATTAACTCGTGGCCTAATACGTAGCAGTCACTGGCTGTCATTGGAGAACTAAAAAGTGAAATAGAAAATTTCAAAAAGTTCGTTTTACATACCTACGTTGAACATGTTTGTCACTCCATCATGCTTTAAGGGGCGCGTCCGAAAAATGCACTTAGGATTTTGGATATATTCAAGAACTCACTTCATTAAATGCTTAGATCAAGAATAAGAACTTATTTTTGATCTACGAGCTCTTATTCTTTATTTAAGATTAAATGACACTAAAATGGAACCTTAAATTCTTAATTGATGAGACTACATTAACCCTTAGCCACCTAACGTGTATTCTATTAAGGGGCGCGTCCGTAAAATGCTCAAAAAGACGTTTAGGATTTTGGAAATATTCAAGAACTCACTTCATTAAATGACACTAAAATGGAAACTTAATTTCTTAATAGATGAGACTAACTACATTAGCACCGTGTACTATTTAAAAAATAATTATTTACTTGCGAAAAAACCTCTGGAAATCATCGAAATTTACCTTTGTCAATTTGGTTATTCCTGCTATTTCAATGATTTTTAATAATATTGAGAGGTGTTTTTTTATAACGTTAATAATTATTTTGTAAAAAGCACACGGTGTTAACCCTTAACCACCTAGCATCGCGTCGGTCACAGTGACTCCATTCGATATATTTTTTCAAATATTTCCGTTACTACGCGTGCCACAAGCCTGTGACTCTGTGTACTTTTTCCCCTCCCCCTCCAGTTTGAGATCTCATCTTAATTAAAAAACTTAAAATTTGTTAAAATATTTGTAAGTCAACTTTTAATAACGATAGTAAAAAGTAAAAGTGTTAATTTGAAGAGTTTATTAAAACAATTTGAATAAAAACAATTGAAACATATAATGTAGTTTTGATTTACAGCACTTTTTGAGCTTTTTACCTTCCTATTAGTACTTATAGGCAAGTGGTGACCGACGTTAGGTGGATGTATTTTGGCTGCATGAAAAAGTCTTAGATCAACACATAGGCTAGCTAATCGAACAAACATGTTTGCTCCACGGGCTAACTAGACTTTTTATCGGTCTTCTCTCGTTTTCCATAAATTCATTTGCACTAATATTGTTTGCCATAATCATCCCCGATCATAATATTTACTTGCACTATTATCATTTATACTAATTACGTTTGCCTTAACAACTCAACAGTCATAACTTTTATTTGCCATAAAATGACTTTCTATAACAACATATAGGTATAATAATAATTCGTTTCCATAAGTAACACATCTCATAATCGATTCTTGACACAATTAAAATTTGATATAATTATGAAAATAATACATAATTTTGTTAGGTCGAAATTAATTATCGTTAACACCCCGACTCAGTGCAATCCGACTCGGATAGGTTAGGATAGAAGACTACCCGCCTTAAGTCTTCGGGGTTTTTTTAAACCACCCAGAAGTAAGAGCCCTGCGAAGCGTGGCTCCTTCGAGCTTAGTTAGTAGACGCCCTATGAGGTTTAGTTTTAGGTTTAATTGTGAATAAATTATCTGTGTCGTATAAATTATCTTTATTTATATTATGGTGAACAAAAGTTATGGAAAATGGCATTACTGAAAACAAAAATTATGGCAAATACATTTATGGATTTAAATTATTATGACACTTGATCGATTATGACCAATGGAATTAGTGAAAGTCATTTTATGTCATTTCACGATTATAGCAACTGAAGCGTTATGTCTAATGAAATTATGGCAAATACCAGTATGGCTGAAATTATGGCATTTTAAATTATGGCAAACATTACTAAACCCTTTTTATCGGAGACAGGCACCTGTAGGAAATGGATAAAGAAAACCTTCACCACACGTTCAAATATTAAAACAGGATAGTTATAAACTAGGGCAGTTTCATTGTCATGAGGTTTTCAAAAATGATATATAAAAATTATAGATACGTTACCAACACTGAAAAATGGCAACAAAAAAGGCAGGCAATTGCCTTGCTTTTCATACATGCTACCATAGATAGTTTTATAGAAATGTTTTTTTAAATGTATAAAGATCTGCTATTTTTGAAGGCCGTAATGTTCGTGCATGACGTATCTAATTATAATACGTCGTTGGTTTTCACACCCGGCGTGTGGTTCTAGGAGGAATCTGTATCTGAATCTGTGGGAGCATACGCACTTGCTTCAGGTCTAAAACCACAGTGGCACCGTTCCTAACCGGACACGGGCACAGATTACTAAATAGTTACTACGTATGACGCGGGTGAGAAACCCGGCAGTGAAACCGCCCTTAGTGTTTAACCCACCTTTCTACGACGCCATTTAACTTTCCTTCAGACAATTCGTGTGTATTTAATTTGTACATCTTTTGTAATCTCGCAAGAGCATGCGCAGCGCCTTTCAGATCATCTTTTGTGGGGTAACTAAGGCCTTCGTGACGAAGAAGAAGAGGTGGAATGTTAATTGCGTTATCTAAAACGAGATAAGTATGTAAATATGGTGAGCTAATTGCATTAAATTTTATTGTTTATTCTTTCTCACCCTATCTTTTTCTATTATTTTACATATACAACATTTTTACATATAAAATATAGATCATGACCTGAAAGATACTCTCCATTAATACCACTACCTAATGCTTCCTTCACATTACTTGCGAAGTTGAACGAAGTTGGACGAGTACGATAGTGTGGAGGGGCTCCTCGGCCTACTTCGTCAAAAATTTTCTTTGACTCGGGCAACTTCGCCGACGAACTTCGTTCAACTTCGCGAGTAATGTGGAGGAAGCATACGATTATTTTTGAAAAGCAATTAGTATGCTAACTGATCATAAATTTTAAATATGGGAATTTTCCATATTTAAAATGTATGACCACTACCTAAGTTGGCATATAGTAGGTTTCTATTAATAGCGTTAACAAAAACGAGTTATAACGATGAGCAAATTGAATTCAATTGTTTACTCTCCCTCTCTCTCTCTGTTATTTAAAATGTCTTAGTAAAATTCAATTTCTTCTTCTTCAATTAATATTCTTCTTATCATTTTTTGTGTAACCTTCTCGTAATCAAATTGGCATTTTTGTTTGCCGAAAATTGCGTACCTACCAATCTACTCGGCCGTGCCGTGACTGATGGCTTAACTATACAGTTATTCACGAGTAGGTATCCTAAAAATCGTTCTAAAATCCTCAAATGGCGAACTCTAAGGACTGTTTGAAAACATAAGTCAATGGCAGTTAAAAAAATCTGATGTTACCTTTTGCGAACTCAATGATTTGATTAACATTCTCTATGTCATAAGTTAATCTCTTTATAAGTGTGTAAGCATTGATAGGATTACCCAAATATTTTGGAATATCTTCAACAGCTTTTTTATGTTCCTCTTTGTACCTATTGAAATACCTGAAAAGTGGGAGATTATTATAACTGTGCAATTTTGTTCTATTTTTAGCAATGGCGTTTCTTTCCTCATACGTCATTACGTCACCACCAAACTGCTGATACTGCCATTCGAAAACCCCCAAAGACGCGGGATAGCACCCTAACCACCCTCTAGGCGAGGCCGCAGTGGTAGCCGTAGGTCTGTTGGGAGTCCTGGGACAGCCTTCCGGGGGCTTGCCCGGGCTCCTAACCGTAGCCTGTAGGCCGTTACGTGAGGTTTTTTAGGCGATAGGAGTCCGGCATAGCATCCATGAGGGATTTTCCCTCACGTTAAAATAAACCGTACGTCGGACATGAACGAATAATTAATTCTTACCTTATCAAGATAGAAAGTCTTTGCCCTTTTTGGTTAATATATGGTTGTAAGTCTTCTATAACTTTCAAATGCGATTCTATCAAAGATTCTAGTTCTGATTGCGCTGAATAGAATTCTGCCTGAGTGTTCACAAACAGGTTGAAAAACAGCGTAAAACATATTATGCGAAACATTTTCTGTGGTCTTTTCAATGGCTCAGTTATGCCCATAGAATTTTGAGATCTGTATAAGTGTGGTTAAGCGGTGACAGATAGGTAGGTAGATAATTTCCATGTAATCTACCCTCACATTGTTTGTGAAATACTTAATACAATCGAATGAGATTACCATAAACTCCATAAAGTGTTTGAACTTAGAATTTCATATTTAGTATGTCTTGTTTATCAAAGTTAAGAAAGAGTAGCATTTAGGTAATATATTAATTCCCCCGTTCCCAACCGACCACCTGAGTTATCCACCAATATTATGTAGGTAGGTATTAGAATTTGTGCACGTTACACCTTTTTTTTTTTTTTTTTTTCTTCTTCTTGGACTTTCTCGGTTTGAGAGTATGCCAAAGTCAAGTAAATTTCATTGTAAAAAAATATAAATCATTTTCATGTTATGATTCTTCTTATGAGCAGCGTATTCATGTATGTCCAAGTTTGGACTAAGTTCTACTCTAGTAAGGCGGTGGTACCTTACTAGGGCTTGCTGTGGAATTCGTCGACAAACCTAAAAACTCGCATTTCACTGCGCTTTATCACTTTCCAACACTTTTGCACGTTGTCGAACCTTTATGTTTAATAATCCACCATAAATTACACATAAACACTCAAAATTGCATTAGTTTTGAAAAATTATTAAAACACAATGTAACGCTTGTCTGAAAGTTTCCCGCCGAATCCACGTTACACCTTAATGCTCAGACACAGACAATATAGGTTGTGCTTTGACCATAGAGGAACACGATCTATGACTTTTATGCAGGCGTAGGTATTCGAAATTTTGACTGAATATTGTTTATGTAAGTTTCTAACATAGAGCAACGCGCGCCTTTACAGAGTTTGCGTTGCTCTATGGTTTCTAATGACAGCCGATTCCATTTGTAGTGTGTCATACAACTGGATTGGCTGTTTCATACAAATGACAGCGAATTGTTTGTGTCGATTTGAAACGCCTCTAGAGTTGGTTCAGGGATCTGACGGGGAAATCTGACGTTAATGAAAACGTCATTTTGATGTCATCCCATATCGCGCTGAAAATTACGTATTAATTTGGTAATTTTAGGACTTTTGAGCAGTTAAGCGCTGATTTGTGTGTTTATAAAGTGAAATACATTAACAATGGACATGGTGAAATGTGTGTTTTACAAATGTAGCTTTAAAAAGGGAGCAAAGTTACACTTCACAGGTAAATTGATTTTTTGTAATTTTTATCATTAAATCAGCGTGACCTACCGGTAAAAATGATTAAGTATAGTACAAAATATGTATATGAATAATACATAGGTGAGATTGTATTGTTTTTAAGCACAAAATTGTATCTTAATTTCGTTTAGTGATGTCCATTTTGTCATATCGATAAGCTTGATCATGGTCTGATGTGATAATAAAAATGACTAATAGGTATCAACCTAACAAAATCTTATTAGTATTATTTTTCTGACATTAACTTGTTTAGGTAATACCTACTAGATAATGTTTTTTACTCTATTGATAGATGTTTATTTCATTGCAGATTTCCAACTGATCCAGGTATCAGAAGGTAATGGCTTGCCAGCATGAGCGCCCATAACTGGACACCAAGAACAAGCGATCGTCTATGTTTTCTAGATCCAATCGTAGATAATTTTTAATATGGATAACTTTTCAAACCAATTGAGAATGACCAATAAAGTTAAATCACGTTTATTTTTATTTTTTCTGTACTTCCTCCAATACAACTCCCTTTCTATGGTGCATGGAAACAATCTAATACTTCTCTCCTTCTCTACAAGAAAATAATATTTAGGTAGGTACCTGCAATTTTGCGCCATGGGTATGGAAATTGCAGGTAAATTTTATTTCATTTAGGTAGGTATACTAGACACCAATTTGAACCACCTTTAAATTAAGAGCACTATTCAATTAAGCGTCGATAGCTTGGTGGTTAAACCATTAAGGAGTCTGTCTTGCGATCGAGAGGACCCGGGTTCGAATCCTGGGCATTACATTCCTAGCAGAAGTAATTTAGTATAGGCTGGTAGTGTAAAAGGGAAAGAAATTTCCCCACGACACTACCGGTAGTGTGGCTTGGTAGTGTGGTGGGTAAGAAGGGCCCCCAATTTAGTTTAGTTAAACCCCTCCAGGGTTTAAGGGAATATTAGTAATTTAGGTTTCTATATCTATCGGTAAATCTATCGATATACGTCAGATCAAGAAAGTTTGGCACATCACTAATTTTAGTTCCCTGAACCAACGCTACTGGACTACAGCGCCACAATGGGACAATCAAGAAGGCATAATATTAGTTTGACAGCCACCTATCCAGTGGTAATATTACAGATCAGTGCTTAGAAAAAAAGTACTGTCATTTATTTTTCTATCAATTGAGTCTATCACAGGCACTGATCTGTATTATTACCAATCACAGGCCTCGACCAAATTCAGGTGTAAGGAAAATTTGAGACTGGCGTATCGCCATTTTAAACTGATTTAATTTTGTTTCTGTTTATTTTACTGGAGACTGGCATAATCGTTAATAAACGGAGGGCCATTCATTAAAAGAAGAAGTAGACATTGTTTAATAAGTAATTTAACTTATAAAGTTGACTAAGTACAACTCTCCTTGTACTAGCCGTGTTGCTCTCGTATTTGACTTTTTTGGAAGTGCACAGGTTAAGAAATAGACGTTCGGAGAGGATTAAAGACACTGTTGTTGCAACAAGTGGGTTTTAAAAGAGTTCTAAATTTCACAGGACCGAACATTGACGGTGAATAAAAAAAAATTAAGACTTTCATTTTATTATTTTTTACATCTTTCGAATCATGGGTAGGTATAACACGAATCAAAATTAATAAATCAGCACAATAAAATTCGTATTTTATTTCAATTATTTACATATCCTATATTCCTCACTTCTTCTCGTTCCCGTGGGAATACGGGAATAAAATATAGCCTATGTTCACCGCAAAGAGTGAAGCTTTCCAACAGTGAGCTTGGAAAAAGAAGTTATCAAATTGGTCCAGTAGTTCCGGAGCCTATTCGTTACAAACAAACAAACAAAAAAACAAATCTTTCCTCTTTATAATATTATATTCCTCATTAGTTCATTTTCTGTTGACAGTATCCTTTTAAAGTATGTGACAATTTCTTCTGCCTGGGAATCTTGTGGATCTTCGTCTAGTAGGAGTTGGGTCCACTGCAGATCACTTTCAATGTCACCTGCATTATAAAATTTGCTGCTATTAAATAATACAACACGGCAATAGGCTCACCACCTGTTACGTAGGACGTAAAACTATGAGGTGAAATGTGGGCGTATACTATGCCTCTGCCTAACCCTTCGGGGATAAAGGCGTGACTATATGTATGTATGTATGTATGTAATTTATACAAAAAAATAAATCAATTTTGTCTAAGATCTCGGAGGTGTATGATGATTCTGTCTAGTTAATCAGGTCACATAGCGAACCCAGAACCATCATGGTAAGTAAATGAAAAGTTTAAAATAGGTAGGTAAGTAGCTCTTTTCTTTATGAAAGATAAAATGTACATTAGGTATTACAAGCGAGCTAGGCATTATAGTGTTGTGCGCTAGGCACTAACTAGGGCCACGCATACGTTGTGTTCTGGGACATCCTTCCGAGGGCTTACCTGGGGCTCCTAGGCGTAGGCTGTTGGCCGTTACGTGAGGTTTTTTAGTCGGTAGGAGTCCGGCATAGCATCCATAATGGATTTTCTCTCACGTTAAAAAAAAGGCATACGTTGTTGTGCGTGAATGCGGTCCAATTATATTTTTAAACCAAGGAGAAACCCATTGACATTATAAACACAAAATTTCATCCAAATAGATAGATCTAGCTGTTTAGGAAGCGTTAGATTAGAAATACACTCACAGAAGAATTGTATCTAAATCAAAATTATTTACCCATTTTAGAAGACAACAAGCTAATATGCTTTATGATATCAGCTTTTGTAAACGGATAAAACATGTCATCGTCTTTATATATTCTGTACGCTTGAATAAACCATTCTCTTGCATATTTTGCGTTCTTAGCATTAGAATCTTCGTACAGAAGGCGCCCTAGTTCATAGCAGTCTCCAGCTGTCATTGGTATGCTGATAAATAACAAATATAATATTACTTAATTTTTTTTAATGTAAAGTATTATTTATTACTTATTCATTTTGGTCTTGGAACAACTGAATACATTTTTTGTGACTAAGATTTCTCTGCGAAGAGATAGTTAAATTTAAAATATTATCTATTATTTCGTGCACCTGCTGAACAACGGACGAGGCTCTGACGGCGGCGGTCCACTTCAACACGGCGATGGGCTCACCACCTGTTACGTGGGAACGGTGAAATGTGGGCCGGTATAGGCCTCTGCCTACCCCTTCGGGGATAAAGGCGTGAGTATATGTATGTATGTATGTATGTATCTATTATTTTATTTATAAGTTTAGGAAAGTAAGTACTTATTAGGAATTAATTTTTAAAAGCAATTAGTATGCTAACAAAATAAAAACGTCGTCCGTAAAAGCCTATGAGGTAGAAAGATTCGTCGGTTAAGAGTAGGTCTTGGTGGCTAAATTAGTAATATCGTCCGGCCTGGCATGCCAGAATAAGCAGGTTCGAAGACTGTTCGTAAACAAATAAAAAATCAGATTAAATTTTCCTGAACCTCAGTTCCGGAGGCATTACAAATTAGGGATTCTTCTGTACAGCCATCTCAACTTGAATAGGTATATTATATTTTTATCTGCTCTTAGCATAAAACAAAAACAATTATCCAAAATTGGGGTATCAGTTACCAAGTTGTATCATAACCAAGGGAAATAAATGAAGATAAGAACTCGAAGAAAATCGTAAAGATGTCTTATAATAACAGAAAACTACTTTTATATGAAACTACATACTTACCTAAAAGCAACACCATTTAATTTTCCTTCAGCGAGCTCTTTGATATATAATTCAGAAGTTTCTTGTAGATTAACAAGATTTTGAGCAGCATCAACTAAATCATCCTGAGAGGGATATTGAACATCTTGGCGCTTAAAATTTCCTGGGGAAGAATTCGTTAATGCCTATTTTTATTTAGAAATAGGTATTTTGTGGTGATGACCTTTTTTACATGTAGAAATGCGTTATGGATGCTATGCCGGACTCTTACCGACTAAAACCATACTGTGTCCTACCGCTGCTTGCAGCCGGAAGCCCCGGGTAAGTCCTCGGAAGGATGTCCCATCCCAGGATTCCTGACAGACGTTAAGTCAAATTGACGAATCAAATCAGGCAAATCCAATGACATGACAAAATTAAATATACGAACGATAATTAAAGAGGAGAGGGGAGGACAACCCCAGAACCACTCACCAGGAAGCAGACTTAATAGACTGCTTAGCAGTCTTAAGGATGCCTCGCGTGAAAGCGAAACACGTGCTCAGTTAAATAATATTAATATTTTTTTAACGAAAGGGAAAGTCCTACCGCTGACTCTTACTGACTAAAAACCACACGTTCCGTACCTAATGCCTACGGTTGGTAGTCCCGGGTAAGCCCTCGGACCTGACCGACGAAGGGCTTACCCGGGGCTACCAGCCGGGATGACCCCAGGAAAGACGTGCCCACTTTTGTCACGTTGTAAAGCCGACTATTGCACCTACATACATAATTATCTGCAGGTTGAGTTTAAGTACTACCTGTATTAAAATACTGTTCATTTCCTTGAGGGGTTTAATTCATCATTCCCATGTTACAATTAGATGGGGTAATTTTTGATTGAAGTGCCCAAGGATTGACGGATCGAGGGTTTTAGTGAATTTCCTCCTATATTATCGTATAAAGCTGAATTATTATATACTTGAAGAAAAACATGAAGATTTTTAGTTTGAACTTAATAAACACTAGCTGACCCTCGCAACTTCGTTTACGTCACATAAGGTTCGCGAAAGGAGAGGCACTTCTTCATCAGACTCATCAAGCAGCGTGTGAAACGGCCCTGTTTGCTTAATCATAAAAGAGCTTAAAGATTAAGTCTATTCTAAAACCATTCAGTCCTCGCCTTCGGCGTGGGCTGAATTATTTTACAATAGCATTAATTATTAATCTCTTTTATGATTAAGCCAACACGCCCGTTTAGAATAACCCTTACATTCAAAGGAACCATTGAATTCTAGGTTTTGCGAAAGTTGAGATGTCTCTAATTCCTGAACTACAAAACCTATAATATCGGAACTTGTGTGAAATGGTTCTTCAAGTACTCCCTTTCCAACACTAAAACAATATTTGAAATTGGACCACGCGTTGAGAAGTTACAATTGAAAAACCGTTTTGTCTTTCATCCCCTCTCCCAAAGGAACCACGCAAAATATCGGGATCAAAAGTATCCTAGAACCTTCCTCGGATTATAAGCTCTGATTGTGCCAAGTTTCATTCAAATCGATTCAGTAGTTTCGGCGTGATACTTATTCGGGATACAGACAGACAGACAGACAGACATGAAAATTTTAAATTACATTTTCAGCTTCAGTATCGATTAGAAAACGCCCTACCATTAAAATTTTCAAAATATCTCCCATGTACAGACTCTCGACTCGACCCTCAACAGTTTTATTATAAGTATAGAAAAGTATCCTAGAACCTTCCTCGGATTATAAGCTCTGATTGTGCCAAGTTTCATTCAAATCGATTCAGTAGTTTCGGCGTGATACTTATTCGGGATACAGACAGACAGACATGAAAATTTTAAATTACATTTTCGGCTTCAGTATCGATTAGAGAACGCCCTACCATTAAAATTTTCAAAATATCTCCCATGTACAGACTCTCGACCCTCAACAGTTTTATTATAAGTATAGATAGATATAGATTTAGGGAACTGATACTTACCTCTTTTTATTTTTACACTTTCCCTTAAATAATTTAGATCTTTTGTTAGTCGTTTTATTAAAGTAAAGGCATTAATGGGATTCCCTAAATACCTAGTAATATCCTTCATTGCCTTTTCGTGTTCTCTCTTAAAGATAGCTAAATTTCTGAAACAAAATACAATTAAAAGTTTACTCTTTGTAATATTTAAAAATAAAGTTATTTCTTTTACCTTTTTACAAAAGAAAGTTTCTCATTTTCCTTGCTAATATACAAAGCTAAGTCATCTTTTACTTTTCCATGAGCTTCTAATAAATGTTCCAGGTTTATTGTTGTTGTGTACGTTTTAAGACAAAATATGGACAGTAACATCAACCATACTGTTTGCAACATATTGAATTTCATTACTGCTTGCCAAAACAGTCTGAGAATAAAAACAAATCTGAGTTTTTACACTGCATATTGATCCCAGCTGTAAAGGTTTTTACGTATCTCGGTGTGCTCAACAGGGCGCGGCGGTAGGTACTTCACTGCGGCGCAAACACTGCTTCTGTATAAGTCGCAAGTGCGGCCGCACATTGAGTACTGCTGTCACCTCGGGGCGGGGGCACCTGAATATCAGCTTCTTCCGTTCGACTCGGTGCAAAGGCGAGCTTTGAGAGTTGTTAACGATCCCATACTTGCAGGCGGTGTGGAACCTCTTTGCGACAGAAGAGACTTTGCCTCCTTGTGTGTGTTCTACCGCCTGTACAATGGGTTGTGCTTTGATGAATTGTTTAATATGATGCCCACGGCTACGTTCTATCACCGCACCGCTCGCCACAGGCAGGGCGTTCATCCTCACACATTGCGTCCGGAGCGTTAGAGCACGGTTAGATCCAATAGGGGCTTTCTCCCGCGCACGCTTATGTTGTGGAATGACCTCCCTGCCTCGTTTTTCCCAAACGCCTACAGTATAGGATCCTCAAAAAGGCTCTTAGAAGGTTTTTACAGTGTCGGCAGCGCGAGTGTAGCGCCTCCGGTGTTGCAAACGTCCATAGGCAACTGTGATCACCGGTACATCTGATGGGCCGTATGCTTGTCTGCCACCTTGGTGGTATCAATGAAAAAATACAAAAGAAAACATGGTATGCCGGACTAAAACCTCACGGGGCCTGAACACTGCCTACGGGAGCCCTGGGTAAGCCCTCAGAAGGATGTCCTAGGATTCCAGATGTTGGTTACCACCAGGCATCACCTATGGGTTCGGGTATTATACCGCGCCTTTGGGGTTGCTTCGGGTGTCATCCCGCTTCTTAGGGCGTGTGGCGTGCGTGAAACTCTCACGTCCCACTGTCGTCGTGGGCCTGCTTCTGTAAAGACAGCAAGCAGCCCTCCAACCGTTTTCAGAGTCCCAAATGGAGAGGTAGAATCAAAAAGTCGGCTAGAGAATTAAAGAATTGAATGTATATTTTTTTCACTAATTTGTTCCTAATGCTGAAGAATGTGCGAGTGGAGGAGAGTGGGAAGCGAACCCAATAAGATTTTAGAAATATAATCATGAGAAAAATTGATCACAATGGCAATTATTGAAGCGCCTCACAGTATTGAGTAGCTAGATTTAGTTCTTTAATATTTCTGATAGGAGCTTGTCATCACGCCAAAATCATCAATGTAAACACTGCTTAGGTAGGTACCTAGTTCCGAGTATCTTCTCGGCCTAGTGTTTAGATCTGTTATTAATTTGGCGACGTACAACTTTCAAAATTGACGTGTTTGCAAGAAATACCTTGGTATATTATTTTTGTATGAGAAATTTAAAGCGTGTAAATCATGAATTTTAATTATGATACCCCACTCAACGTAAGCGTGCTAAAACTACAACTTAATTGTTTCACAATTAATTACAAATTCATTCGATTATTTTAATGAACAATAAAATTTCTTGTAGCCTCGCTAGTTCAGTGTTTATCGAGTTTTGTTTTTTAAAACAATGCTAGTTTAACACCGAGCAATCATAGTATATTGTTAGGTGCAGTTAGTTCAGAGATGGGTTACCATTTGTGGCATTTCATTTACGAGCCTTCCCTTGCTTCCTCAGCTGCCAACATTGCTCAGTTAAATTCTAAATGTTAACCCTTTGGTGGAAAAATTTTCAGGCTCGAGCGCGACTCGTATTCGCAAATTCTCTCTACGAGCCGCTCAACCAAAACAACTGATCAACACACCGAACTGAATAAATTTATCCAACTCATACCTATGCGTATCTTTAAGGGCGGTTTGCAAAATTGGCAATAGGTAATGTTAAAATATTAAAATAATGACGTGAACGGAATAAGGTTGGTAAAATGTTGCCAACCCCTTTGCAGAAAACACGTGACTATACCTATGAAGTATTCTGCTGTAGACTCATTTTGTTGCGCCTCCATCTCTGAAACTGGTCTTGAAATACATTCCAACCTATTCATAGATAGGTTGAAATGTATTCCTTGTATTATTGCACCAGTCATTAAGTTACGCAAAGCTTTCAATTTAAGATAACATGGAGACTTTCTGGCTTTGATACTGGTGCTAGTTAATTCAAACAAGACAATCACCAGCAATAGCCGTAGAAAGATCCTATGTTTCTAGCCAATGGTTCATCTTAGCCAGCCTCTAAACAGGTAGATATATCGCCATGGACGTCGTGTACGTCCTGAAGCGACAAGGCCGCACGCACCCTTTACGGTTTCGGTGGTTAAGCAGTTCACCCTGCTGTAGTGTAGAAGCGGCGCGCCACCATCTCGCGGTGTATTTATTCTGAAAGCCTGGTGATTGTTTTAATAATTCCTTCAGCCTAATAGGCTTAAAAATTATCTATAGTTACTGTGGCACAAGGTACAAAGTGATTTTCGAGAGTCGCGCCTACTACAAATCTTAATCTAAAAAACGGAAAAAATAAGGTATAAAATTACATTTACCTCGTATTTTTGTACAAGTATCCCAGCTTTTGCGTAGAAATTTTATTTTAATCTTGGATTTCTTTTGAATTTATCCTGAAAATTTACTTGGTAATTGTACTGAATCAAGTGTAGGCTACGCTTTTTAACCTTTTCGAACACCTACAGATTTAAATTTTTAATAAGAAGAAAAAATTGGTTGGTTCCGAGTGGGTTTCGGTGGCGGTTGGTTAACGCGTCGGCACGGTTCGCCGAAGACGCAGGTTCGAATCCTGCTCTAAACCAATTCTTTTTCCATATTTAAAATTTATAATCAGTTTTTTTTTCTATTACTTTATTTTATTTGGGTAGGTACTTTGGGTGTTTTATCTGTGATGTTCTTTTTTATGTTTTTTCATTATTATTTGTTTTTATAATAGTTTCTATGTTTATCTTGTAAGTTAGTACCTAATAAATCATTTAGTGCCCCTTTGTGCATGGAAAGATGAAACTTTGTGGCATGAGTTGCGAATAAATCCTTTTTCTTTCTTTCTTCTTTCTTTCTTCTTTCTTTCTTTCTTTCTAGTTAGCATACTTATTGCTTTTCAAAAATAATCTTAACCTACAGATTTATTAACATCTTTTACGAATTATTTTATTTCACTTTGAGAAAGCATAGAAGTAAACCGTGGACCTGAGGACGGTGAGGGGGCTGCTCACTTCTACCACTGCCTACGGTTGAAAGGATGTTCCAGAAAGCAAATTAATAAATAATGAAAAATCACAGTCTATTTACTGTCTTTTTAATTATATTTGCAACACGATTACAACAGAAACTCAATACGTTGGGACTTTTAGCACGGGACGAGGAATTTTCCTTATAAAGCCTTCTTCTTGATACTGCAGGTTGCAAGGTTTGAGGAATTGCTGAGGTTCTTGATGAATGAACATACTGCACACTGGAATTTAAAGTTAAATTAATTGGATTGCCCTACTAGATTTACATTAGGAAAACAATCACTTGTACTATTCCACAACTATTATTTTAATTTTCACAATATCTGACCGCTTTCGCCTATCTATATATCAAAGGTATCAAAGATTTTCATAGAGGCATAATTAACTAAACACCTGTATCTATCTACGCCTATGCAAAGTCTTACTATTTCACAAACGTTATCCCGTGGAAATTGTGTTTCCTGTCAATCCATTGATTTATTACGACACAAAAGAAGGACAAACGTACAAAGAAACACTTTTTACATTTATAATATGAAATTAGATATGAAAGGAAATAGTAGTATGTGTAGTGCTCCATTACTCTTCTTATAATTAACTAGCGGACGTCACGCGGTTTCACCCGCGTAGTTCCCGTTCCCGTGAGAATACGGGAATAAAAATTTAGCATAATGTTACTTAGGGTGAATGTGGCTTTCTAATGGTAGAAGGATTTTTGAAATCGGCACTGTAGTTTTTGAGTTTATTCATTACAACACACAAAAATACGAACTGTTCCTCTATTAGATGTTGATGAAGTTTGCTCTCTAAGGTAGGCGTCACCTCGCCTTGCGTCCAAGCATTGGCGAGCTGCAGCTAGATCACAGAGGTACTGTGAACTAGCTGCAGCTCGCCACTAATTTGACTGTTTTACTCAGCTGTAAATGACTGTTGGCCTCCCAACCCCTCAACTAGTGTTCCTGCATCAAGACCTCACCAGCACCAATCCTTATACACCACGGGAGGTTTAGGTCCTGTAATATATTATTGTGACACGCCTTCCTTCACACTTCTTTATAAATGTCTACTGAAAAAGCATTTTAACAAGTGGCGTAACTACACACGATCTGGGGCACGTGGCAAATTAGTTTTGATGGGGCCCCCTTAGAGAAAATCCTAAAGTTAGGTATAGTGCTATATCAAATTAGCGTCTCAGATCATGTGAGCGTCTGACCCACTTACAGGCAGAGCTCTTTCTTGGGCATTCTGGATTGCAGTGAGATCTCTTTGCATCCAAACAAATCTCCGAAATTATAGAATTCTTTTTAAAATAATGCTCTCGGTTCGGGGCCTCTGCGGGTCCGGGGCCCGTGGTATTTTGCCACCCTTGCCACCCTGTAGTTACGCCACTAACAGTGGAATACTCAGCTTCACCTACACAAGTAGGTACTATGACATAATATCTAAAATGACTATGAGATACAAACCCCACTTGTCACCTTCTAGTACAGGGCAGGATGCATGTTTCATAGCAAGGTCACATTGTCCTGAAGGGTGCAAGTTGAACCAAAAAACAGCTGTCCCCCTTCTTGGCAGCAATCTTACACCTAAGTTGATGAAAACTGTAGCACCTCCTTGTACTACGTCTGTCAGCTGCGTAATGAAATATGAAGCCTCCATTTAATAGTTCCTGACGAACTGTGACTAGGTTACAGAGATATTTAACAATGTAGGTTGTAATTGCATGATAAATAAATCATATTAAAAAAAACTATTCGCTACTTAAGTTAGTTGAATAATCAGGCTCCTTTTATTTCTGCCACAAATGGCATTTTGGAGCCTCGTGTATGAAACCATAGTTAACTCACGCAATATCTAGTGATTTTTTATTCAAATAACCTCACGTAACGCCCAAAAGCCCATAGTTGGGAGCCCTGGGTAAGCCCTCGGAAAGATGTCCCAGGACTCCCAACAGACCCGCGGCCGCCACTGCGGCCTCGCCTAGGGTGTGGCTCGGGTGCTATCCCGCGAATATCTCGTGATGTCTAATAAATTAATAAATTATCGAATTCCTTCAAACAAATTAAGATCTTACTATACGATTTTTGCACAAACTACCTACCTAACAACCTACTTTCGATTCTGAAACCCTATCCAGATTCGCCATCCTTTGTTCAGCCGGTACGGTTGCAGTTAAGTTTGGAGTAACCCCAGAAATCCGGGTCAGTGCAAATGCGGGCCGTCGCATGCTGCAGATATATTTATGTAGGTAGGTACTGTCTGTTGGGAGTCCAGGGACATCCTTGCGAGGGCTTACCCTGGAATCTCCAACCATAGGCTGTTGGACGTTACATGAGGTTTTTTTAGTCAGTAGGAGTCCGGCATAGCATCCATGATGGATATTCCCTCACTTAAAAAAAAGGGAGGTCGGTACTTACATAAAATAAAACAGTGGCAATCCGGTTAGCACTTGCTAAATTCAAATTCGCTGCCTTCTGTAGCAAAGTTTACAAAAATGTTAGTTTAGGTTGGTTTTTACTGGAGATAATAGTTTTAACAACATTATACACTCATTTGCAAAAAAATCGGGCACCTAAGCAATGAACCATTTCAAATGTTAATATTGCTTTGTTTGATAATTATAGGTAGTTTTATCCTCACAATTTGGTAAATTAATAAGAAAATAATCGTTTTCATTAGTATTTCATAAAATTTTGTTACAATTTATGGGAAATAATGCTAAACCTCGCTAGTAGTGTATGTTCGCTAGCAGTGCATATGCTCATGAAGTAAAAATAAAAAAGTTTTTTTGTTTGTTTTTCTTTAATAAAGTAAAAGCAGGTAAATGTTTAGTATCGAGTGTGACCCCCTCTAGCTAAAATCACAGCTTGAATTCGTCTGGGCATGCTAGCGAGATGCTTGCTTGCGGAATACGTTCCCACTCCGCAGTAATCACATTCTTCAGCTCTCGCATCATCACGCATTAACATCGCGGGATCGGTGGGCGCGAGCATTGTCGTCCATAAAAATCGAGTCTTGACCTAGAGCGGCCAATGCGGGTTGTGCATGAGGAATTAGAACTTCCGTTATGTATCGATGCCCAGTCAGTGAGCCGTTTTCAATGAAGACTAACTCTGTACGTTCCATTGAATTTATTCCTGCCCAAAACATAACAGAGCCCCCACCATAAGGTGTGATTTCTTCGAAACATGCATCTGCAAAGCTCTCTCCTTGTCTTCTTAGCACTCGCCGACGTCGATCTTCACCGAACAGAGATATCCTGGCTTCATCAGAGAACAAAACCCTATTCCAATCTTCTTGAGTCCATGATTCACAATTTCTAGCGAACCTAAGCCTGTGAACTCTGTGCTCACGGAGTAATTTGGGGCCGCGGGCCGGGCGGTGACTGCGTATATTGGCAGCGAGAAACCTCCTCCTGACCGTCCATAGACTAATAGGCACATTTCTTACTTCTTGGAGGTTGTTCTTAAGATCCACATACGAAGATTTGCGATTTCTCAATGCGCGACTCACAAGAAAACGATCATCCCGTGGTTGGGTACATGGTTTTCTTCCAGAACCAGGCCTTCTCTCGACGGAACCAGTTTCCTGATATCGCTGCCAGGTCCTTTGGACCGTCGAGCGACTAACATTTAGCCTCCTAGCCACGAAACATTGGCTGCAACCCTCTTCAAGCAGCGCGATAATTTTGGTAGCTTTTACCACTTTATCTACCATTTTTGATACAGCCAAACAGCAATAAATAAAGCTTTGACAGTCAAGGATATGAAATTAATCGATAAAAATTGAATAAAAGTTGTGAAAGTCGATGTTAACTTTTGGAACTTCGCGCCAAAAATGACGGATAAAAAGGGGTTTTCTGTAAAAATGAGCATCAAATGAAAATTTGAATTTAGAACATACTTTTTTAAATACCACGGCATTTTTAAAACCGGCCAGTAACGTGTACAAACGATTGAAGCCTTTTTGGTATTGTATCTTTTTAAAGATAAATGAAAATCAAAACCGCCCGTTTTTTTTGCAAATGAGTGTACAATTTCTCGGTGTGGCAACTAGGAAGAGTGCAAAATGTATCACCCCAATTCATTCCGAGGGTGCCGTAAGAGGCGACTAAGGGAACACATTCGCAAAACAATCAATGGATTATTTTGAGAAAGTGTTTTCTTAGTCGCCTTTCCGAGTTTTCTTTCTCGCTATGGCATAGAGAAGGAAATCTCGAAATGAAACCCGGTTGTCATTTTAATGACAATCGCTTAAAAAAATTCAACTGGTTGTCACGACCTGCGGCTGTCCATTTCAACACAGCAATAGGCTTATTTGGTACCTATTACGTGGGACATAAAAACTATGAGGTGAAATGTGGGCGAATACTATGCCTCTGCCTAATCTTTTGAGGATAAAGGCGTCACTACATATATATGTACTAGCTGAACTCGTAACTACGTTTACGTCACATAAGGTGTATGAACAGAGAGGTATTTCTTCATCAGACTCATCAAGCTGCGTGTGAAACTGCCCTGTTTGCTTAATCATAAAAGAGCTTAAAGATTAAGTCTATTCTAAAACAATTCAGTCCGCGCCGAAGGCGAATTTTAAAATAGTCTTAAGCTCTTTTATGATTAAGCCAACACGCCAGTTTAGATTTACACATTTTCAGATTCATATATCTGCGTATGATTCTTTAAAGTGATATAACTTTTTTATTTATTAACCGATTGACATGAAATAAACACTAAATGCTAAGTGGAGCAAACATCAACACGATTACGAAAACCGCATTGCAATCGGTTAAGCGATTACTGAGATTAGCGTGCACAAATGTACAGACAAACAGACAAAAATTCTAAAAATCATTGTTTTGGGTTCTATTGCGTTAATAAAGCCCCCTTATAATATTTTTTATTATTTATCTTCCATGTACAGACAGCGACCTGTTACGATTTTATTATATGTATTGATATATATATATATATATATATATATATATATATATATATATATATATATATATATTAGAGATGCGCCGAATGTTCGGCCGAATATTCGAATTCGGTACATTCGGCAGGTTTTAGAAAGTTCGTATTCGGCCGAATATTCGGTTTATTTGCCGAATGATTACCGAATGTTGTTATTATTATTAACTAATTAATCTTTCTTGAATATACATGCAGGGATTTCCCATAACTAACCTCATGGTACAGAGATCTCTTGTGACGCTCAGTAACTACTTCTCTATAAGTTGCAAGTGCGGCCGTACATGGAGTACTGCTGTCACCTCTGGGCGGAGGCACCAGAATATCAGCTTTGTCCATTTTACTCGGTGCAAAGGCGACCTATGACAGTGGTCAACGATTCCAAGTCTGCAGGTGGCATGGAACCTATTCGCGACAAGAGAGACTTGATCTCCTTATGCGTGTTCTACCGCCTTTACAACGGTTTGTGCTCTAAAAATTTTTTGAAATGATGCCCACGGCTACATTCTACGATCGCGCCGCTCGTCACAGACAGGGTGTTCATCCTCACACGTTGCATCCGGAGCGCTCGAGCACGGTAAGGTCCGATAGGGGCTTTCTTTCGCGCACGTTTAGTTTGTGAAATGATCTCCCTGCCTCGGTTTTCCCAAACGCCTACGGTATGCTGGGTTCTTCAAGAGGGGGTCTTAGAAGGTTTTTACAAGTTCGGCAGCGCAAGTGTAGCGCCTATGGTGTAGCAAACGTCCACCGGTACATCTGGTAGGCCGTATGCTTGTCTGCCACCTCAGTGGTATTAAAGAACACGCAGTCATTTAGATAAGGCCAATCTGGCGTCTAAAAAAAAAGTTCGAAGTGCTCAACGACGCCTTCCTAAAAATGCCCGGTTTTCGCCATGAGCAGAGCAGACCCATTATTCAATCCGTTTAACTCACAGTAAACTCGCAAAGTCTTTGTTTCCCACCACTAAATGGTCGACATGAAATAATAAAATATGTTTTTATTTTATTATTGGACTGAGTGTTAGAAATTGTTGGAGTAAGCTGGCTCAGTTTTCGATGGTGATTATGGAGTCCGTTTTCATCTGTTCTTCTTTAAAATACAATATGCACCTCACTTGATTTCGTGTCACACGACATTTTTATTAATACGCTACAAAACACGACCGCACACAACCAGTCCAAACCTCCAACTGAACTAACTCTCTATGAAAATGAACAGTACACGAAGAATAAAAAAAAGACGTGTGGCACTCGGGGACTGCTGCGGTAAAGCTATTGCATAGCATTTTTAGGGTGCCGTAGCCGAATGGCAAAAAACGGAACCCTTATAGATTCGTGTCGTTATTTTACATAAACATTACCGTGTTAGTTGTGAAAAATTGTGAATTAAAAGTTAGTCGGTGATTTGCAAAGTGCTGTCAATATTCTTATCTATGACGCATTTCAATCGGAGCATCGAAATTGTTTTCACATTAAGAACTCTGAATTCAACCAGTACTCTTAATTCAACTTTGGTCGAGTGGTTAAGACGCGGATCGGTACGCAGAAGGTGCAAGATCGATTCTGGGTACAAGCGTCACTTTTTGGATTGACTTAATATATAACGACTGCAGAGTGCATAATTGACGTAAACAAAAAAAAATTATGAAGTGCGAGACGAGATGTACGAGCGTGACCGAGCGTGGCCGAGAATAGCCGAGTGTTACGTATTTTTCGTGACGGAATTTCTGGATTCGGTCTCCACGCTCAAGGCCCGCGATAGAAGCTATGTAATAGCTTAAAAAAAAAACTCTTCGTTGTTGGAAAACAAAACTCATTTCATTAAAAATGAGCCCGTTCAGCTCACTATCTCAAGCTAATTATTCTATCGGCGCGTGTGGCCACACATGTAGTGTGTTGTCATTTTGAGCTGGTGCTCCTAAATACCACTTTCCCCATTCGACTCGGTATGGAGGTATGCTATGAGAATTATTAACGATTTTCTACTTAAGGGCCTTCGCTTTTTAACAGCTTAAAGGATCTGCAGACCTAAGCGAACCACTATATAATAGCAACTGAGTGGCGATTCCCTGCATGGACAGAGATTTACTGATGAAATATTTGTGGCTAAAGTTGCAAAAGACATTGCGACTAAATTTTCTTTTCGCTTGCAAGTGGTTCGATTGAGAATCGCCGGTGAGCGCTGAAAGAATGTCGCCAGCCTCGCCGACTGACCAGTACTAACCTGTTTACCGCGTTAATTTGAACCGAATAGTTCGGCCGAATATTCGATTCGGTTCATTTTATACCGAATATTCGGCCGAATGTTCGAATTCGGTTCAACCCACATTCGGCGCATCTCTAATATATATATATATATTGATTGATTGATGATGATTGATTGATATTGATTGATGTATACAATTTCTCTTACCGTTGTAAAATCATAGTGCGGCTCATACTGCCCTCCAATCCCGTAGTTTACAATTTGACTTTTATCAGTTAGCTCCATACTCAAACCAGTCATATGAGACACTCGTCGTGTGATTCGTGCGATTATGTCGGAATTTTTGTCTGATAACCAGGCCACTTTACCGACACGCTTGTGAGTAGCTGTGAGGTATCCAGTTTTTGGGTCGTTGATGAAGGCACGTACAAGCTGATTTCATGTACAGATGCAGAACGTAAAAATGTTAATGTCATGTTTCTCAAAACCAGGCACGTGAGAGTCATTCCGTACCAAAAAACGGAAAATATCACGATTATTCTATCGGAGTCGCCCTTAATCCCTCCTTTTTCCGATTTTAGTATTTGTAGCGGCAACGGAATATACATTATCTGTGAGAATTTCAGCTTTCTAGCTATCGCGGTTCCCGAAATACGGTCTCGTGACGAACAGACTGGCTGACAGACGGACGGCAAAGTCGATTGAATAGGGTCCCGTTGTTACCAAGGGGGCAAAACCCTAAAAATAACGAAACATACAACTAAAATCAGTCGGCACAGACCAAGATATAAATATTTAAATGACACAGATACAGACAGGCAGTATTAAAGCAAATTCTATCAGTTCTGAAATCAGCTAATCTTAAGCAAAAGGAAGACACATAGCTTTTTTTATTTTTTTTCAATGTGAGGGAAAATACTTCATGGATGCTATGCCGGACGCCTTCCGGCTAAAAAACCTCACGTAACACCCAACAGCCTACGGTTGGGAGTCCCGGGTAAGCTCTCGGAAGGATGTCCTAGGACTCCCAACAGACCTACGGCTACAACTGCGGCCTCGCCTAGGGCCACCCTTCGGGTGCTATCCCGCGTCTTTAGGGGGTTTTCGGATGTCATCCCGCTTCTTAGGTGGGGTGTGCGTGAGTCCTTCACTTCACGCTGCCATCTAGTGCCCCCGGGGTGAGCAGTGATAAACCGCTCACCGTCCTCAGGCCCCCGGTCATGGAGACCGATAGTCTTCGGTGATGACACGTTCGGCGGCGCCCAAGCCACCGACTGTGGAACTCGGGTGGGAGATTCTCTCCCTCTTCCGCCCGTCACCTATTTCACGAGCAAAACCTGCTCGCAGAAAGAGGCGGCGCAGTCTCATCTTCTCCCGCTGGAGATCATGGCTCGCACCATGGTCTCGAGCGAGAGAGTGTCCACGTCCAGACCCGCCATGAGGCACTGTTGCGCCCACGTCGTGCACTCCACCGTTCGTCGTGTGGAACGCTGTGTCATCTCTGCGCTCCTCGCAGTGCTGGCACACTCGGCCGTGGTTTCAATGTGTCTTCGCTACAAAAACTTACCGAAGCTACCGTGCCCGGTAAGTATCTGTGACAACCGGTAGGAGAGAGCACCGTGTCTCCTCTCCAGCCACTCGTCCATTACCGGTGTGACGGCCGCGATTGTGGCGAATCCCTCCTTTGGTTGATCAAGTCGCACCTTCTATGTCTCCACGGTTTCTTTTCTGTATCTTTTTAAAAATAAATACCTATGTACTTAATTTACAAAGGTCAACGAAAAAATACCTTAGACCTGGATTGCTCTCTAATGGCTTCAGCTTCGCTGTCACTCATCACATCGTGAAATAAAACCAGGTCAGGATTCAGATACATCATTTCCATTTTAAAGGGCGCTAATCTCAAAAATGGGTGGTTTTCAGTTAAATAACGGCATGTTAATCTGTAAATGAATGAAAATCATAATAATACGTTTTATTTTCGCTTCTTCTTTATGTATATAGTATAAATGTAAAAGTTCTAAAAGATTTTTCGATGTTTATTGTTCAATCATGCTCTTACGTCTGAAATTTTGTACAGGTATAGATTTACAGTCAGAATAACACATAGGCTACTTTTCATCTCTGGAATAGATACGAATGCGGGAACAGGAACAAAACTCAAAGTGAATGAAGCCACGGGCTACTACTAGTAGAAAAAATAAATGAGGTATAGTATATTTAAAATACCTTTTGGATATTTCTGGAGGAACGTCAAATTCCCCGCGACAAAGAGCTTGGTAAGTAGAAAATTCCTTAGTATCTTCCTCCAATGTTTTTACCTGTACAGTTTATAAATGCATGATATACAAAAGACCTACGTATTTTGTGAAATTTTTGATATTAAAATTTTGTATAGGTAGTAATAAAAATATTTCTTAGATATTTGAAATCTAAGTACCGCTCTGATTGGTATAATTCTTACAATAATTTGGTGGATTGTCATGGAAAATATTATGTTTATTAGCTGTAAATTACTATTTTATTTTAATAAATGGTCGTACTCAGTGAATATTCTACTATGAAAGTGATCGATGCAGACCACGTACCTCCTTTAACTTTTTTTCAAGTTTTATTACTTCTTCAGTAATACTTTTGTTGATCTCCTTAGCCTGAGAATCAATTTTACTTTGTATTGGTTTTTGAGATGAGTTTATTCTATCGCCTAGAAAGTTAAATGTCAGTATTACAGAATTTTGTTACTGAGTTTTCTTCACGTCTCTCATTATCATCTCTTCAAAAACTATATTTTTTCAGCAAAATACTAAGTGTTTTTGAGAATAATCTTAAAATACTTGAATATTCAGTAGTGACTGAAATTTCAAAACTATTTCTACCTAGCATAATATTTGCTATGCTTATATACTTCAGTATGTCGGTTTCAGTGAATGGGTAGGAGATATTTTCTTCATTATATTTTTGATAAGCTGCCATCATCCATTCACGGCCGTACTTCAAATCTTGACTTTTTATCGTCAATGCTTGGCTCAGCTCGTAGCAGTCACTTGCTGTCATTGGAGAACTGCAGAAAGATAACATGGAATTTTAAAAACTAGGTAGGTATTTAGCATAAAGTCTGTGTCATAGTAGCTAACAGTTGCAGGTCCAAATTGGTGAAAAAACGTTTTCTCACGTCTCTCATCTCTATGGAAAAAGGGGAATTGATCCCCAAACAATAGACAAGGGATATCATGCCGTATATAAGCCTCGCAAGTTGGTATTGCGCAGGAACCTTGTCAAAATGACAGCTAAGTGACGTCATCGTGACGTAGCGCCAGCGCGGGTTGGCCTCGCGAAGCTGCGTACGCTATTTTTTTTAGTACTGACGGCTCGACGGACATACGTCACCAAGATGGCTGCCAATCGCAATATCAACGTGCGGGGTTTGTACCTTCTCGGATTCTGTAGATACTTTCAGTAAACCTGTATGTAGAAGGTACTTACCTTTTAGTTACCAGTCTTACTGAAGTTAGTCTTACAATATTAGTTTCGGTGGGTCCATGACTTGGGCTATGTAAATACAGTTATGGAACCCTCCCGCTTAACAATTATACAACCTTATATTACCATTTCTCTTTTCATGGAAAGAGTTACCCCAAAGGTAGGTACCTTCTTGAATTGAATGCAGCATAGAAGCGAATCATTATCCCCTACACAGAATAGCTCTAAAAGGTAGTACCTAATATTATGTATCTTTAAAATTACTTTAAACTTACACATAAGTAACGTTATTCAGGTTACCATCTGCAAGATCCTTCGCATGTAAATTGTAAGTTTTTTGCAATCTAACGATCCCCTGTGCTGCCCCTACTACATCCTCTTCAGCTGGATAGACAACATCAATATCGTTTGACAATATTTGTGTAGTAATTTCTGAAAATATTGTCATACGGTCTATGTGGGCAAAATTACAACATTTTTACATCAGCTACTGTATAATGATGTATCATGACGTCATCACATGTAACAAAATGGGTTGATCTAGAAAAAGGGTGATTTACCTGTTCCTGTTTTAATAATTGTTGGTAAGTATTCCAAGTCTGATGTCAGTCTTTTAATAAGAATGAAAATATTAATAGAATTATGTAAGTAACTGGGAGTATCTTCTATTGCTCGTCTATGCTGTATTGTAAACATACGTAAATAGCTGAAAAATGAAAAATATGTATTTGAGTGTAGCTCATTGCTGATCAAGAAATCACATGTCAATAAACAATTGAAAGACGTTCAGCTATTTCCGAGTTATAAAATTAATTTACCTACTTATTTTATTTGTTTAGATAGGTACTCTCTCGGTGCAAAGAAGCTAACAAGTAATTATTAAATCGTCGATAACTTCTAAATATTTGATTTCATCTTTAGAAAGTTCGAGTTTGCCAATTTACGTTGAATTGACGAAGCAAACAAGGAAGCAACGAGCGATTTTCACTAATTGGGTAAAACTTTTTAAGCAATCAACACATATTTTAGTACTTTAAATTGCCTAAAACGTTTATGAATTTAATTTGGCATACTTGCCACCCTAGGCTTGTAAGTCTGTTTATAGACAGGCGCGAAATATTTTGTGAAATACTTCTTAAAAGTTTAACTAAATTCGACTCTGATTACGTAATACATTTTACTTACAGATTGTATCGTTTGTGAAAATAGTGCCTCCTGGACATTATTAAAGCATTTATTTTGTCCAAATAATCAATTTATTAGTTATTCTTCGATATTAAAGTAGGTAACCTGGTTGCAATATTTTATAACCATATTCCTGTTACCAACCCGTATTACCTCCTCATTGGGGGCTTCCTAAAAGCACAGGTGCACCTTCTGCAGCCACGTGAAACCAGGTGCTACAGGTGCCTGGTCGTAGGTCATGTGGGGGTGCAGTGCACAGCGGAAGTGACCGTAGGAAACCGGTGCTTCCGCTGTAGTCAGCCCGGTCACACGGCCCATGCCTGTGACGCCCCGCCACGCTGCTTTAAATGCGTGGCGGAGGGCAAGGAGGCTGACCACCGGGCGGGCAGCAAGGCCTGCGCAGCCTCAAGGCCAAAGCCCCGTCCGTCCGCACGTGGGGGGGAGGGTGTACAATCGCGGCAGGGTGCGGAAATGGACGTCCATTAATGGACACCCAAATCCGCATCCTGCAGGTGAATCTGAACCACTGCTCTGGTGCTCAGGACCTTCTGTACCAGAGCATCAGGCAGTGGTCCATTCATGTTGTAGTCGTCGCCGAGCCGTACTGGGTTCACCCGGGAAGCCCGGTGGATCTGGACGGCCTGGCGACTATCTTTGGGGGACCGGAGCGGACGACTCGCGCCTAGCGGTCATCGCTAGAGGTCCGGGTTGTGTCGCGGCGGAATACGAGGGCGTGGCTGTCGTGGCCGTTTACATCTCGCCGAGCCTCGACCAGCATCAGTTTGAGCTATGGCTCTCTGAGCTGGACGTCGTTCTCGCTGCATGCCGGCCTCGCCCTGTCCTGGTCCTGGGAGACTTCAATGCCTGGTCGCAGGCTTGGGGCTCCCGGGAAACCAGAGATAGGGGGAGGATACTGGAGGACTGGGTCACTACGCGTGGCCTAGTCATCCTGAACCGGGGGAATGTCGCAACCTGGACGCGGCGGGGGCTCAGCTCGGTCATAGACGTTTCGTTTGCGACCCCTGAGCTCGCCCGCCGTGTCCAGGGATGGCGTGTGGTGGAGGAGGAGGAGACGTCGTCAGATCACCGATATATTCGGTTCGACGTCTCCCCTCCACCTAACCTGCCGCCAACAATTGCAAATCCCCCGGAACTGCGTTGGGCACTCCATCGCCTTGATCGGGAGGCTCTCCTGGAAGCGGCCATCGTGCAGTCCTGGATTCCGACAGCGGACAGGCCTGCCGATGTTGATACCGAGGTGGAGTGGTTCGGGAGAGCCATGTCGCACATCTGCGATGCTGCGATGCCCAGGGCAAGGCCCAGACCGGCGAGGAAACAGGTGTACTGGTGGACGCCGGAAATCGCGCAATTGCGCGTGGAGTGCGTTACCGCGCGCCGCCGGTACACCAGGTTCCGCCGGAGGCGTCGCCGCCCAGACGATGCGGCAGCCCGAGAGACGGAGCTCTACGATGGCTACAAGGAGGCCAAGAGGGCCCTCTAGACGGCCATCAAGCAGTCCAAAAAATTGGGCCGCGAAGAGCTGATGGAGACTCTGGAGCGGAACCCGTGGGGGCGCCCGTACCTTATGGTAAGAGGCAAATTACGCCCTAAGGCGCCCCCACTGACTCAGAGTCTCCAGCCGGAGCGGCTGGAGGAGGTCCAGGACTCCTTGTTCCCGTCGAGAGCGGAGGAACACGTTTCTCCGCGCATGGCTCCGTCTCAGGCGCCCAACGCGGAAAGAAGCGAGAACGACGTGCCCGTAGTCACCGAGGGTGAGTTAGGGGCGGCTGTACTGCGGCTTAAATCCCGCAGAAACACCGCCCCTGGACCCGACGGCATTCCAGGCCGAGCGTGGGTCCTGGCTCTCGAGGAACTTGGGCCTCGACTAATAGGGCTCTTTAGCGCATGCCTCGAAAAAGGCCAGTTTCCCAAGGTCTGGAAGACCGGGAAACTGGTCTTGATTCGAAAACCGGGGCGGCCGGCAAATTCCCCTTCAGGGTACCGGCCGATCGTGTTGCTCGACGAGGTGTGCAAGCTGTTTGAGCGCATTATTGCACAACGCCTCGTCGGGCACCTAACACGCGTGGGGCCTGATCTGGCGGATAGCCAGTTTGGCTTCCGTCAGGGGCGCTCCACGGTGGACGCGATCATGCGCATTAGAGGCCTGACGGAGGAAGCAGTCTCTCAGGGTGAGGTGGTGGTGGCGGTGTCTCTTGACATCGCCAACGCCTTTAACTCCCTGCCCTGGAGCTGCGTAAGGGAGGCGCTGGTTTACCATGGAGTGCCTCCCTACCTCCGTCGTATTGTCGGGGCTTATCTCTCCGAGAGAGCCATAACTTACCCGAGCTGGCTAGGGCCGGGTCGGCGGGATGTGTCGTGCGGTGTTCCACAGGGATCGGTAGTAGAGTAATATTGAGAGTTCTAACTCACTCCGCTCGTTAAAACTCTCAATATTACTGATCTATAACTCAATCAATATTACAGGTGGTGGTGCAATATAGTAAATATTACATAACCTAAGTATAGCAACCTACATAGCACGTATGAAACGATCGTCGCGTCGCTAAGCCTTTGTCGGCACATCACTCCCAGCGAGGTCTCGTTACGCGCGTCGCGCGCGGCTGTCGAGCTTCGCCGAATGCAATATGATAATGATGCAGGTGCATATTTAGGTATGAGAAATGTTATTGTATACAATTCTCATACATAAATGCATCTGCTACTGATCGCTAATAATATTCCATGAATGAAATTACTTGACTAGTTTTACCTACGACTTCACTATTTAATATTTTATCTACGATCAATTTTACATAAAAACATATTTTTATAATAGATATCTACTTATTTTAAGTAAATCTATACATATAATAAAATGATAGAAAAGTCAAAACTGTACATTGGAAAAATTAAAAAAAAAAAAAATACTTGCTGGGTGTTCAACATAAGATACCGAAGCCGAAAATATAGTTAGAAAAATTTTTGTCTGTCTGTTTGTCTGTTTGCTTTGCTTTGTCCGGAAGGATCTCGAAAAGTACTCAATAGATTTGATTCAAATTTTGCACAAATATTACCTAGGGGTAGGGTGTTAAAATAGGTTACATATTATCACGCTTCATATCCAAGGGGCTTAGCAGAGAGCAATCAAATTGGCATTGTAACAATTTTCACGCGTACGAAGTCGCGGGCAACAGCTGTTAGTTAGATAAAAACTATATTGTAAGACCGTATTATATTCGTATTATATATTAGCACTTTGACTTTATCGAGATCGACTGTTGCCCAACTTTCTACCTTGAAACGAAAACCTGTACTAAACCCTAGCTTGTTATTTAGCGGATGCACTGCCTAGCAGGATCGGATGGCTTGAGGTCCAAAGGTGTTGATGTAGGTCGCGTGTAAGATATTGAACGATCGTGAAGCGCTCGTGGCCCCGCGGACTCAGTGTTCTGTAAACGATCACTGCAGTAAGCAACTTTCACTATGGCCGGTCCATGGATGGGTGACCATTCATGTGATCAGTTTGTGACATTTATTTGAGCGTTTCCGTGCTTCGGAAGGCACGATAAGCCGTTGGTCCCGGTTGCCAGTAAAATGGCAGTCGTTAAGCAAAGTTGAAGGCTTTATTTCAACAGCAGGCAGTCACAACCTGCGCCTGTCCATTTAAACACGGCAATACGGCTCACCACCTATTACGTGGGACAAATTATACAAAAAAAGGTGAAATGTGGGCATATTATGCCTCTGCCTACCCCTTCGGGGATAAAGGCGTGACCATATGTATGTATGTATGTATGTATGTATAATTATTATACATATAAACACCCAGACCAATGCAAATAGTCATATTCATGCAAACAAATTATTGCACCGTGCGGGAATCGAATCCATCACGCCATGGAGGCTGACATTTTCCTTGAACAAATTTTAGCCAGATCCGTTTAGCTACACACCTACATATTAAGAAGAATATCTTTAAAAAACTTTTATGTTTAAATATAATAATTAGTGGGATCAAAAATTAAGTTATTCGTTAAAATTATAATAATAATAATAATAATACAAATTTATATTAATACAGGATTGTACAAGTTTGCGACTGCCTCTGTGGCGCGGTCGGAAGTGTAACCGACTGACGCGCAGATGGTCTCGGGTTCGAATCCCGGGTCGTACCAAATACTTTGTGTGATCAATCACAAATGTTTGTTTCGGAGTCTGGGTGCCTCGGAGAGCACGTTAAGCCGTCGGTCCCGGTTGCCATACTAACATCTATGGCAGTCGTTACGGTTAGTTGGAGCCCTCAAAAGTCCAACTAGTCTAACTATAGAACTTCGATATCGTCAATTTGGTTGTGGAGGTCAGATGGTAGTCGCTCCACGGAAAAATACCGAATTTCAGCCGCATCATAGTTACGACTAGAAAGCCGACCCCAACTAAAAAAAATGTTGGGAATTGGCTCGGATGATAATGACAGGATTGTACAAGTTGTAGGATTTTTACACGTGGAGTATGTAAATTTACTCAATGTGATTCTTTGAAGTTATGTGGGTCGAAAATGCTTACACGAATTACATTAGGGCTGCCACTATTAGTTAATAATCAATAAATTAAAATTAATACATTTTATTTTTCGATACAATAAAATATTGTATGAAGGATTTAATAGGTATTTACACTGGTGTCAAATAATTAATCGAGATTACCTACTCTTTGAACATAATGAATATTTGAATATTATAATCCAGATAATTTAGTTTTTTAATCAAATACTTACCTCATTTCTGATCACATTTTATATCTAAAAATAAAATAAATTAAATGTTTATATTTTTTATTAATACTGACAGCATTTATTAATGCAATTTTTTATTTCAAATACATCGGGAAAAATGAAATGCTCAAGTAGGACTCGAAACCATGACCTTTCCCTTACAGGGAATGCTCAGCCAACTGAGCTATGGAGCGATTACAATTTGAGTTATTATTAAATAATGAAATAATAAGAAAGACAATTTTTTATATGTATAATGTTAAGTTTAATTTTTATTTCCATTTCCTGTATTTACTGTATACAAACATAATAGGGAAATGTAAATATTAAGTAAACTTTACGTCATTCAAAATATTTTCATAAATATTTACATTATTATTAGATATGTATAACTTATTAATACTTTCATGAAGAATTTACATTACTTTTATCTTAATTTGATTATTTCCATTACGTAACGTGACGAGATATTTTTTCCTAAGCGTAGTGACAACCCTAACGTATTTTGCTAAATTATCATTAATTTTCTTATAAAATCCGGAATCATTCAGTCAGTGCTTCATTCTGACTTCGTTATACCGTTGAACGAATCCATTGGAGCAACCACCATCTTGAAGACCTTCCACCTTGAAGACCAAGACCTTTCACCTTGAAGACTAAACACCTGGCTCCAGATTTTTGTGAGTTTAATCGTCATTGTACCTACCTAAAAATGTGAGTTCCTAAGTTATAAAATATTCTATCCCATGTTCTATTGTTTTAAAGTGAGAAATCTTTTTAACCTTTAAACAAATTTGCCAGAACTAAACCTATCGTTATTTTGTGCACGGTGACGATGAGTGATACTAACTAGTGATAGCGTATTAGTCTTGTCAAATTTTATTAGTTTGAGTGACTACCGAATTGTTGCAATTGACGGACTAAACACTTCGTTTTCTGAGTTACTAGTCGCAATTAATAACTATTCTGTTCATAATATTTACAGGTCGGATTCAGAGTACGATAGTGGCAACAGTGCGACGTCGATCGACGCCGCCAAGTCAAATTCGAAGGCAGCTAAGGGGGGTGGAAAGCGCAAATCGTCACCAGCTGTCAAAAGCGTTGCAAGCGATCATATAAGGTACGTCCGTATGTACCAGTACGTACATGTTCATTACTTATCTATACTAATATCATAAAATATGCGAAAGTAACACTTTCTGTCTGTCTGTAACAAGGTAAAGCGTAACAACGCTTTTACGCCTCCTAAACCGCTTTACCTATTGATGAAATTGGATGTGGGGTAGATCAGACCATGTGAAAGACTAAAGCTATGTCGACATCCTCACGGACGTAGCCGCGGGCAAAAGCTGGTTATATTATAATTTACGAGTAAAAAATCTAGTGTTGTTAAAAATAGTTTTTTACGATGAGGAATTTTTTGTGAAGATAATGTGATAGTTTTCTGAGTAGGTTTCTGTGTATTTATTTACTATTTGTAACTTATAATAGGTATTATGTTTTCAGAGCGGACCAAGAGTTCGATTGTGACAAAGTGGTAAGGAGCGAGGCTGGGACGTTGAAAAAGGCTCCCGTCAAACGCAAGTCATCTGCTAGAAGTACCTCAAGCGAATATTCAAGGTAATTATTACTCATTAGTAGATACTCTTATACCCAGCTGATGTAAAGTGATGATAACATACCAAATACTACCAATTAAAATACGTATAATCAATTACATTACGCAATATATGAGTGAGCGAGGTTACGTGCTAAATAATGGTAGTTTTGCTATTTTTATTAATATAATATTATTATGAGCAATTTATTTATTTTTCTGGCTAAGTAGTAATGAGTGACCGTAGTTGCAAATCCAGAAGTCTAGGGTTCGAGTTCCATTAGTATCAAACTTTGTGTGTCGTTCATGACAATCATCTATTAATCTGTTCACGTAATATTCCTAACTGAAGCAAAACTGATGTTGTCCAGTTCATAACAATCTTATCATAACATAACGATTCATAACATCCAATTCATAATGATCATTTATTATTTATGTAATGAACATTATACTAAGGTACAATATTATAATATAGAAAATTTCCCTGTTTCAGAGCTTCAAAGAAAAAGGCTGCGCAAAAGGGATACGACATCTTCCACCTTGACAGTAAAACTCCCACCGTCAACACCGGCAGAGCTCCATCCACATCGGTGCTTTACAATCGGGTGGCTAACGGTCAAACGAGGCGTACGGTGTCTACCGAGGGTCCCTTCCACATTGAGTTGAAGGTGTACAACTCGGTTGACGTCCAAGAAGGTGGCGACGACCTTTGGAAAAAATCTCTGCTGTGGTTGAAGCTTCGGACTGACGAGGAATCTCCTCACTGGGCTCATCTACAAAAATTTGTTAGGCAAGCCAGCGAGTTGTTCGCAGATTCTGAAGCCACTTTCTTTTCTAATAAAATTAATTTTAAATAAGTCCGTACCTACTAAACTTAATATAATTGTCTATTTGTATGTTATACATAAAAATATTAAATAAATTTGATTAATTCATTGACCATCATAAATTTCAATTAAAAATTCCATCCTAATCTGTCTGTGTGTTTCACCAATTAATATGCCGTTCTGTGATAGCTGTGGTGTTGAGGTAAATGGTAAGAAATGGATAGGACATTTAAGGAGTAAAATACACCGAAAGTCAGATAACGTAATTACTTTAGATCATGGCGTGGAGAAAGTGAACTCTGCTTTTAAAAATCGATTAGCAACATACAGATTACATGCTCTTGACACGAACGAACAGACATCTTTACCTGTTTTCTTCAGACACCTTCACAGTAGGGTCAAATCTTTAATTGATCAATCTCTTGCAGCTCACACTTCCCTTAAGGTTAACTTTCATATATACTCAAAGTTTGTACTACTTAAACATGACATACCAGAAGTTAAATCATTTGAAACCAAAAATATTATTATATGTATGAACTATGATTTTACAAAGCTCTTTACAGATGTTGCTAATCAATTACTGAAAAAGATAGACGAATTTGAAGAGCGGGATTCTGGTTGGACTTTCCTTAATAACTGTTACATGGAGGTAAATATAAATAGGTATCAACCGCTCCGTGGTTCAAGATTTATTGATTTACCTCCGATCATTAAAAATAAAAAGGCATGTGTAAATATTCGTAACAATGATGTATATTGTTTCCTGTGGTCGGTCACGGCAGCTCTTTACCCAGCAAATAGGAACATTCAGAGAGTTTCTTCATATCCAAATTTTTTCAATCTGTTTAACATAGAAGGAATGTCATTTCCAGTAACTTTTACCGATATACAAATGTTTGAAAAAAATAATCCAAGATTACGAATAAATGTATATGGCTTAGAAAATAATAGACAGATCATAGGACCTTTATACAAATCTGGGTTTAATAACGATAACAAAAAAACGGTTAATTTACTATTATTAGAAAAGAGCAGATATTCACATTACTGTCTGATCAAAGATTTATCGCGTTTGGTGAGAAAACAAATAACTAACCATAACGGGAAATTATTTTTTTGTGATGAGTGTTTGCTATTTTTTAGATCAAGTATGGAAATTGATTCTCATGTATGTGCCGGTGTAATGACTCAGCTACCGCAAAAAGGTTCAGTGATTGAGTTTAAAAACTACGAAAGGAAACAAAATGTGCCATATGTAATTTACGCAGATTTTGAAGCCATGTTGGTTCCAGTGCAAGGGTGCAACCAGGATCCCTCTGTTGCGAGTACCTCAGTATGTCAGGTACATATACCTATAGCATTCGCTTATTATATAGTTTGTTCGTTTGATGAAAGTAGAAATCGTTTTGTATCTTACCGTGGGGAAGATTGTGTAGATAAATTTGTTGAGAATATTTACAGGGATGTTCAATTGATTAACAACAATCTGTCGAATAGTGTACCAATTATATTTAACAACGAAGATTCTGTTAAATTCAATGAAAGCACTCGTTGTCATATTTGTCAAAACTTACTAATCACAGACCGAGTAAGAGATCACTGTCATATGACAGGTCAATATCGAGGAGCCGCACATAACTACTGTAATTTGATGTATAAACTTCCAAAATTTATACCAATTTTCTTTCATAATCTTTCAGGTTACGATTGCCATTTTTTTATTAAAAAATTAGGAGAAGCTCGCGGTTCACTTAAAATCATAGCTAAAAATAAAGAGTCATATATTTCTTTTACAAAATTTATACAAGTTTCTAGAGATGAATATGTACAACTTCGGTTTGTGGACTCCTTTAAATTTTTATCTACTAGTTTAGACAAATTAGTAAAAAGTTTGAAACCAGAACAGTTTATACACTTAAAAAACAATTTCTCTTGTCCAAAACAATTTAAATTACTTACGCGAAAAGGTGTATATCCTTATGATTATATGATCAACATAAATCGTTATAAGGAGACAGTTCTGCCTGAAAAATGTTATTTTTATAATTCCCTAAATAATCAACACATTTCATTAGCAGATTACCAGCATGCTAAATTGGTATGGTCTGAATTTAAAATAAAAAATCTAGGTGATTATACTGATCTTTACCTCAAAACTGACGTACTTTTGTTGACTGACGTTTTTGAAAACTTTAGAAATACTTCTAAGCGATTTTATCAATTAGATCCAGCTTTTTATGTAACAGCTCCTAGCTTATCATGGGACGCGATGCTTCTCAAAACGGGAATTAAGTTAGAACTTATTGATGATTTAGCAATAATAAGGTTAATACAAGAGGGTATAAGAGGAGGTCTTTGTATGAGTTCCCATCGTTATGTAAAAAGTAATAATAAATATATGGAAGATTATGACCCTCAACAAGATGATATATTTATTGTATACTTAGATTGCAATAATTTATATGGGTATGCTATGTGCCAACCTTTACCTTTATCCAACTTCAGGTTTCTTGATAAAAATGAGATAGAAAATCTAAACATCAAGAATATAAAAGATGATGCAGATTATGGGTTCATATTAGAGGTAGATTTACTTTATCCTAAATATTTACACCGTTTGCATAATGACTTGCCATTTTGTCCTGAGAAATGTGTGCCTCCTGGAGGTAAAATTTCTAAACTTGTCACAACTTTATATGATAAATATAAATACGTAATACATTACGTACATTTGAAAAATTGTATTAAACATGGATTAATATTAAACAAAGTGCATCGCGTTATAACTTTTAGGCAGAAAGCTTTTTTAAAACAATATATAGACCTCAATACCGAGCTTAGACAAAAAGCAGTGACCGAATTTGAACAAGACTTTTTTAAATTGCTTAATAACAGTATATTCGGTAAAACGCTAGAAAATAATGAAAATCGTGTAAAAGTTCATTTAGTAAATCAGTGGAGTGATAGCGATAATAAAACAAAAAAGAGATTAAGTGCAGATACCTTGGTTGCCAGACCGAACTTCCATAGTGCTTCTATATTTTCTGAGAATTTGGTTGCGATTCAAATGAAACCCGAAAAAATTGTTATGGATAAACCCCTATACCGGCTGTAGATTTAGTAGTGTGCAACACTTGCACACGTGACTCTACTGCCTACACCCGTTAATATTTTGTGATAAAAAAAAACGTTTTTTTTTTCATGTTAAATTTGATTTTATTTGCAAAGGACCTCTGCCTGTACCCACTGGCCAATAATACGTGAACATAAATTTAAGTAAGTACTCAATAATTAATAATAAATCTAAAAAGCGAAAGATTGTAAATGATACTCGCATAATGCCTATTTATTATCCAGTGCTATGACCTCTAGCGTCCAGCTGATCGTTTGTAGGTATTAGGTATACTGGCTGCGTTCGAGCGTTCACCGCTCACCTTTTGCCGTTTTTTGGTACGGAACTCGCACTTGACCGGTTTTTCTGTTTCATAGGTTCACGTATTATTAGTCAGTGGAGGTTAGGCAGAGTTCCCGTTGGAATTAAAAAACGAATTCAATATGAAAAAAGACTAAAAAAAAAATTTTTTTTTTATCACACAGTATTAACGAGTGTAGGCAGTAGAATCACGTGTGCAAGTACTGCACACTACTAAATCTGCAGCTTGTATATAGGTTTCTCTGTATTAGAACTATCAAAAAAACATATGTACGATTTTCACTATTCTATTATGCGCCCACATTATAGAGAACTTATCAAGTTATGCTATACGGACACAGACAGTTTTATTTATAAAATTAAAACTAACGACTTTTACAATGATATGAAAAACTACTTTATTAGTTATTTTGATACTAGTAATTATAATAAAAGTAATCCGTTTAGTTTACCGATTTTGAATAAAAAGGTGCCAGGTCTATTTAAAGACGAAATGGGAGGTAAAATAATCACGGAATTCATTGGTCTACGTCCCAAATTATATTGTATTCAATCTGAGCAATTTACTTTAAAAAAAGCTAAAGGTGTTAAGAAATGCGTAGTGAGAGACTTAGTAAAAGCAGATTATAAAAAAACGTTAACCAATAATGAAATAACTCGTAAACAAAATTTATTATTTAAATCCTTGAAACACGAGTTAGTAACCCGTAGTGTCAACAAAGTTGTATTATCATCCAATGATGATAAGCGGTATATATTAAAGGACAACATTCACACTGTTTCCTGGGGTAATTGCTCAATTTTTGGTTGAATTTTAGGACGTTTAATTGAAATTTATGATGGGTTTTATTTTTTCATAAGTATGACATTGTGATGTTTAAAAATGTATTTAAGTACTTTAAGTTTTTATCTCATAAGAATGTACCTACCTACCTATGTCTTTTACTCTTATTTATAAATAAATGCCTACATAATGTTGTAATCATATTTTCGTTTTATTTTACTTCATTCTCAACTAGTGACATACATTATAGAATACTTTTGCGACACACATAAGTAAAGGGTAAACTGTACCCGAATCAGGTTTGTTAAAATTTTCATGTATCAACCTGTTCTTGAAACGAAGGGGCATCAACATCCGCACAACCATCTATATAATAATTATTGCAGTAGTGAGGTAGCACGTCATAGAATTATTTTTTTTGCTTTGCTATGCACAATACGTGTTTTTACATGATAGGACTTTCATGTTTCAACTTGTACGTCGTAATATTTTGTTGTTTAAAGAAATATGTATTAGAAATAGTATCATATTTCAGAAACTGTGGGTATATAATCCCGTTGTTAATTTTATAAGTTCATTGTTTCATTCTGAATTTATCACTAACGACGAGGACATACATTATACGAGCAACTTTAAATTTATATATTAGTTTACAAATCGACATACAACATGGTAAGATATTTTATTTGATAAACTTATATAATATTGTGTTTATAGAAAAGGTAACACGTCACGTAACGTAGATAACATACTAACGTTTTTTTTATTTTCAGAACACAAATAAGAATATATTCACGATAGAAACCACAGAAGACACTGAAGAAAGAAACGGTTTGCCAAATGGATTGTATTCACCAGAATCGCTTCCAAATGCGCAAGATCCATATGCATTTGACGAAGAAACTGAACGATTATGGATCGCAGCTCAAAGTACACACCGTGAAACGCCTAAAAAAACACCGAGAGAAAAAAATCCACGCGCAAGTCAGAATCAAAAATAGTGAGTAAAATATTAAAGAAACATAGACAACCTTCATACATCATAAACTGTGAACCAACAAAAGGACGGCGTTTGATCAAAATTGAGATTACGGACCTGGGCGGATCAAGTGAGAGTGAAGAGGAGATAATAAAGGCACAATATATTGTCAAAGATCCAGTTGATGAAATTTCTGATCAAGCCGAAAATTTAATACATAATATATCAAAAAAAATATGCGGCTATTCTTTCCCTAACATTTATTAATAATAGTTCTTGTTTTAAAATATTCCTTACTAGATTAATTTTGTGTAAGTTTGTAAATAAATGTGTTCGTCATTTGTATTGAAATTAATATTTTATAAATAATTTTTTTTTAATATTATTTAGTGTAAAAATGATAATATGCATTAAAAGTTATATTAAGAAATAAAAATTAATGAAGATTTAAAGTTTGTTTTATTGAAATATTTATCAGTAAAATGTACATACATACATATAATCACGCCTTTATCCCCGGAGGGTTAGGCAGAGATGAGTAAACACCCACGTTTCACCGAATATTTGAGCCCTACGTAATAGATGGTGAGCCCATTGCCGCATTTCGGGCTGTCTTTTAGACTCGAGCCACACAAAAATGGCTGAGTCTAGGCTGTATACAGCTTTCAGATGATAAACAACCATGATGATTATCATTATACCATTTGTTTTATTAAAATTTTATTGTGTGTACTGTGAAAATAATGTGTTAAATAATTATAGATAGGTATTTAAAATGTGGGATAAAAAATAAAAACCATTTGCTTTAAAAAATTGTTTTATTTATTAAAACTGTGTATAGGAAGACAAATTACCTTTCTTGCTCTATTAAATAGTTCTTTATACATAAAACATTTTTAAGTGCACATTGTTTAGTATGATTAATACAATTAAAACTTGTCTCATTATTTGAATATTTGTTATGCAACAGTGATAAATTTGGGCACTTGTCTTCACCAAGATCTATACAAATACAATTCATACAAAGATCTTGAATCCACTTAACTTTTTCTAAGCCCTTTACAAAAATTTCTTTATTTTCTAGATAAGGAACAATTATGCGTCGAAATTCTCTATAGTCGATATAACCTTCATTCCAGTAAATCCCTCTGTTTCTCTCCAACCACGTAACTTGTTTTTTTTCATTCGTAGTTAAGTATTTAAATAAGTATGGGGGCTTTATTAAGAATGTTTGGGTATAAACACAGGTGGCCAGAGCTAATTCTTTGACTATAAAGTTATTACAAGTGTCTTTAAAACCCTGAACATCTACTATAATAGTATTTTTGTTCATGATATCTTTCTCACGGTGCTACTTAACGGCTTATACTCGATTATACAATCGTTCAATATAAGACAATATGCGGAAGTTTGATCTGGTATATCAATATCACTTTCAATTTCCACTCTAACATCCACAACAGGACCTGATTTAAGATTATCTGGTTGTCTAGAACAATCTACGACAAATAACGGAGCAATATTTTTAAATTGTTTCTCACTTAATAACGGTTCACCGCGAAGACCTCCGTAATATGAGTGTTGGAATCTGGTGTATTGTTCATATATTAAAGCAATTCTGCTATTCGAGAAACTTGAATTTAAATTTTCGTAAGGGAAGTAGGTTGAATTTAGGTATACTCTAACATCACGAACGTCACAGTGATCAAACCGAGACATATCCAATTTTGAATTATTTTTTCTATTTGTTTGCAGACCAATAATAACAAATCTTGGTTTCTCTATTTGCGATGATGTTTTTATGGACCAAGTATGTTTAGTAGTTTTTGGTAGAGCCGGATATTCATATAAATCCCAATTCCTGAATATCATCTGGAGTGGTCGATCTTTTTCTAGTAGTTTTAACATATTTATTTTTTCTCTATCGGATACTTTGACATGTGGTACGCGCCATATTATTTTATTTATAATAATATCTTCTACCGTTTCACCATCGTTAAGTTTTAGGGCGTTCAGATTAGTATTACTTCGCAACAATATTAATTCATGTTTGCTGTTTATCACTACTTTCTTGAAATCTTCTGCAAAACCAAGAATGTTACAGAGGGGTATAGAAGCAGAAAAGCTACCCCCATTTGTGCTATTTATGCCATCGATATTCCAACCCCAAGCATTAGATACTTTAGCCTCGTTTTCGTTCATTGATATTAATGATTTCATTGTGGTAGTTATACCAGCGTTTTTTATTTTATCTATTTCCACTCCATTTATCTCATACCTTATATCTTGAAACAAATAAAGTAAACTATTGTTTGTGAAATGAACGCTACTGACTCTCTCTTTCGAATTTCCACCCTTGTTTACAACAACAGTTCCTTCCAAAAACAAAGTGCTTGCTGATGGTAATATATACAAGTCTTGTTGATTAATAGGTATCCTGATTTCATCGCTTCTATTGAAACTTGTTACGTAAGGCTTGTAAGAGTGAAATTCAATTCCTTCCACAGAGTTGTTGTATACAGGAGCGGATAAAACATCTAGTATATTCATTTTAACAAACCAATCGCTTTAAGAAATGCTTTATTATTGTTATTCAATTTTATGACCTTTTTGGAGCGAGCTCTTATTGGTTTGATAGTTTTAGTAGGACTGTTATTTTTAGTTGGACGAACCACATATTTATTATAATCTATCATTGTTTTCTTCTGATATGTAGATACAACTGCACTTCTTCACCTCGCAAATTTATTAAGTTATTATTTATATCTAACAGCCTTATCTGTATGCAGCTTATATTGGTTTGGTTTATTGGAAAGTAGATTGCGTTTTTCGGAATTTCTATAATCCTGTATCCAGGTGGAACATTAAGTGCAAATTCGTGCAAGATGTGACTGGATTGACCGTTTATATAAGAACCGCTAACTATGTCACATTCAATCCTTATGACAGTCGTAGGTAAAATGTTAACTGGAAACTCTGATACATGATATTTATTTGCTTCTAAGATCTGTTTTTTAAATCCCAATAAACTTCCAAATGTACCTTCTTTAGTAAAATCTATAGTTGATGTACAAAATAAAATAGTTTTTAAGGTGTTGTTATTACAATGGAGTTTTAGGGATGCATCTTTTATCTCAGTTTTTAAATAGTCACCAATATCTTGTAATTCATAAGTTCCTTCAGGTATCTCAATAACATTTTTAGAACCATAGTATAATTTATTGTTTGTATTATCAAAATTTGGAATAGAATTATACGTAGAAAAATGTAATAATGCACATTCATACTCCCCAACTAATGGCAACGTGTTTGGATAATAGGTAGATAATACCGATGAGTTTCCAGTTATCGATAAGGTGAGTGACATCTTGCAAATGATGGAAATGAAAGAGTGATGTAAGATTTATAGTATTTTTATTTAAAGTATTATAATTATAATAAAGATTTATAGTATTTAATCCAAAAAGTTTGCAAATAACTTAAACACATATGTCCACAAACTATTGTGTTAAATTGTTGATATCTATCATAGTTATAATGAACATCACAGTTCTTAAAATATAGCATTAATTCTCTTGGCGGTTTTAAATCACCATAGCTATCAAAATATTCACAATAATTGTTTATTTTAACATAAGCTACCCAATGCGTTCCATCATTTCTCGAATTATCTAGGTTAACTATAGCACATTCAATTCGTTTTGGTGTTTTTGGTAATTGATCCTTCATATAAACTCCTCGAAAGTAGGGAATACAATAGCCATACTTCTGAATATCGATATCAGTTAAAGCGCGATTAGGTAGCTGATCAATTAGTTTTTTGAAGGATTTATAAACAATCCCTGACCTTGCTTATGTGGTTTAATGTATAAACCTTTGCCTATTGCTATAGCCTCCATAGTTTTATTATGACGTTCAGTTTCTTGCAATTTTTTCTGACCGTGTTTATAATCATTCACTGTTTTTGCAATACCAGCTGCACCACCGGCTAATGCTCCTAAAGCAGACAAACCAGCAAAAATTGGGATTAAAGGTAGAATGCCTCCAGTTTTTGGTATAGGTATCATTCGAGGTACTCGAACTTTTGGAAGGCATGGAACTAATTTTCGAGCAACCATATAAGCCATATTTATTAATGACTTATCATCTTTAGGTGAGAGTTTTTTGATTTTTCTTTTTATTTTTTTAACAAAGTTATTAAAGGTCTTAACACCAGCACCAGACTTCAATTTAGCTTTCATAACTTTGTTTACTATCCACGAACTAATCTTTTCCCCTGTTCGAGCATCTTTTGCTTTAAGTCTTTGTTTAGCCATATCTATAAGACGTAAGTCAGCTTTTTGACGGTTAGGTAGGTCCGTGTAGTTTGCGTATGCGATATCGTGATGCATACAAGCTTCGTCTAACTTGTTTACACCTTTATCACCACGTAGTAATCGTTTTGAAAGCTTTGTTCCTGGTCCACAATAGTTATAACCGGGTATGTGTAGTTCGAATGGTAAATGATTAATGATACTGTTTATTAGTCCACCACCTTGCATCGTCCAAAGACTAATGAATATACTTTAAAATTATGTATCTCTTATATAATTAACTTATTCCACTATTGCAGTCTTATCAATCCAACTGTTCTCTTTGTTATTTAAACCCAACCATTTTACAAACAGCTTGTTCCCTTTCTTTTTTAATACCTTTTCTATCAAATAGACACCAGGGCAGGACGACTTTTGAAGCTCTTGTTCGTAAAAAGTTCCCAATATGAGTTGTTTTTGATTATCTTCAATGTGATATGTTATTGGTACAGTGTTATTTATCTTTTTTATAGTAAATAATTCTGTTGACCAGTTAGGAGTGTATCCTTTCTCAAATATATGTTTGTACTTACTAATTCGAACTTTATCACCAATTATAAACTTTGGACGACATTTTCGGGTTACCTTTATCACGGAGTTCATAATATTATTTTTAATGTCCGTTTCATTAAACTTATTGACATTAACAGGTGCCAATTTAATAGTACGATGTTTTGTGTTGTTATATGTCTTCACAACACCGTTCAAGCCACCATCTATCCACTTATAGTGACCGTTCAAGCTAAAGTATTTGTACAATTTATTTTTAATTGTTTTAATAACTCGTTCTACAATTGAAGCCTTTTTGGTTGAAAATGTAGAATAGTGATTAATATTATAGTTCTGTAAAAGCTTTTGAAATGTAGAATTATAGAACTCTGTACCCATATCAGTTTGCAGATGAGTTGGTTTCCTGTGATTAGTAAAAAGTAATTTTTCAAATGCATGAGAGACATCATGTTTGGTTTTAGTTTTTAACGGTTCCACCCAAACGTACTTTGAGAAGCAGTCAATAACAATTAAAATATAATTATATCCTTTATTAAAGGTTTTTAGATTTTGCATATCAACTAAATCTGCTTGCCACAAATCATCAACACCTTTTAAAATTACAGATCTTCGAGGAAAATTTTTTCGTGCTGCTTTATGTATTTCATTAACGATTTGTTGTTTCGTCATTTTAACAAATTTTAAGGCCTATATTTTTCGATCTTTTAATATAGATTGAATTGCGTCTTGAATTAGTCTATCAACTGCTTTTCTTGTATAAAATGTATTTTCCAAATGAGTCATTATCTCAGACATTATTGTTTTTAAAGCTTTCTCAATGTGGTTTTGAACACTATTTGGAATAGAACTTTGTAATTTTTGTAAGTCATTCATTAGTACACCTTTCAATTCATCTACATAAGCTTTATTTACTGCATCATCTGCGTCTTGAGGAGGTTTGACGCCTTTTAACCTTGATGTCTTCAAGTCATAATCTCCATTATCAGATTTTATTAATGCGTTATCATTAAAATCAAGTATTTCCGATATACGCATTCGCTTATGAATATAATGACCAAATTTGTCTACATTCATAATTTATAGGTGTATTATGTTGAACGGTATATAGTAAAATGACACACATATAATATTAGTAGATTTATTTATTTAATGATTTTGCTTTCACGCAGTTCTTCAATGATAGATATTATTTCATTGTCTAGTCCTGTGTTACCAGCATCTCGAGAAGCAATTAATAACTTTAATCTATCAACCAATTCATTGGGATCATCCCAATATACAAAATCTGTATTTTTTTTCCACATTTTTATTAAGGGTAATCCTTTTCCTACTTTCTGTCTACAGCTGGGACTTCTACTTTCTTGATCGAAAAGTGGTTTAATAACTTGCAAATATTTTTGTCCTTTATTACTTTTAATTGGTTTTTTTGAATCGAAATCACGACGATGTGCATTCGTTACAAGTAACATTGCCTTATAATTTTGTTTGTCATGGTCATTAACCAAGCTCAGATCAATGTCTTTTTTTAACAGTAACTCTCGCAACCCAGGTGTACTTTCGTACTTGTGTCCGGCTACAGTAATAACTTTATCCCCAATTGTTATGTTAGCAGAACCTAACATTAACTTTCCACGTTCTTTTCTTATACCAAATGGTACATCTAATAGTACTTGTGAAGATAACGACCAAGATGATGCATCTGGATTAGTACCGACTAATGACTGAAATGAAGAGTCCGATGAGGGTTCCGATTCGTTACTAGCAATACTGCTATCATCTGTTTCTTTCATATCTTGGTCTTGTGGTTCTTGGGGTTCTATTTTTTCCTCCTTTTTTGTTAGAGCTAAGTGGTTATTAGTGTTGGCTATTAAATTGAGAGATTCTGTAACAGGCTTAAAAACTGTATCAAGCACTTGTCTGTTATTTTCTTCAAAATCCTTCATGGTACGTATTTTTTTCCTTACAGCTTGTGTTGCATCTACAATTTGTTTTTTCAATGATTTTTCCATTATGTGAAATAGATGGTAATCCAATAAGAGCCGATTAAAGAATAACAAGAAACTGAAAGCTGTCTATTTAAATATTCAAATTTTATCTAATTCTACAAAAGTGTCAAACTTTTTTCTATAGCACCCGTTGTTTTTAGGACAGTCTTTATTAATCACAACATAGTCATAAGGCTCTTTCCATATTTGAGAACACATGTTACGAAATTCCAACCACGTCATGTCAGTGTTAACATGTTCTTCATAAACATGTTTCAAATTAATTTCATCTTGCTTAAAAAGCACAATTAAGTTAGCGTTATCTCTTATTAGTTGTTTAGGTATTTTGCTATAAGTTTGATTTAAATAAAAACTGTCAATCAATTTATGTCTTCCCATGGCAAAATAATCACGCATATTACTTTGATTTTCACATGCTACATCGTCAAAAATAATCACTGAATTAGGTTTTGCATCTGAAACTTTCATAACGTCATCATTTGCCTGATATTTCTGAAAACTGACTCCTGGTACTCCTCGTAAAACCTTTTCTAAAAAAATGTACTTTGGTTGATATAGAGTTTTAGAATATACATAAACATTATGAAATGTCAATCCATTTTCGTGCAAAAGGAGACCAATTAACAAATTGGTTTTTCCACAATTTGATGGTCCGCAAATGATGCAACGTACTGTATTCGGCAATAATTCTCCATGGCGTAACTCGATTTTTGGTAAATCATTACAGATTATACTAATCTGTAACGATTGTGCTTGTTTAATGAATTTCATGTTTGATGCAATGCTGACGGGCTGGTTATGAACAGATGTAATTATGACATTATGTATTTATAACCGTAAATAGGTATACCAAAACTGCTTACAGACAACACAATAGGTAAACGTAAGATTGTACTGTTTATGAAATAACTCTATCGCTAACTAACAGAGCATCTTTCTTTACAATTACGACGCAGGGGATCGCAGAGAGCCGATTGAACGGTAGTGTATTGAACAGCATTAAAATGTCGAACGTTGGCTTAGGTAAATGATTTTACAAAGAGTTATTATATTGCACCACCACCTGTAATAACGAAGTGAGTTAGAACTCTCAATCGTGCATGTGCGATTGAGAGTTATAGATCAGTAATATTGAGAGTTCAACGAGCGGAGTGAGTTAGAACTCTCAATATTACTCTACTATCGGTATTAGGGCCGCTCCTGTGGAACATCGGTTACGACTGGGTGCTGCGTGGTCCGTTGCTCCGAGGGGTCAGCGTAACTTGTTACGCCGACGATACCCTCGTTACGGCGCGGGGAGCAACGCACCGTGACGCAGCACTAAAGGCCACGGCAGGGGTTGCTCAGGTCGTGGGTCGGATTCGGCGGCTGGGTCTCGAGGTCGCCCTTCACAAATCCGAGGCTCTGTGCTTCCACGGACCTCGAAAGGGGCCACCTGCGGGGTCCAGCCTGTGGGTAGAGGGCGTCAGCATCGGCATCGAGCCTTTGATGAAGTATCTGGGGCTCGTAGGGGAAACTGTTCACCATTCGTACGTGGGGCACATTCATACATTGAGTATAACAAAAATACTAACCGACACACAAACACGCCTTTGCCTGTATACATAGACATACCGACTGCCATGTTGCTAGCAAAGTATCGTGCCAATCGCGCCACTCTGTGTGAGGTAATAAGACGTAACGTGTTTTCGCAATAGGTAAGCAAAATTTTTTACTGAAGTTTAAATCGTACTGGCAAGTAAATTTATTAAGTTTTTATAAAAATAGTTAGACTTCATTAATGTTCACATTGTTTAATTTTGAGTTTTCATCGTTTTATTTCTTTTACTAACGTTGATTTTGTTTACCACAGTAATTTAAATTTGGTTAAGGCCTGGGGCACATTCGTACATTTCCACAGGGGCGCATTCGTACGCGTTCGAATGCTCCCCTTTAGATCAGAATTACGCACATAAATTTTATTTTTCAATAAAATTAATAGGTACCTTCCGATTTTATTTTCAGTTATGATACGTTACAATAATTCAGCATTTTTATGTAAAAACGATCGGCAATATACTTTTTATTAAGTAAATATTATAGTTGATATCAAATCGCAGGTTCGTGGTACAGATAATAAGAAAAGATTAGGCACGCCTAATCTTTTATTCGTTCGTAACATTTATTCGTTCTTGGATGAAGCACGAATAAATGATTTAAATTTATATAGGTAGATTCCATATACCTATACCTACCTTGAAAACAGAAAAACTCAACAGAGAAGAAAAATCAAATGAATTCTGTATATGCAGAGAGCCAGCAGAAAAATGAATTATGAAACAAAAATCTAATCTTTTAATTGATAAAATATATAACAAAATGAATAGTAGGTATAGGAACTTAATTACTAACCAATAATAAAAGTAAATTAAAATACTGTTCAATGCACCACTAATTTAAATGTGATATCAGGAAATTAAAGATAATAGTCACGTTTTGATAAAATTTGAAACAGGCCGCTGTTATTTAATTGTCGAAAAAGTACACTGAAATGAAATTTGGCGAACAGGACTGAAAGTGTTTTATCTTCGGAAGAAGCTGGGATCATCATGATTCCTTTTTCAGATATAGAAAGCGTACACATTTTGTTTATTAGACTTTGTCCCCAGGTCCTCTCTAACCGCTCGGCACATCTAGAACGAGTAGAATTTATAATCTTTTCAATTAATTAAAATATTTTAATTAGCAGTAAGGTCGAAAGTGACAACCAAAATGTCTAATTACTAACTTACAGTTTAAACCGATTTTTTGTGTTATTTTTCCCAAGAACAAATATTGATTGGGAGCAAAGTTAAATATGATTAAGATAGTTCTGTGAAAAACAAATTTTCTTATCAATTTAATACATTTTTGGGAGGTTAATAGGCTTTTCAATTACCATGTATGAATCTACCCCACGCGTATGAAAGTACCCCACCTACTGTACGGAAGTACCCCACCCATGGGGCGCGTTCGTACAAATTTCTTATCGTCGAAAAATTGCTATAATCCTTTAACCGTTTAACATAATAGTTTCAGAAAATTTGGTGACTAACTACAATATATTTTCTACGTTCAGGGATATAAACGAGGTAATTTTGACTAATAGTCGTGGAGAAAAAAAATAAAAACTAAAAATTGTACGAATGGTGAACAGCTTCCCCAACTCGATGGCCGGTGGAACTTCGGACATCACTTCCGAAGTTTGGTCCCAAAACTGAGGGGGGCATCAGCCGCACTAGCGCGACTGATGCCCAACATCAGGGGACCCAACGCTCCCTACAGGAGACTGTACCTGGCGATCGTGCGAAGTATGGCCCTATACGGGGCCCCCGTATGGGCGGAGACCCTGACGGCCAGCAATGTGGCTAAACTGCTGAGCCCGCAGAGGACGATGGCCATCCGGGTGATAAGGGGATACCGCACGATCTCCGGTGAGGCGGCATGTCTCCTAGCTGGGACCCCTCCATGGGACCTGGAAGCGAGAGCCCTTGCGTCGCTGTTTAGATGGCGCAAGGAGGCGCTCGAGCGGGGCCAAAGGCCTGAGTCTCGAGAAATCGAGGCCCAGCGATCCCTGCTCCACCAGGAAACCGTGGAGACATGGAAGGTACGACTTGAGCAACCAAAGGGGGGATTCGCCACAATCGCGGCCGTCAGACCGGTCATGGACGAGTGGCTGGAGAGGAGACACGGTGCTCTCTCCTACCGGTTGACACAGATACTTGCCGGGCACGGTAGCTTCGGTAGGTATCTGGCGAAAACACCGGGAAACCACGGCCGAATGTCAGCACTGCGAGGACCGCAGCGATGACACGGCGCTCCACACGCTGGTGGAGTGCACAGCGTGGGCGCAACAGCGCCAGGTCCTTGTGTTGGGTCTGGACGTGGACACTCTCTCGCTCGAGACCATGGTGCGAGCCATGCTCTCCAGCGGGAGTAAGTGGGACTGCGCCGCCTCTTTCTGCGAGCAGGTCATGCTCGTGAAAGAGGCGGCGGGGCGGGAACGGGAGAGAACTCTCCCACCCGAGTTCCGCAGTCGGCGGCTTGGGCGCCGCCGACGTGTCTTCGCCGAGGACTATCGGCCTCCATGACCGGGGGCCTGAGGACGGTGAGAGGGCGGCTCACCGTCCTTACAGAAGCAGGCCGATGACGGCAGCGTGACGTGAGGAACTCACGCACGCCTCCCCCTCCTTAGAAGCGGGATTACACCCGAAACCCCCCCAAAGACGCGGGATTGCACCCGAACCACCCCCTGGGCGAGGCCGCAGTGGCGGCCGTGGGTCTGTTGGGTGTCCTGGGACATCCTTCCGAGGGCTTACCCGGGGCTCCCAACCATAGGCTGTTGGGCGTTACGTGAGGTTTTTTAGTCGGTAGGAGTCCGGCATAACATCCATGAGGATTTTCCCTCACGTTAAACAAAAAAAAAAAAAAGGTACTCTCTCGGTGCAAAGAAGCTAACAAGTAATTATTAAATCGTCGATAACTTCTAAATATTTGATTTCATCTTTAGAAAGTTCGAGTTTGCCAATTTACGTTGAATTGACGAAGCAAACAAGGAAGCAACGAGCAATTTTCACTAATTGGGTAAAACTTTTTAAGCAATCAACACATATTTTAGTACTTTAAATTGCCTAAAACGTTTATGAATTTAATTTGGCATACTTGCCACCCTAGGCTTGTAAGTCTGTTTATAGACAGGCGCGAAATATTTTGTGAAATACTTCTTAAAAGTTTAACTAAATTCGACTCTGATTACGTAATACATTTTACTTACAGATTGTATCGTTTGTGAAAATAGTGCCTCCTGGACATTATTAAAGCATTTATTTTGTCCAAATAATCAATTTATTAGTTATTCTTCGATATTAAAGTAGGTAACCTGGTTGCAATATTTTATAACCATATTCCTGTTACCAACCCGTTTTTTCTTGCAACGCAGTGCATGTACCTAATGGATTGCGTATAAACCAAAGTATGTAGGTACCTACAGAAGGAAAAATATATTACCCTTTTAATAATGAAAGTTTTTTCTCTTGCATACTGACATAAGATTCCAAGTCAGCTATCACTCTTTTATGTGTCTGTAACAAATATTCTAGCTCTGATATTGCTGTAAAAAGTACTGCAGAACTTGGAGTATTAAGATTAAACCATAGCAAAGCGATAACGGAGTGTTTATATAAAATAGAACACATTTTAGATTTATCGTAAACTTTCACTTGGCTTTAGAAGGTTAGATGCTTCTTCGGGCAAGCTTCGAATATCCAAACGGGCAATCCGAATGCTTCGACTACGTAATGGTTAAAATATTGAGTCACTACAAACATAGGTATGTCACATAACTTAATTATAATTTGTTATTGTCCGATATGGGTAGATATATAAACGACATCATGATGCTAGCATTTTTATCGGTTACGTATAATTATATGAAAAGACACGTGTGTGTACTGAGCTAACACATGTATTTGATACCAATGTGTTTTGAATGTTAGGTATTCGCTAATCGATATTAATACGATCAGACCGCGGCTCATAAATCCTCGACTTAATCAGCCAATGAAATTGCTAATAAGCGCGACCAAGTACAAATAAATTGCAAATAGTAATGGTATCTAATAAACGCGTTGAATAAGCAGAAAATTGTCTTTTAGTATTTTAATACCCAAACGTACGCTTTTAAGCGTTTGTTGCACAGAGCAACGCGACTAGCACAAGGGGAGTAGACGTAGCATGTTTGCTCTATACATATCTGTCTGTCGTATTTTGCGGGGGGCAAATCATATTCATACAGCACTACAAAAGCAATCGGCTGTCACAATAGAACTTATACAAATCAATACACTCATAAGTTCAGACACACACGTTTATTTTTCTTATATGTGTGTGTACAAGCGTACTCTTTTTTGCGTGCCGACTTTGACAGGGAAACTCTCAGTATAGCGCCTCCCCTCCCGGTAAATATCAAACATCGTGTACACAAATTAGAGATAGTACGGATGGAAAACAACTCATGTAGGGTAAACCACCCAATCGTTGGCACTCCGCCAATTATTGGCACTTTAGGGTATATTGCTCATTTCTAACAGAAAAATAATGCTATTTTACTTTTTAATGCATACCTACAACTACATAATGGGCAACACTGAACTGTAATAAACTAGGTTTCCCTTATTTTTCGAAATATACTCTTAAGTAAAGTGCCAATAATTCATTCTAAAAGTGCCAATAATTGGGTGGTTTACCCTATGTACTTTTTTTTCACACCTACCCTCTGCTACACACACTCGCGCACAAATCAGTATCGAAAATTCGATAGAGACCGCCTAACCTCGTGTCTGTGAATGAGTAATTTAGTATGTAGGTTTCCATCTGTACTATCTCTAATTTGTGTCGTGTATCTCTAAGGTCTGTTGTATGGGAGCCCCAACACAATCAACACATACAGCCACATGACAGACAGACAGACAGGCAGACAGCGGTGTCTCAGTAACAGCAAAGATAATATAATAGTATTACATAGTAGGTAATAGAGTCCCGTTTTTTCCTTAGGGTACGGAACTCTAAAAGTGAAGAACTATTCCCATTTATCGCCCTATAGTATAGGGTAGGCTGCATGTAGCAAGCCATTTTTACTTTTACCAGAAATATTTAAGTTAACCTAAAAACCGGCAGTACTATCTTTGTATAGATGCTGTCTCCTAAGTTGGTAAAAACTGTTGAACCTTCTTGAGCGACATCTATAGACGGAAAAATTAAAGAAATCAAATTGAAATTTAACTTAAATAATTTTGGGAATAGCCATGGAATAAAATGAAAACATTCTCCCATAAGGCCGCTACGATATAATTAAAGTTGAATGGCTACGCAGTTCGTAGACTATTATACGTAGACCTTAGGATTATAGTTACTACGACGTAGCTACGAGGCAAAGTCTAATCATATTGTTCCAACTGTGGAGCACGACCTTCCCTCGTAGCCACATACATTTCATGTATATGTATGTATGAGCCTATGTACCTATTTATGTTTTTATATGGCATTCGGGACACAGATTAAATAAATAGTTACAACGTAACTCTAGGCACCAAACGCGTGGGCCAATTGGGATGTGAATTTTTTTTCTTGTGATAAATGGAAAGATCACATATAACTTTTATAACAAAACTATTTTTATTTTTATGATATTCGCAATAATTCAGCAGCCAAATTGGTATAACCAACAGTGGCGAATTGTCCATAGAAGCCCATTCCTTGTGGCTTCCCTTTTCAGATCGGGCAGTGACATGTAATATTTACTCATAACTAATAAACACAATTATATATTCTCGAACACTCATTCAAATATAAAAATATTTGCAAATTTACATGGTAAGTCGGCATTTTCGTCTCAACCCCTGCTACAAAAGTCATAGCAATAAATTTTCGAGTCAAAGTTCAAAGACCCTATCTCTGACATCACGCGGTAAGCCCGGCTTCCTGATCATTTTGCGTCTGCTTCGTTAGTACTACGCAAATGTATATATGCGTCCTATTCTCTCACATTTTTTCAAGATTTGATTCGTGGATTTTCGCCTAAAGTAAGCCATGAGTTCGTGGCTTACACCTAAGACAGTCATATTAATAGAAAAGGACAACGTATTTGACTTGAAAACTCGACCAATTTAAATGCACCTAACGCACGTCGAAACGTTTTGCATCGAAGTGTGTTTTTAATTTGATGTGTTGTTATTACTTCATTTCACATGCGTTTCCCGTGAATAATAATAAAACATAACATAGTTTCAATTGACTTTATAAAGTATTGTACTGTTTATTAGTTAATTATAAATAATTATCTACTTCAAGTACTAAATACATCGTGAAAGTGTGTAAAATTGTGTTTTGTGTTCTGTATTTTGTTGTGATTTCTGTACACATGATTATTGTTTTGGAGTCACATAATGCTCACTAATGGACGTAGGCCTTCGGTATTACGGGTTCGATAAAAAATAAAGGTCAGTGTTTTTTTATATTTATCAAGTAGGTATCTCAGAATACGCTAGTGATATTAGTTCAATGGCTTGGGATACCTAATAATCTTTATTTTGGCTGAATGTTTCATTAATAGTTTATAACATAATAAAGCAGTTTTGTTCCATAGAATCACTTTGTCAGATATTTTTGAAAAAATAGATAAGAAGTATGTTTTTATTTCAATTTTGTATTGTAAAATATCGCGGTTTTTAATACTCTATAGGTACTTGAAATCTTACTAATATTATAAGCTCGTATCACTTTGAAGTTTGAGGTACCAAGGAAAAAAATCCTGCGTTGTGATGGTATTATCGTGTATTTTAAGAAATAAAAATAAATTATTATGTGACACTCCGGATTTCATGGCAAATCGTACATTAGATTAGGTGTGGAATGCCTTGATTTTCTGTACTATTGGGCACAAAGAGTTCAATAATACCTTTTTGATTACCCATTGAGTTCCAAATGATAAATGGATAGTCGAAGCTAATTATTAGTTATGCTTGTGATAATTAATTATCATCATCCGAGCGTTGTTCCTGACATTTTTTGGGTCAACGTCAACTGCAAGTGGTGAACTTGCTGACCAGCGGAGGCTTTGGTGCAGATGTTCATGTAAGGTGGGATTCTAGATTCTCCATCATCAACAAAAGCGTAACACAGGCACTAAAAAGGATATTAATAACTAATGCTAATAAAAACAGCATACAGCGAAAGCATACCAATTGCAAGTGAGTTACTCTGGAGTTGATTGCACTCTCAAAAGTTACAGTACCACAGCTTTAATGAGAATGGAAATTATTAGTAATAAATAATAAAATACAGTAAAATATGAATCATTTATTTGTAAATAACAACCTATGGTGCGCTGAGAACCTACTATTGATGGCGGTATTGCTACTTAATATGAAATGTCCGTGAATATTTATTATATTATTTTATTTATAATATACATTTTCATAGGCAAGTATGTAAATATTTAATAGGACTGTGACGGAACAGTTATTCTGTGACACTCACAGCAAACTCCTGATAGAAAAGGCAATAGTATTATAAAAGGTGATATGTTTAACAAACCTTTTACAGTAGGTACTACTATAATTATGTGAGCATATTATAAAACTAGTGACAAAAATAACATTTCGATGACCGTGTCCGTTAGGAATGGCAAATTGAACTCCTGAAGAATCTGACTATTGAATTTACAGTATTATTATAATATTAACTAAGCACACCAGCAGCTCAGTGAGCTGATGTGTGTGTGTGTATCCAATCGATAGATCTGTAGACTTTGTCCAGACGGTTTTTGAATGCATCAACACTGGGTACACCCACAACATGCTCAGGCAACTTATTCCATTCCGTGACTATTCTATTAGGTAGAAAATGTTTCAGGGTTCAGTAGGTAAGTGTTTAGCTACTACTATCTTAAATAAGGCCTCAAACTGGATGTCCGCGGCGCGGCGAGCGGCAAGTGATGCTAGAGCGCGCAGAGCACAAGAGAGGGTGGCGGCACTGTGCTCGCATATAATGCACACCGCACTCGGTGGGTTTGTTATCGTGTGTTCGAAGTTGCCTACTCACTTGTACGCGAGGGCCGCGCTCTCGCATTTGTAGCCGTCGCCCCACTCACCGCTGACACCCAATTTGAGGTCTACTAGAATCACAAGTAATAGAACTAAGAAATGGGACGCTTACCGAACAAGAAAGTGAGGTGAAAGCAAATACTAAATCCAAACGTGAGTAAGTACTGTATATATCTAGAAGTCAATACGCGAATAACACGTATTATTCGCTGCACATAAGAAATCATTCGTTACTTATGGATGGTGTTCAGCACTGCCACAGTACTCATTTTTGGATTCAATATTCGATTCTGCTTTCATGGCCTGACTTTCTTGATGATAACGCCATTTGTCTTTAAATTCTATAATCTGTGAATAGAATATGTCATGATAACTGCTATCATAAGATATTCTGTTACATAGTTAAATCAAAGAGCATCTTAAATAACAAAGTTAAATGACAGAACATCTTGTAGCACCAGTATCTTAAGTACCGGAGCATCCCATCCTAAGTGCTTATATCTTAATTCATTAAGTCATATTAACAGGTCATATTATTGGCATGGTGCTAGTGTCTTCAGAGTCAAATGATTGCTATACTTAATAACTATTCACACAGATAATTATAGCCGGCTTAGTTTTAACAGGCATTCTATAAAAGCCATCTCAGATAGTCATGTGACTTTTACCCAAATACCGTGGCACTAACTGTTCAGTCCAAATATCTCTAGCTTTATTCATGTAGCAATAACGTGTAGTCCTGGATATATTAAATAACCCAGTCAACCTTTCGTTACTACTGTCACCAGTCCTTAATTTAAATGAAGGCATATAGATACTAAGTGCTAAATGTATAATATTCAATAGATCATAGAACTGAGTAGCACTTATTCCTAGTCAATAGTGGCACAGATTATTGAACTTTATGAACATTACTAAAGTCTGGCTTTTTAGTGCTAATCCTTCCAACAGTCATTGTATAGCTACAAGTTTGTATATGTTTGGTTCCTTGTGCCTAACTTGTGGCTGGTACCTTCTGGTGGTAAAAATGATGGTAGAGCTGCATTGTCTTGTATATAGATACTCTGCATGGACCAATGGGTTGGAATTATGAAGTGAATGCTGTTGTACTACCATTCTAGCCCACCTTTAATAGCTGTGCATACTTTCTCCAGGTGAGGACCTTGAATAGAAAAATATATACAACATTAGATAGACTGTTTAAATAACTAATAGAATCACCTTCCGCATCCAGTCGCAGCTTGCAACCTTTTCTAGTTTGTTGGTCCATCAGGCGGGTGGATGTCCTACTCTAGAATGTCAGTTTCCACTCTAGAACTCAGTCGCTCCATCAACAGTCGGTTCTTCTGCAGCCCACTGTCACTTTAATGTACCTACTTATACAGCGAGCTATGTCGACTAGAGCATTTAACAATGTTAATAAAAACATTACTGTATTTTGAACTCATTACAATATCACTTAGTCTATACGATTTATACTAATATTATAAAGAGGAAAGATTAGATTGTTTGTTTGTATCGAATAGTAATAATTTGAAAAATTCTTTCACTGTTGGGAAGCAACGCTATCCCCGGGTAAAATAGATTTTATTCCCGTATTCCTACAGGAACGGAAGCTACATGGGTGAAACCATGTGACGTCCACTAGTCATTCATAATATAAAATTAATAAAAAAGATATTTATTGTGAGTACTTTAGAAATAACTAAAACTGTAGAAATAATTATACCAAAATAACTGTAATTAAATACATACCAAGTGTGGAGATATCCTGGTAAGTCATAATTATGTTCTTTTCTTCACAATAAAACAATTAGTCATAGCTGTAGTCATTAAATCTACGTCCAAATAATGGGGCTACTTCCTTCCAGTTTGAAGAACAAATTGCAATAATTCATAGTATATTCTATGCACAGTGTATTGTCATGTGATATCTATAACATAAACAATTTTTAATTATTATGCTATAATGCACTAGCAAATCTTGGGATCAGATCATTGAACTTGTGTTTATTTATTTATTAACCCGCGCAACAATGTTACCCTTTTAGCTTGGCTATTTTGTACAATAGTGTATTGTATGTACTATACGTAGTTAACCTTCCCCTTGAATCACTATCTGTTGCTGAAAACTGCAGTACCTAAATTCAGCACTTATTACGTTCACAGTTTTGGTAGTTTGTCCCTTGTCATTAGATAATGTGATTTGGCAAAAAAGATTTCTAGGATTGCTACTACATCGTCTAGGGACCGCATTAGGGCTTTGGCAAGTGAAGAATAGAAAACACCGCTCTTATTATAACCTAACTGTCGGTCACATTATTCATAGGTTATATGTGTTTAGTTCATGTGTGTTGGTATTAATAATAACATACACTTACCAACGTTGGCGAAACCCCTGTGGATATAGCAGTCAGTGTTGATTTAGGTCATTATTTTCCTGTAATGACTGCCACCGGCGATGTAACAATTGAACCGAACAAAAGAAACATCGACGAATATTCATTATAACCTAATGCAAAAGTTAGAAAACGTTAAAGTACACTTTTTTCACACTCCTTGCATTAAATTCGAACTTATTTTACTATTAAAAAGATGTTTTGAAACAACCAATAAAAGAAAATAAACCGATCTATGGCAAGCATGGCCGGCTTTGACAAATAGTGCTGACAGTTTTGGACAACAACTAATCGTTAAATCAATCGATACTTCTCTTCATATAAATCGATACCTATTTTAAATCAGGATTTCACCTTTATATACTGTTGAATTAGTTTATTACGTAATTACTTTAATGAATCTATAGTAATACTATAGAATATATTATATAATCGGTGGTAATACTATACTAATATTATAAAGCTGGAGAGTTTGTTTGTTTGTTGTTTTTTTTTGAAATTGTTTTGTTTGAACTCTAGGATCTCATAAAGTACTGTTTAGATTTCAAAAATTCTTTTATGGTTTGATAGTTCATTTATTGAAAATTGCTATAGGCTATATAACATCACGCTAACAAGGAGCGGAGCAGTAACGAATAATGTTTCGAAAACAGGGTTTTTTACCTTCTAAGAGCTTCCGAGCCGTACGCTGCGTAAATGGTTAAAGTTGCGTAAAAATTGTTTATTACAAAATTATTCCTTTTAAAAAGTAAAAAAAAAGGCCGCGACATTTAAGGTTCGCTTATAATAACCTAATATGTCTATTTTTTAGGTTTCGCTCACAATATTATACCGGCGACTACACTCGGGGGGGGTACGGGGGCCCTTCCGTCCGGCGGGTCGGCTTCCGTCTCACCACACAATCATAGATGAAGCTAGCCCCTACGCCTTGTCACTCACTGCTGCAGCAAATGTCGCTCCGTCTTCACGTCTCCCTTCATTTCTGAACAATCATGGCAGTGCAAAAAAAGAAAACAAGTTACCACAGCGGCCGCTACTACTCCCAGTAACTTACTGTTTGAGGTGGAGTTCGCTAACATCAGCGAACTCCATGCAATCTGTCTTCTTCCATCACCATCTGGAGCTGCACGGCACGGCCAGCTGTGATGTTCCTAACGGAGACGCAAATACGCCGCCCTGCCGATCAGTCGTACTTATGCTACCCTGGCTATATCATCGAGGAACAATTTCGAGATAAAGCCGGGGTGTGCGCGTTTGTTAGGGCGGATATTTGCTGTCGCCGGCTGCGCTGCCCTGAGAACCCTTCCTTCTCCGTCCTTTGGCTGCACGTAGATCACGGCTCCATGAGTCAGATCTACGTGTGTGTGTCTATCGACCCCACTCAGGGACAGCTGACATAACGAGGCTGTATCAGCACCTCAGCGAGGGGGCTGATGCCGCGCAGGTGCGATTTCCGAACGCTGAATTGGTTTTTCTGGGGGACTTCAACGGTCACCACACTGAGTGGCTCGGGTCCCGCAGGACCGATCCGGCGGGACGGGCCGCTCACGCGTTCGCTCTCTCCCATGGTCTGACCCAGGTGGTACGCGGGATTACGCGCATACCGGACAGGTCAGACCATGAACCCGCCCTGCTGGACTTACTGCTGACGAGTTATCCAGTAGTGTTATTCTCTAAAAAAACAGCCTTGCGTACAGCGCTGCCCACAGCTGCGAGTTATTCGGTTATATATTACAATACCAGAAGTCAGAATGCCTTTACTTGAAATGCATTAGCCCAAAATACCCGAAATCGAAATACCAATATTCAAAAGGCCAAGTATGTACTCTTTTGAATATTAGTATTTCGATTTCGGGTATTTTGGGCTAATGCATTTTAAGTAAAGGCATTCTGACTTCTGGTATTGTAATATATAACCGAATAACTCGACGCTGTGGGCAGCGCTGTACGCAAGGCTGTTTTTTTAGAGAATAGCACTGCAGCACAGTACAGTGTGTCGGTTAGCGCCCCACTGGGTCAATCCGACCACTGTGTTGTGCGTGCCCGCCTGCAGGTGTCATCTCCTGCAAGGGCAGCAGAAGTGACGCGGCGATTGTGGCACTACTCGTCAGCAGACTGGGACGAACTTCGAGAATACTTTGCAGCCGTCCCGTGGAGTCAGCGCTGCTTTGCAGGGAGGGCTTCATCGGAAAGCGCCAGCAACCTGATGAGAATACATCACATCCTATGGGCAGCCGTGGATATTGGCAATTGGCCAAAGCCGTGCAGGCCAACTTTTGCCCGCCTGCCCGCCGGACATTTCAAAAGATCGTTCCTCTGTCGAACTGTAAAAACTTGGCACGACCTGCCCGCACACGTATTTCCCTCATCTTACAATCCCGGGTTCCTAAAGAGGAGCGTGAAGAGGCACATCACAGGGCCGCTAACTTGAGGACCACTGTCAAAAGTGGCCCCCAAACGCTAAATGCGCCACGGCTTTCCATCAGGCTGGTGGCGACGTCAATTTGGCGTGCTGTATATAAAAAAAAACTTATAAAGCTGAATAGTTTGTTTGTCCTAGAATCTCAGTAGCTACTGGTTGCATTTCAAAATTTTTTTTACAGTTTTATAGTCCATTTGTTGAAGATGGCTAATGGCTATATGACATCACGCTTAGATAAATAGGAGCGGAGCAGCAATGAATAATGTTTTGAAAACATGACAAAAATATTTATTTTGAGAGCTTCCGTTACGTCCGCTGCGTAAATGATTGAAGTTTAGTAAAAAATTGAGTGTTACTAAATTGATTCTCTTACAACCTTCTAAATAAGTTTTAAAATATTAACTCCGCGACGGAAGTACACGTGATGGGAGTAAATGCGACGGGAAACGTGATTTTAAATTACTAATACCACACCTCTCTCTTTCCCACTCTCAAGTGACGCAAACGAAGTTGTGGGGATCAGTTCTAACTCAAGTAAGCGACGCAACGGGAGTAAATGCGACGTGAAACATTATATTACTTAAAATATTAATACCATACCTCTTTCTCACTCTTATGGTGACACAAATGAAGTTGCGCGGGTCAGCCAGTCGTAAATATAAATAAATTATCAAAGCAGTCGATCATTGGTTTTAATCGATTCATATAAATTGAATCATTTTAGAATAGATATGCTCTTCCCTTAAGTCAACAGCCGCCATGATATATTTGATGGCTGTCAGGGCGGAAAATGCATTAGAAACTGTTAAAATACTTTTGTGTTTGCCCTAGTACTACGAATGTTTTATTGTTAAATTAAATCGTAAAAGACATTTACAGAAATTAACATAATTTTCGATTTGAGGTACTACTTTGTTTAAAGTGATACCATAAAAAAACATTGCCCTTTGTGAGTGTGAATGTGGATGTTTGTTACTCTTTCAGGCTCGAACGGCTGAACGGATCGGGCTGAAATTTGATACAGATATCCATTATAGTCTGGAATAACACATAGGCTACTGTTTATCCCGGGAGTAACTTCCCACGGGAACTAATTTTACGCGGGTGAAACTGCGGGCATTAGCTAGTACATGCATATTATTAAAAACATTAGAAGTACCTATACCTATTTCGCGTCTAAGTCCCAAATTTATGAATTATTTTCAATTAACTTCAATCGAGACAATTTGAAATAGGTAGGTATGAGCTTGCAGAGAGTAGTAGAATAATTTCAAAACATGGTTAGTGTTCAAGTCAGGTTTTAGTTCAAAATATGTAACTAGATGGCATCACTTTTTTGTATATAGTATCTAGATCGCGGTATGGTTTCGTTACCTGAGCAGACATATATAGCTGTGAATATTGTTTTATTAAAAAAAATTTAGTACAAGGATATACAGTCTATTATTTACACCTAAGGTCGGTTAAGACCTTTTCAGTTAGTGTAAAGGGCAATGTTTTTTTATGGTATCACTTTAAACAAAGTAGTACCTCAAATCGAAAATTATGTTAATTTCTGTAAATGTCTTTTACGATTTAATTTAACAATAAAACATTCGTAGTACTAGGGCAAACACAAAAGTATTTTAACAGTTTCTAATGCATTTTCCGCCCTGACAGCCATCAAATATATCATGGCGGCTGTTGACTTAAGGGAAGAGCATATCTATTCTAAAATGATTCAATTTATATGAATCGATTAAAACCAATGATCGACTGCTTTGATAATTTATTTATATTTACGACTGGCTGACCCGCGCAACTTCATTTGTGTCACCATAAGAGTGAGAAAGAGGTATGGTATTAATATTTTAAGTAATATAATGTTTCACGTCGCATTTACTCCCGTTGCGTCGCTTACTTGAGTTAGAACTGATCCCCACAACTTCGTTTGCGTCACTTGAGAGTGGGAAAGAGAGAGGTGTGGTATTAGTAATTTAAAATCACGTTTCCCGTCGCATTTACTCCCATCACGTGTACTTCCGTCGCGGAGTTAATATTTTAAAACTTATTTAGAAGGTTGTAAGAGAATCAATTTAGTAACACTCAATTTTTTACTAAACTTCAATCATTTACGCAGCGGACGTAACGGAAGCTCTCAAAATAAATATTTTTGTCATGTTTTCAAAACATTATTCATTGCTGCTCCGCTCCTATTTATCTAAGCGTGATGTCATATAGCCATTAGCCATCTTCAACAAATGGACTATAAAACTGTAAAAAAAATTTTGAAATGCAACCAGTAGCTACTGAGATTCTAGGACAAACAAACTATTCAGCTTTATAAGTTTTTTTTTATATACAGCACGCCAAATTGACGTCGCCACCAGCCTGATGGAAAGCCGTGGCGCATTTAGCGTTTGGGGGCCACTTTTGACAGTGGTCCTCAAGTTAGCGGCCCTGTGATGTGCCTCTTCACGCTCCTCTTTAGGAACCCGGGATTGTAAGATGAGGGAAATACGTGTGCGGGCAGGTCGTGCCAAGTTTTTACAGTTCGACAGAGGAACGATCTTTTGAAATGTCCGGCGGGCAGGCGGGCAAAAGTTGGCCTGCACGGCTTTGGCCAATTGCCAATATCCACGGCTGCCCATAGGATGTGATGTATTCTCATCAGGTTGCTGGCGCTTTCCGATGAAGCCCTCCCTGCAAAGCAGCGCTGACTCCACGGGACGGCTGCAAAGTATTCTCGAAGTTCGTCCCAGTCTGCTGACGAGTAGTGCCACAATCGCCGCGTCACTTCTGCTGCCCTTGCAGGAGATGACACCTGCAGGCGGGCACGCACAACACAGTGGTCGGATTGACCCAGTGGGGCGCTAACCGACACACTGTACTGTGCTGCAGTGCTATTCTCTAAAAAAACAGCCTTGCGTACAGCGCTGCCCACAGCGTCGAGTTATTCGGTTATATATTACAATACCAGAAGTCAGAATGCCTTTACTTAAAATGCATTAGCCCAAAATACCCGAAATCGAAATACTAATATTCAAAAGAGTACATACTTGGCCTTTTGAATATTGGTATTTCGATTTCGGGTATTTTGGGCTAATGCATTTCAAGTAAAGGCATTCTGACTTCTGGTATTGTAATATATAACCGAATAACTCGCAGCTGTGGGCAGCGCTGTACGCAAGGCTGTTTTTTTAGAGAATAACACTACTGGATAACTCGTCAGCAGTAAGTCCAGCAGGGCGGGTTCATGGTCTGACCTGTCCGGTATGCGCGTAATCCCGCGTACCACCTGGGTCAGACCATGGGAGAGAGCGAACGCGTGAGCGGCCCGTCCCGCCGGATCGGTCCTGCGGGACCCGAGCCACTCAGTGTGGTGACCGTTGAAGTCCCCCAGAAAAACCAATTCAGCGTTCGGAAATCGCACCTGCGCGGCATCAGCCCCCTCGCTGAGGTGCTGATACAGCCTCGTTATGTCAGCTGTCCCTGAGTGGGGTCGATAGACACACACACGTAGATCTGACTCATGGAGCCGTGATCTACGTGCAGCCAAAGGACGGAGAAGGAAGGGTTCTCAGGGCAGCGCAGCCGGCGACAGCAAATATCCGCCCTAACAAACGCGCACACCCCGGCTTTATCTCGAAATTGTTCCTCGATGATATAGCCAGGGTAGCATAAGTACGACTGATCGGCAGGGCGGCGTATTTGCGTCTCCGTTAGGAACATCACAGCTGGCCGTGCCGTGCAGCTCCAGATGGTGATGGAAGAAGACAGATTGCATGGAGTTCGCTGATGTTAGCGAACTCCACCTCAAACAGTAAGTTACTGGGAGTAGTAGCGGCCGCTGTGGTAACTTGTTTTCTTTTTTTGCACTGCCATGATTGTTCAGAAATGAAGGGAGACGTGAAGACGGAGCGACATTTGCTGCAGCAGTGAGTGACAAGGCGTAGGGGCTAGCTTCATCTATGATTGTGTGGTGAGACGGAAGCCGACCCGCCGGACGGAAGGGCCCCCGTACCCCCCCCGAGTGTAGTCGCCGGTATAATATTGTGAGCGAAACCTAAAAAATAGACATATTAGGTTATTATAAGCGAACCTTAAATGTCGCGGCCTTTTTTTTTACTTTTTAAAAGGAATAATTTTGTAATAAACAATTTTTACGCAACTTTAACCATTTACGCAGCGTACGGCTCGGAAGCTCTTAGAAGGTAAAAAACCCTGTTTTCGAAACATTATTCGTTACTGCTCCGCTCCTTGTTAGCGTGATGTTATATAGCCTATAGCAATTTTCAATAAATGAACTATCAAACCATAAAAGAATTTTTGAAATCTAAACAGTACTTTATGAGATCCTAGAGTTCAAACAAAACAATTTCAAAAAAAAACAACAAACAAACAAACTCTCCAGCTTTATAATATTAGTATAGTATTACCACCGATTATATAATATATTCTATAGTATTACTATAGATTCATTAAAGTAATTACGTAATAAACTAATTCAACAGTATATAAAGGTGAAATCCTGATTTAAAATAGGTATCGATTTATATGAAGAGAAGTATCGATTGATTTAACGATTAGTTGTTGTCCAAAACTGTCAGCACTATTTGTCAAAGCCGGCCATGCTTGCCATAGATCGGTTTATTTTCTTTTATTGGTTGTTTCAAAACATCTTTTTAATAGTAAAATAAGTTCGAATTTAATGCAAGGAGTGTGAAAAAAGTGTACTTTAACGTTTTCTAACTTTTGCATTAGGTTATAATGAATATTCGTCGATGTTTCTTTTGTTCGGTTCAATTGTTACATCGCCGGTGGCAGTCATTACAGGAAAATAATGACCTAAATCAACACTGACTGCTATATCCACAGGGGTTTCGCCAACGTTGGTAAGTGTATGTTATTATTAATACCAACACACATGAACTAAACACATATAACCTATGAATAATGTGACCGACAGTTAGGTTATAATAAGAGCGGTGTTTTCTATTCTTCACTTGCCAAAGCCCTAATGCGGTCCCTAGACGATGTAGTAGCAATCCTAGAAATCTTTTTTGCCAAATCACATTATCTAATGACAAGGGACAAACTACCAAAACTGTGAACGTAATAAGTGCTGAATTTAGGTACTGCAGTTTTCAGCAACAGATAGTGATTCAAGGGGAAGGTTAACTACGTATAGTACATACAATACACTATTGTACAAAATAGCCAAGCTAAAAGGGTAACATTGTTGCGCGGGTTAATAAATAAATAAACACAAGTTCAATGATCTGATCCCAAGATTTGCTAGTGCATTATAGCATAATAATTAAAAATTGTTTATGTTATAGATATCACATGACAATACACTGTGCATAGAATATACTATGAATTATTGCAATTTGTTCTTCAAACTGGAAGGAAGTAGCCCCATTATTTGGACGTAGATTTAATGACTACAGCTATGACTAATTGTTTTATTGTGAAGAAAAGAACATAATTATGACTTACCAGGATATCTCCACACTTGGTATGTATTTAATTACAGTTATTTTGGTATAATTATTTCTACAGTTTTAGTTATTTCTAAAGTACTCACAATAAATATCTTTTTTATTAATTTTATATTATGAATGACTAGTGGACGTCACATGGTTTCACCCATGTAGCTTCCGTTCCTGTAGGAATACGGGAATAAAATCTATTTTACCCGGGGATAGCGTTGCTTCCCAACAGTGAAAGAATTTTTCAAATTATTACTATTCGATACAAACAAACAATCTAATCTTTCCTCTTTATAATATTAGTATAAATCGTATAGACTAAGTGATATTGTAATGAGTTCAAAATACAGTAATGTTTTTATTAACATTGTTAAATGCTCTAGTCGACATAGCTCGCTGTATAAGTAGGTACATTAAAGTGACAGTGGGCTGCAGAAGAACCGACTGTTGATGGAGCGACTGAGTTCTAGAGTGGAAACTGACATTCTAGAGTAGGACATCCACCCGCCTGATGGACCAACAAACTAGAAAAGGTTGCAAGCTGCGACTGGATGCGGAAGGTGATTCTATTAGTTATTTAAACAGTCTATCTAATGTTGTATATATTTTTCTATTCAAGGTCCTCACCTGGAGAAAGTATGCACAGCTATTAAAGGTGGGCTAGAATGGTAGTACAACAGCATTCACTTCATAATTCCAACCCATTGGTCCATGCAGAGTATCTATATACAAGACAATGCAGCTCTACCATCATTTTTACCACCAGAAGGTACCAGCCACAAGTTAGGCACAAGGAACCAAACATATACAAACTTGTAGCTATACAATGACTGTTGGAAGGATTAGCACTAAAAAGCCAGACTTTAGTAATGTTCATAAAGTTCAATAATCTGTGCCACTATTGACTAGGAATAAGTGCTACTCAGTTCTATGATCTATTGAATATTATACATTTAGCACTTAGTATCTATATGCCTTCATTTAAATTAAGGACTGGTGACAGTAGTAACGAAAGGTTGACTGGGTTATTTAATATATCCAGGACTACACGTTATTGCTACATGAATAAAGCTAGAGATATTTGGACTGAACAGTTAGTGCCACGGTATTTGGGTAAAAGTCACATGACTATCTGAGATGGCTTTTATAGAATGCCTGTTAAAACTAAGCCGGCTATAATTATCTGTGTGAATAGTTATTAAGTATAGCAATCATTTGACTCTGAAGACACTAGCACCATGCCAATAATATGACCTGTTAATATGACTTAATGAATTAAGATATAAGCACTTAGGATGGGATGCTCCGGTACTTAAGATACTGGTGCTACAAGATGTTCTGTCATTTAACTTTGTTATTTAAGATGCTCTTTGATTTAACTATGTAACAGAATATCTTATGATAGCAGTTATCATGACATATTCTATTCACAGATTATAGAATTTAAAGACAAATGGCGTTATCATCAAGAAAGTCAGGCCATGAAAGCAGAATCGAATATTGAATCCAAAAATGAGTACTGTGGCAGTGCTGAACACCATCCATAAGTAACGAATGATTTCTTATGTGCAGCGAATAATACGTGTTATTCGCGTATTGACTTCTAGATATATACAGTACTTACTCACGTTTGGATTTAGTATTTGCTTTCACCTCACTTTCTTGTTCGGTAAGCGTCCCATTTCTTAGTTCTATTACTTGTGATTCTAGTAGACCTCAAATTGGGTGTCAGCGGTGAGTGGGGCGACGGCTACAAATGCGAGAGCGCGGCCCTCGCGTACAAGTGAGTAGGCAACTTCGAACACACGATAACAAACCCACCGAGTGCGGTGTGCATTATATGCGAGCACAGTGCCGCCACCCTCTCTTGTGCTCTGCGCGCTCTAGCATCACTTGCCGCTCGCCGCGCCGCGGACATCCAGTTTGAGGCCTTATTTAAGATAGTAGTAGCTAAACACTTACCTACTGAACCCTGAAACATTTTCTACCTAATAGAATAGTCACGGAATGGAATAAGTTGCCTGAGCATGTTGTGGGTGTACCCAGTGTTGATGCATTCAAAAACCGTCTGGACAAAGTCTACAGATCTATCGATTGGATACACACACACACATCAGCTCACTGAGCTGCTGGTGTGCTTAGTTAATATTATAATAATACTGTAAATTCAATAGTCAGATTCTTCAGGAGTTCAATTTGCCATTCCTAACGGACACGGTCATCGAAATGTTATTTTTGTCACTAGTTTTATAATATGCTCACATAATTATAGTAGTACCTACTGTAAAAGGTTTGTTAAACATATCACCTTTTATAATACTATTGCCTTTTCTATCAGGAGTTTGCTGTGAGTGTCACAGAATAACTGTTCCGTCACAGTCCTATTAAATATTTACATACTTGCCTATGAAAATGTATATTATAAATAAAATAATATAATAAATATTCACGGACATTTCATATTAAGTAGCAATACCGCCATCAATAGTAGGTTCTCAGCGCACCATAGGTTGTTATTTACAAATAAATGATTCATATTTTACTGTATTTTATTATTTATTACTAATAATTTCCATTCTCATTAAAGCTGTGGTACTGTAACTTTTGAGAGTGCAATCAACTCCAGAGTAACTCACTTGCAATTGGTATGCTTTCGCTGTATGCTGTTTTTATTAGCATTAGTTATTAATATCCTTTTTAGTGCCTGTGTTACGCTTTTGTTGATGATGGAGAATCTAGAATCCCACCTTACATGAACATCTGCACCAAAGCCTCCGCTGGTCAGCAAGTTCACCACTTGCAGTTGACGTTGACCCAAAAAATGTCAGGAACAACGCTCGGATGATGATAATTAATTATCACAAGCATAACTAATAATTAGCTTCGACTATCCATTTATCATTTGGAACTCAATGGGTAATCAAAAAGGTATTATTGAACTCTTTGTGCCCAATAGTACAGAAAATCAAGGCATTCCACACCTAATCTAATGTACGATTTGCCATGAAATCCGGAGTGTCACATAATAATTTATTTTTATTTCTTAAAATACACGATAATACCATCACAACGCAGGATTTTTTTCCTTGGTACCTCAAACTTCAAAGTGATACGAGCTTCCATAGTCGTGTAAACATCGCCCTTTGAATATCTTTTTAGTCATCAGTAGATAATTTATGATACTTTTTTATAAGCCAATATCATGCACGTAAGACATTGTTTTGAATTAAATACATGGATCTTACGAGTATAGTACAGGTGGCAAACAAAACACAAAAGGCATTACACCGCCGCGCGCCACCATTTAATAAATACGCAAAATACCTACACTACAGGTGTGACCAACTGGATATTATTTTTTTCACCGGCTTTCCTTTTGAAAAAATTCAGCCTTCGCCGCTGATAACCAATTTAAAAATTCAATAATGAGTCGAGTACAACCACACCGCCCGAAAACACGGCGACAGCTCCCGAACAAATCCGAGCGCGTGTTACGTCATCTTAACATATTTCTATCATTGTAGTTGTAGCAACAGTTACGTACAATTGTGTGATCCATAATAATTGTCTGTCTCGTGAATCTGGATGTTTCTATGTATGACTAGCTGACCCGCGCAACTTAGTTTGCGTGATAAATGAAGAACCGCTCGACCGACTTTGTGCAAACTTCACATAAACCATCTACTAAATAGTCCAAACAAAGCCTAAACATTTGGTTTGGATAGGTCAACCCGTTCTTGAGTTATAAAATTACAACGAAAAGTGGCATTGATTTTTAGGGTTTCGTAGCCAAATGGCAAAAACGGAACCCTTATAGATTCGTCATGTCTGTCTGTCTGTCTGTCTGTCTGTCTGTCTGTCCGTCCGTGTGTCACAGCCACTTTTCTCTGAAACTATACGGCCTATGCTATTGAAACTTGGTAACTAGATGTATTCTGTGAACCGCATTAACTTTCTTATATAACACTAGAAAAAAAGCAGTAAATTTTGGGGGTCCCCATACTCAGAACTGAAACTCAAAATTTTTATTTTCATCAAACCCATACGTGTCGGGTATCTATAGATAGGTCTTCCAAAATGCTGTTGAGGTTTCTAACATATTTTTTTTCTAAAGTGAATAGTTTGCGCAAGAGGGACTTCCAAAGTCGAAAAATGAGTGTCCCCCCCCCTCTAACTTATAAACTAAGAGAGTGATAAATCTAAAAAAAATATATAATGTACATTGCCATAAAAACTACCAACGAAAATTGGTTTAAATGAGATAGAGCTGGTAGTTTTTTTTTAATACGTCATAAACCGCAATTTTCGGTTAGAAAAATCACTAGGTACCACTGCGAACGTGTTAAAACATCAATGAAAGGTACAACGAACTATAAGAACTTTTATATTATGTTACTTGCTGCTACGAAACCCTTCATGGGCGAGTCCAACTCGCACTTGGCCGGTTTATTATATATATAGATAAGTATGTCTTTAAAAGTATATTGGTATAACCAAACAGGTTATTCCTAGCTTACTTTGGGATCATATAGCGTTGTGTGAATATTTTCGTGATATTTATTTACACTCGTGCGCACATCACGTGGGCCCTCCTTATGACGTTTTGTGCTTTAACATACGAGGTATTAAATAGTAAGTTGGGGCTAACTCCCCTGTAATCCAGTGAGCCCTAACGTAAATAGATGATGATTTATGGTGATGATGAAATTAAAAAGAAAACATCACAAATTTAATAAAATACAGCTGAACTCCCTAATTTGTAATTGATGAATTAATTTTCAGTATGTAGTATCGTGGTACTTTGGTTGCAGATCTTTTCATTCGCTGATTAGTGTGACAGCTGGTTCTAACTATAGGTACTAGTTTTCTTTAAACTTTACGTTAAACTGCATCTACATTTCAAGTCGTGGGAGTTACTATTTTCGTAATCAATTCTTCTTTGATAATCTTGAGCAATCTGTTTAGCTCGAGAATTATCCGGATCTATATCAAATATTGTTTGAATCCATTGAATTGCACTTATTGGATCTCCTGCAAATGAAATACAATTAAGGAAACAAAGCATACTTAAATGAGTAATGAAGAAACCCGTATATTATGTACTAGCGGACCTCACGCGGTTTCACCCGCGTAGCTCCCGTTCCCGTGGGAATATAGGAATAAATATAGCCTATGTTACTCAGACTGAATGTAGCTTTCCAATGGTGAAAGAATTTTTAAAACCGGCACAGTAGTTTTTGAGTTTATTCATTACAAACATACACACACAAATTATTCCTCTCTATAATACCTATTATATTATTATAATATTATTATTAGTATAGATGAATTCACATCGTGTTGGTACAATGCAATGGTTATAAAGTTAAAAAAGCCCCTACCTAATTCATAATACCCCAAGCTAATATACTCAATTACATCAATCGCTGAGATTACACGAGAATTGACGGAATCCTTTTCTTGATCATATTTACGAAGAGCTTCGGACATCCAATCTTTACCGTTGACAAAATCTTGCTGGTTGAATAAAACCCGCCCTAGTTCATAACAATCACTCGCTGTCATTGACGAACTGGAAAAACGATATTGATACAAGGTCTTTAACATGTTGTACAAAGTGGCCCCAAAGATACAAGGTCTTTAACATGTTGAAGAAAGTGGCCCTTCTATGTGTGAATTATGTTGTAGATTCTAGATATTGTGGCATGACGAACTGGAAAAACGATATTGATACAAGGTCTTTAACATGTTGTACAAAGTGGCCCCAACGATACAAGGTCTTTAACATGTTGAAGAAAGTGGCCCTTCTATGTGTGAATTATGTTGTAGATTCTAGATATTGTGGCATGACGAACTGGAAAAACGATATTGATACAAGGTCTTTAACATGTTGTACAAAGTGGCCCCAACGATACAAGGTCTTTAACATGTTGAAGAAAGTGGCCCTTCTATGTGTGAATTATGTTGTAGATTCTAGATATTGTGGCGTGACGAACTGGAAAAACGATATTGATACAAGGTCTTTAACATGTTGTACAAAGTGGCCCCAACGATACAAGGTCTTTAACAAGTTGAACAAAGTGGCCCATCTATGTGTGAAATTATGTTGTAGATTTTAGATATTGTGGCATTTGTGATATTGTTAGGGTCAACTCGGTCAAAACTATCTAAGCTCAATCGTGCGTTTTATCAATTAAAGAATAGGGATGTTCGGTAGATAGGATACAGCAAACTTGGTTACGAGTAGGTACAGACAAACAACTACACAAAGAAAAGATTTGTAACTACTTCAAATCTTTTTAAATTTTAGATATACTTCTGCAGTCTGCTATGCATAAAATATTGAAGCATTGTAGACTGCAGAATATTGGGAAGTGAATTCGTTCAGGTATTTCTGAGGCAGCTCGTTACCTATACGTTAAATTGATCTGAATTCCTTCACCAAGTTGTTTCATATGCTGAGTCTGTTGAAATCTGGCAATTCCTTCTGCAGATCTTAATAAGTCTTTCGACAAAGGATATTTAAGATCATCATGATTTTTGGTTAAATTCTGAGCATATTCTGTAAAGGCATGAAAAGTTGTAAAGGACCCTTGATAGCAAATTCAAGTAAACGAAAATCAAATAAGTACAGTTATAATACAGTAAGTACCTATTATGTAAGTTGCATCAAAGAGGTATATTCAAATAAATAAAATAACAAGCAAAAAAAACATGCCTATACGTACCTACAAAACTTTTTAAACTATTTATTTACCTGCGCCCTCCTTTATATGAGTTTTAATGTGAAATACATCTAACGTTAACCTTTTTATAAGAGTAAGTGCATCGATAGGATTTCCCACGTAGGTAAGGATATCTTTCATAGCTCTTTTATGCTCACTATCAAATGTATTGAAATATCTGAAAATTACAACAGACGATTGGCGAATTGTTAAAAAGAAACAAGCAACTCGACATTAGAGTGGCGTCTGCATTATACAATTTGGTAAAAGACGAGAGAAGACACAGGTGTTTTTTAAAGAAGTAAGTAGGTAAGTAAGTAAGTAGGTAGGTAGGAATTGAAGGCTTTAAAAGTGTGGATCTATTTAAGTCATGAAACCCACAGGATGTCGTCAATGGCGTTCTTGCAAACCGTTTTAACTAGGTACTAACTTTTCACTATAATATCGTCACCAGTTATTCTATTTGAATTTGGATAAAATTTAAATAAAAGTTGTGGAATAGTACCTACAAGTGATTGATTTTTCATAATGAATTACAACAACTTCCATCAAGTTTAGTATAAAGGTTACAGATATTCGCTTCAGACTTACCTCTTTAGTATAGCGAGTCTAAGTTCTTCTGTTTTAACATATGAATCCAGGTCCTTCGTCAATCTTTGATGAGTTTGTAACAACTCTTCTAAATATGAAAATCTGCTGGCGTCAACTATCACAGCAAAATTAGTTAAAAGAGCAAAATATATTGCCAATTGCATATTTCTAAAATCATTTCTTTTCACATTAACCAACTTATAGAAAAGTCCATTACGGTTTTCGGATATTTTTCTTGTCTAATTGACTTTTTGGAAACTTGGAACAATGTGAATTAGACGTGAATAAATCCCAAAAATCGTGTAATTTGTACTATTGTTCGTTCGCCTTTTAGACACAAGTTTATTTCTAAGTTAAGCCGTTATTACACCTGGATACACAGATATCCTTCAATTGTTATCCAAGATAAAAAGAAAGCTTTGTATTCTTATTCTAATTATTTGTCCTGCTTCACCTTCTGAGGATAATTTATTTTCACCGGTACCTTCCTGACAATATTTATACTCCGTTCCTTAATAAATTCAGTAAATATTTTTCCATTTCTATCTAACTCTGACACCTCTACGTAGGCCACTCGATCCACGATGTAGAGTTTACAATACGTAGTTATGTCGGTATTTGTTTATCAACTAATATTTATTCCCAGAAGGAGAGTTTTAAGTACCATGTAAGGCATAGTTTACAGTGAAATAAGTACTTTTATACGTACCTACTTTTATATAACACTAGCTGAGCCGACTTACGTTGTCCTGCCATAACTATGAATATGTAAATCGGTAAATTCTTAATTTCTTTTTCATAAGAACCATCGCCTAACAATGACAAACACAACGAAAAAAGAATTAGCGAAATCGGTTCAGCCGTTCACGCGTGATGTCTTGACCAAGGAAATAGAGATTAATTTTTGGTAGGTATATTAGATTTTCTTAAAACAGTACTACACACAGACATACAGACGATACCCTATAGGTACCTACTATAAGTATGCAACAACTTTTTCATCAAATTTCGATTTTTAGGACATACCCAAAGGGTAAAAACTGGATCCTATTCATGTAACTTTGCTGTTCGTCCGTCACGATCACGAGGCTGTATCTCAAGAACCGTGATAGCTAGGATGCTGAAATTTTCACAGATGATGTACCTACCTATACTTCTGTTAGCGCTATAACAACAATACTAAAATCAGAAAAAAAGGTGGTGATAATGGGGCTCCCATACACCAAACTCGATTTTTTATAAACATCATAATGACGGGACCAACTCCTGTATTTGAAAGATTCTCCCACGTATATTTAGCACCCATTTAGTTCTATTTTGTACCTGTCCTGAAATTTTTGTACCTTACCCGGCATAACCGGAATGTCACGATAACACTGGTCCCGCCATTGTGATGCGTCATAATGACGAGACCATGCCTGTACTCCAAAACCACAAAGAATTGCATCTTCCAGATCAAACCAGTATTTAGAACCTGATTTGGTACCTCCGATAATCAACAGTGAGAGACAGAGATCTCAGTAGTTTTTTTTATAAATTAGATATTTAATTTTTGACATTTTATACGCCTAAAAAAAATTTTCCAGCAAAAATACTTCAAGTAAGTTGCAGCTACTGTTCATGCAGGCGCTTCACTATTTATTGTTATTATATTACGTATTGACATTATTATAATTAACATTAAGTTATTGAATAATATCAAAAGCAAGAAACTTATAAATATAATACGGTCTTTAACATACTTTATAAATAAATAATCTGCACATCCTACTTTGTATATATTTGGCACACCTATTTACGTGAGGGTTAGTCTGCAACATAAATCCATAACTTCTCTGTTGCTTGGATGAGCGAGACGGAAAGCTATCTATTATAACCTTCAAATTACCTTATTGGCGCAGGATATAATAGATATGAATATCATTCATATTTTTAACTAACAGTTTGTCTCGTCGGGGGGACCGCTCAATACCTAAACAGAGACAGACGTACGATTAGGCTATGATTAGGTGAGCGGTCCCCGACGAGACAAACTGTTAGTTAGAAATATAAATACTGAGACTAACCCTCACGTAAATAGGTGTGCATATTTGCATAAATATACCTACAAAGTAGGATGTGCAGATTATTTATTTATAAAGTATGTTAGAGACCGTATTATTTTTATAAGTTTCCCGCTTTTGATATTATTCAATAACTTAATGTTAATTATAATAATGTCAATACATCAATCATCAATACATATAATAAAATCGTAACAGGTCGCTGTCTGTACATGGAAGATAAATAAGAAAAAATATTATAGGGGGGCTTTATGAACGCAATAGAACCCAAAACAATGATTTTTAGAATTTTTGTCTGTTTGTCTGTATGTCTGTATGTCTGTATATCTGTTTGTCTGTACGGTTGTGCACGCTAATCTCAGTAACCGCTCAACCGATTGCAATGCGGCTTTTTTAATTGTGTTGAGGTTTGCTCCAGTTAACATTTAGCGTTTGTTTTATGTAAATCGGTTTAGAAATAAAAGAGTTATAACACTTTTAAGAATCAGATATTTTGAAAATTTTAATTGTAGGGGTTTCTTTGAATGTGAGTGAACCTAAACTGGCGTGTTGGCTTAATCATAAAAGAGCTTAATGATTAAGACTATTTTTAAACAATTGTTTTAAAATAGACTTAATCATTAAGCTCTTTTATGATTAAGCAAACAGGGCAGTTTCAGACGCTGCTTGATGACTCTGATGAAGAAATACCTTTCCTTTCATACACCTTACGAGACGTAAACGAAGTTGCGGGCTCAGCTAGTAATATAATAACAATAAATAGTGAAGCGCCTGCACGAACAGTAGCTGCAACTTACTTGAAGTATTTTGCTAAGAAAATTTTTTAGGCGTATAAAATGTCAAAAATTAAATATTTAATTTTTAAAAAAACTACTGAGATCTCCGTCTCTCACTGTTGATTATCGGAGGTACCAAATCAGGTTCTAAATACTGGTTTGATCTGGATGATGCATTTCCTTGTGGTTTTGAAGTACAGGCATGGTCTCGTCATTATGACGCATCATAATGGCGGGACCAGTGTTATCGTGAAATTCCGGTTATGCTGTGTAAGGTACAAAAATTTCAGGACAGGTACAAAATAGAACTAAATGGGTGCTAAATATACGTGGGAGAATCTTTCAAATACAAGAGTTGGTCCCGTCATTATGATGTTTATGATTTTTTGCTGTTTTTTGATATGGAACCCTTTGTGTGCGAGTCCAACTCGCACTTGACCTGTTTTTATTTTCGAACGAGGTAAGTATTACAGTAAGTAGTCTGTTTGCCATGAAATGAGAATATTGTATTTGTTTTTTTTTATTTACAGATTTGAGAACGCTATTATGCAGTTCACTTTTTCGTTTCTGCTATTAGCCGATGTTTACCAATTCAGACATGGCCCAACAATAATAAACTTTAGTCGCAAGGATCCTCCTAGCCGTTCGTGTGTTACAAATAGTACATACCACTACACAAAATTATAATGCAGAAATGCAAAAATAAAAGTAACAAAACGACTAAAAGCAGCCTTACATTTTCCGAACATGGCAATGATTGTTGATCAAACATTGCAAGAATCCAGAATTCTAAGTATTGTCATAAATAGTGTGACACTTTTTGATCGGGTTTTATATTTCAAGGCTAAAGGTAGCTAGGTATAAATATAAGATCCTTAGTTCCATAAGGAGCCCCCTGGGTTGTCTGAGTCTCTAAGCATTGGTATAATATCTGTGTGTGTATTCATTCTTTAATAGATACAAGTAAAGGTCTAATTCAATTTTTACTTTGTGAAAATCCCTCATGGTTGCTATATCTGTGACTCATACTGACTGAAACCACACGTTTTCATATGGTCGGAAGCCCCGGGTAAGCCCTCGGAAGGATTTTCCAGGATCTAATCCAAATAATATTTAAAGGCACAAGTATTCATGTTTTATCATAATATCGTATAAATAATATCTTAGTACTTGAAACTAATGTCTGAGCATGGAACTCTTGCTATTAAGGCGGAGTGCCTTGTCGGCTATGCCCTCTGGTTGATACTCGAGATTACAGGGCTTGAGGAACTCTTGACCGCCTTGGTGAAGCCATTTACTGCACACTGCAATGTTAAAAGAATATGTAAAGATTATTTATACTGTTGGTTGAATAACGCGGCTTGTACTGTTTCCAATATTTATTCACACACCTGATCGGGTTTGCCTTTCGGCATACCTACCTGAAGTTGGAATCAGTGTAGTATATAAATAAAATAAATATTGTGGAACAGTACAAGTAAGAAAAATTAATGGTATTAGCAATTTATCGTCATTATCCACCGAGTACTCGTATAAGTCCTTATAAAGGTCAGGGACATCTCTTAGAACTTCTAGGGAGTTCCACATGCCTTTCTTACCGTGAGTTCAAAGCAATGTTTATTTCATAAGGAGTCGCAATTTGCCTAACTGTTATTCCAGTCCATAAATATACCTATAAAAACCAAAAAATACAAAATTTCTTGCACTTCCCTTAATTCTTAAGAGAGTGATTCAACTAAATTGAACATCGAAAAGTCTTCACAATGTTCTAACATTAGTAGGATAATTTTGCCCTCATGGATGCGATACCGGACTCCTTCCGACAAAAGCACACGTGCCCTACCACAGCCCATTGTCGAGAGACCCAAGTAGGTAAGTCGTAGGAAGAATGTCCCAGGAAAACACGAGTACGATCTCCGATGTAAATATGAATAAATAATAATAATGAATATGAATAAATGATACACGTAAAGTTAAATTCAATTTTTAAAAATCCCCAATAGGTGAGGCTGCAGTGGTAGCCGTAGGCACAAATTAGAGATAGTACAGCTGGAAAACTCATGTATGTATGTACTTTTTTTTCACACCTACCCTCTGCTACACACACTCGCGCACCTCGTGTCTGTGAATGAGTCGTCTATGTGTGCGTAGCCTCAGCGAATTTAGTATGTAGGTTACCATCTGTACTATCTCTAATTTGTGCCGTAGGTCTGTTGGGAGTCCTGGGGTATCCTTCGGAGGGCTAACCCGGGGCTCCCAACCGTAGGTTGGTAGGTAGGATACGTGCGGTGTTTAGTCGGTAGGAGTCCGGCATAGCATCCATGTAGGTGAGACTTTCCTCACGTTAAAAAAAAGTCGTTTAATCTTACGTACCCCACTTTTCTCCCTGCAGAACGGGGCACGATGCATGTTGTGTTGCCAGGTCCCCCTCTCCTGAAGCATGCAAATTGTACCAAAAGACGGCTGCTCCCTTCCGAGGCTGAATGCTCAATCCAAGATTAGGAAATACTGTTGCTCCTCCTAGGGCTACATCCGATATCTATAAAACATACGGGCATCAGCTAGTCAGCTATATAACTTGATCATTCTCTAGTCGCATTAAGAATGCAATGCCAATACATATAATAATCTATACTAATATCATAAAGAGGAAAGATTTGTTTTTTTGTTTGTAACGAATAGGCTCCGGAACTACTGGACCGATTTAAATATTCTTTCTCTGTTGGAAAGCTACACTCTTTGCGGTGAACATAGGCTATATTTTATTCCCGTATTCCCACGGGAACGGGAACTACGAGGGTGAAACCGCGTGACGAGTGCGGAAAATCCTACAGTAATGCTATGCCGGACTCCTACTGACTAAAAACCACACGATTCCTACCTAATATGCCTACGGTTGGGAGCCCCGGGTAAGCCCTCGGAAGGATGACCCCAGGGTTCCCAAAAGACCTTGACTACCAGTGCGGCTAATGCCAATACGTATCTACTACTCGTTCGCTCTAAGTTTGCCGCACGGCTCCATACTAAAATCGAATTTTTAATTAGACGAAGTAAATTGACAGCAACTAAATTGTCACATCTTCATACAATGTTGCTTATTTTCTATGACGAAGTGACATTAGCTACTGTCAATTTACTTCGTCTAATTAATAATTCGGATAAACGCCTCTACGCCAGCGGCAAACTTAGAGCGAACGGGTACCTAGTATATAAATAATACAGGTGTCGCTTACATAAAACAAAACGGTAACTATCCTGTTACCGCCGGCCCATCGTACAGCACTCTGCAAAAGAAGAAAGCTTTGGTAAAACATTAACCTATACTCTGTAAAATATAGCTTGATCTCTGTGACAGTTATATATTAACATAAATAAAATTGACTTTTATTTCAAAGGTATAAAGTTGTTAGTTACAGTTTGCACCTCTGTATTCTCATTCTCTTCATTTCAACCACAAAAGCATTAAGCCGTTGACATAAAGTCTATTCTTGTTTACGTTTTCAGAACTGTCACAGAGATCGAGCTATATTTTACAAAGTATAGTGTAAGTATGGCCGTCGAACAAACTTCGATAGTAGGTAATTCATTAAAAAATAGTTTGATGCACTTCTTTCTAAGAAACTGTCTTTATGGAGAACAGTCTTCACTAGGTGTGAACTGTAACCGCATTTGATTCCCTCAATATTTTAATTCCATATGCTACGCAAAAAACTGGTGAACCTTCTGACCAACGAAGGATTCTCTGCCATGAGCAAGCAGGGGCTTTGGGTGAAACCGAGACTTCATCAAAAAGATTAGAAGTAGCAACCTGTCTTGGAAAATATAATAGCTATATAACTGTGGAATGCTATCAATTTCATAATAAATATCTACTAATAATCTTACCCTAGCAAAATCATAGTGAGACATATAATGTCCTCCAATTCCGTAATTAACAACTTGTAACTCTTCAGCTGTATCCATATTCAATCCAGTCATGAGCATAACTCTTCGTGAAATATGAGCTACAGTATCAGACTCGGTATCGTTCAACCAGGTTGATTTGCAAATACGAAAATTTGCTTTTTCTCCTTGACCAGTTTTAGGATTATGCACCATCGAACGTACCAGCTGTGTTTGAAGAATAATGTAGTTGAATAAACTATAAAGATTAAGATTATTTTGATTTAGTTAGATGATAATTGCTACGTTAGCTGTAGTGTGTACTGTAACCATAGAGTGCACCTGCTAACGAACGGAGGAGGTGGCCTTACCCCCTATTCTCAGCCTCCCCTATACCCCTATAGGTTGAGATTTCACAGGACAGTAGTTGTGTATAATGGCAAAAAAACTTTCTAATTTTGCACTACTATCAAACTGATGATATGTCATCGTTTCGCTCCAAGCAGCCAGCACCAACAGTTGCAAGTTTATGGTGATCAGATGGTCCGGAGAAAAAGCTTGAAAATGATTTGCTTGCTCTGCTAGATTCTCAAACAATATTTTTTAATTTTTAGCTTATATTATATAGGTACTTACTCCTAGCTTATGGTAAATATGAGATATTACCACCTAAAGGGATTTGAACTCACCAAAGGCTTCGCAGTTCGTTTTATGGAGTCCATTTCTTCATCACTCAGCATATCATGAAACAAAATGATGTCAGGGCTTTTGTACAAAACTTCGACCTTGAAAGGTGCTAGTTTGAGGAATGGATGAGTTTTAGACCAGTATGAACAAGTAAGTCTGTAAAAACAATTTCTTTAAATAGGATTGTTAGCTGCAGGGAAATGTATACAGGGCCGCCTTGTAAGAATTGATTTTTTTTTTAAATCTTTCTTCTATTTTATGAAATTTGCTATGGTTATTACGTTTTATGTATGTAATTCTGTCTGTACAAAATCTCATGAAAATATTATATTAAAGATTTTTTGAGAAAACTCAATCCTTATAGGGTTGCCCTGTATATTGTATACTTTTCTCTGCTGCTGACCGTACCTATAGTATCATTATAACAAGGATTAATAACTCTGATACGTGAGCCCAAATAGAGCTGGCGAATTGTGGCGTATAAAATGCCTCTACGAATACCTTCGGGGAAAAAGGAATAGATAATTTATGTAAGTATACAACAATGTTATAGGTAGTAATGTGGTCCGTGACTTAGCTCAAATGACTCCACAGTCATACTCATAACGAACGCTAAAATATCTTCTACTTAATCCTCAATTTAGATTAAAGACATATGTAGGTACCTACCTGCTAGATATTGCAATGGGAACGTCAATTTCACCCCTACAAAGGGGGTAATACCCCTTTTCCGACGAATCTTCGAAAATGTCCAGATTTCTTTTAGTCTGTTTACAAAAAAAAAAGTATACTTATTACATTTATCTACACAGATATATAATATAGTCACGTATTGGTACGTAGTTAATGTATTTTTTGTCAGCGAATATGCATAGACAATCATGTTGTACCCATAGATTTAGATTTTTTCGCTATGGTTGTACCTACTTATATAAAGAAATTTCATAAAGGTACTTAATTATATTACTTAAACTATGGAAAGTACAAAAGTATAGTTCAACGTTTTGTAAGTAATCGATTCAGTATTTCAGTCAATCGTTCATTCACCGAATAGGTATCTGAACAGCAATTTTGTCCACAGTTGCAGAAGTCTAAACTCGTTGCAAACTGTAGATGAATTTGAGACACAATACATATTGGCATTGTATTATTTTTGTTCTATACATACGGTGAATGTAGTGTTTTCTTTTTCATTGCGTATTTTGCATATCTCGAATATATTCTTTGTTTTAATATTCTTAGGATCTTGATCTAACATTTTCTGTATCCATTGCAATGCGTTCCTTGTGTCTCCTGCAAATATATCAAATGTATTGAAAATTATTTCCTTTTCTCGACCGTTATTTGTTCAATTTTATACAAATAAAGCAATTTTCGTAGTACGTTTAAGGGAGTTTCAACATGATTATATTTTAGTTAAATTTCACTTTCTAAAGGACGTAGGCACTTGGTTAAAACTTACCTAGAAAATAATACCCACAACTAATGAACTCTATAATATCTAGGACTGAAAACGGATAACTTCTATCTTCATCCTTGTACTTGTGAAGAGCTTCAGACATCCATGCGATACTACTTTCGAAATTTTGCAATTTGAACAACGTCCGCGCCAGCTCATAACAGTCACTTGCCGTCATTGGCGAGCTAAACATAAAAAGAAGTTCTAAAAATGTCATGAACATTTGCAACTTCCTACCTTACTTCGTCACATACCTACATCCTTACAAAGGACTTTTAAGGTTTATGTCTTTAAACTCAAATGATATTCGCAATTCATTATTAGGTACCTATATACATATATTTATGATCTGGTTTGGGTTTAATTTTTAATATTTCTGACTGCCTTCGTAGTGTACCTATAAACTAGGGACTACGAATACGAAATAATTAATCACGGTGGTTGATTACGGATGTTAGGTACTTACCTATGTATATGTTATAGGCAATGTGTATAATGCTTGCATTCTATACAATACCTAGGCATTGTATAGAATGACGGGGTCGTTCAGACAATGTATGAAATGATATTAAATGTTTAAACTATTTTACACTTTGCCTAGGAAATGTATAGAATACCTAGACATTGTATAGAATGCCGGTCGAAGTATAGGTAATGTGTGTAATCTATTTTTCTTCTCTATGATTAAGTAGATACTAGTCTTTTGAAGCGCTCGTGGCCCCGCGGACTCAGTGTTCTGTAAACGATCACTGCAGTAAGCAACTTTCACTATGGCCGGTCCATGGATGGGTGACCATCCATGTGATCACTTTGTGACATTTATTTGAGCGTTTCCGTGCTTCGGAAGGCACGTTAAGCCGTTGGTCCCGGTTGCCAGTAAAATGGCAGTCGTTAAGCCAAGTTGAAGGCTTTATTTCAACAGCAGGCAGTCACAACCTGCGCCTGTCCATTTAAACACGGCAATACGGCTCACAACGTATTACGTGGGACAAATTATAAAAAGGTGAAATGTGGGTATATAATATGCCTCTGCCTACCCCTTCGGGGATAAAGGCGTGAAAATGAACTAATCTTTTGACTTTTTGAGACCTACTCCTAATTTCAACTTCCAACAGCAGACAGTGCTGATAAGACATGTGTTCTATTGGTTGGTATGCCTTAGAATGTTTCTTACATAGCAGTTCTTTCCAAGAAATTGCTGCCGAAAGTCGCCCTGTTCAATTATTACCATTTAGGAAGCAAAAACGTGAACAGAATTTTACACTAACACCCCGACTGGGATGGGTTAGGTTAGAAGGCTAAAGCGGGAGCGAAGTGGAGCGGAGCTCCCACCTTAGCCTTCGTGGTTATTTTTTTTTGTTTTGTCGACTAGTTCTTATTTGGTTAACGATTCTGTCGTCAAATCTGTCCACTCATTATACACATTGCCTGATGCGCTTCGGGCATTTCATACAATACCTAGTCAATGTATGAAATAAATCGTATTATACACATTGCCTGAACGTTTTAGGCAATGTATATAATGCCTAGGCATTGTATACAATGCCGGATTATACACATTGCCTATAACATATACATATTATTATAAGTTGGTACAATCTTTGCAGTGCGAGCATACTAAGATACTATGAATAAGTCTATAGCATCACTTTACCTCTAAATGTTCTAAATTGTCACGTTACCTGTAGCTGGTGCCTAGTATTCTACCTTCAGCCAGCTCTTTTACATCCAGATTGTACGCCTCTTGAATCCTAGCTATCCCTTCTACGGCACCAATTAAATCTTCCTCCGTGGGGTACTTGAGAGTTGAACTATGATTACTTGTTGAGTTTTTAAAATTAATGTCTAAAAATATTGAATTATTAAATTAGATAGGTGGGTAAAGCTATTGTTGCAGACAGACATTACCTATACTTTTATTATGATAACGTTTTGTAAGAGTAGAAATAAGTTATAACCAAAGTAAACATTACTTTGCTGTTGCTTTAATAATTCCAGCGCCCTGTACGTTCATCCACCCTATTAACCACATCACACAGACATAATCATAACAGCCTAATCGCAAGTTTATCTATTACCCTAACCTACATCTCTTCTGGGAAATGCTTTAGTACTTTCCAATATTAAAATGGTCCTTCATCGTGCTGGATATCCAGAATACCAAGAACTCAAATTTTAAAAAAAGCCAGATGCGCTCGCTCGCACGCTTTGCTTTAGGGCCTGCTTCTATAAGGACGGTGAGCAGTCCCCTCACCGTTCTTTAGCGCTATACCTACCTAATACTGATTTATCAAGCACTCCAAGTAATACCTAGATGTTTGGCCAAAAACAAATATTTACCACTTTCTGTATTTATATAATAGTTTATATAATTTATATCCATCGTAAGTCTCTTAATTAAGGTGAAAGTATTCACGAAACTACCCAAATATCTAGGAATATCTTCCATTGCCTTTTCATGTTCTCTTTGAAAAACATTCAAATACCTGTAAGTTGTAAGCAGAAACTCAGAACACGAAGATAAAAGACCAGAATATACAACGTAAAGCTACGTACTTCTTCAAGACAGATAGTCTTATTTCTTCTTTTTTAATATAGAGACGTAATTCGTCTGTAATTTTTTCTTGAGTGGGTAATAGACTTCCGATCTCAGCCGAGGCCGAGAAGATATCTGCACGCGTCTCAATGTTAATACTGAATATGAGGATAAGCCATATGCTGCATAGCATATTGAAATTAAAATCTATATTCCAGTAAAACTACCTGTAAAATTTAAGGAATAAAAGTTTTTATGGTTCGTCAGAGAAACGATCTTTTTAGTCGCTTAGTTCTGGCAAAGATTCTCTCCCCTGTGTAGATGTGGCACCTCTACCCAGCACGCGTTGTTCAAAATCGAAAAAAGGAGGGTGGAATTAGGTTCAAGAGCTCTACAGAACACTGCCGTGATAGATTCGATAGAATGTAGCCAAAGATGCCATGGTTCTTCGCTACACTAAAGGCTCGGAGCTTCCCGTCATCCCAGTACAACCAATAATTCGGATAGCAAGTCTCTGCATAGCGTCAAGCGCGCCCAGTAGTAAGTAGGTACCTAGTATCTACCTCACGAAGTCATCCCAAAATAAAAAATAAATAAAATAAAATAAATAAAATAAAATTTATTCCCTTTGAAATTAAAAAAAAAATTATTTAGGTTTGTCAAAATTTTTGTGACTCTACCGGGGGTTCGGAAATGCTACAGACTGAGAAGAACACCCCAAGAAACTCAGTCCGGTCCCTACCAAAATTCATCTTAGTATCTAATACAGTTTTTTTAAAATGTTGAAAGGAGCAATTCGTGTCACTGCCAGGCAGCCTTGTCTTCTAGAAAGTCTTTAATGCTATAATAAGCTTTCTGGCACAATTTAAGTTTTATTAGTTTTTTAAATTTATTAACTGACAAACCTGTTACGGCTGTCGGCAATGTATTGTACATTCGAATACAATTGCCCGCAAAAGAATTGCTTATTTTATTAAGCCTAAATCTAGGTACAGCCAATTTATTCTTATTTCTTAAGTTTAGGTTATGGATATCACTATTTTTAATAAATTTACTGTTATTTTTATGAGTATATAATAAGTTTTCATATAAGTACTGTGAATACACAGTAAGGATGTTGATATGCTTAAACTTTTCTCTTAATGACTCCCGAAACCCCATACCATAGATAGCCCGGACAGCCCTTTTCTGCAACACAAAGATACATTCGATGTCGGCAGCGTTACCCCATAATAGTATGCCATAGGTCATGACACTGTGGAAATAGCTAAAGTAGACAAGACGCGCTGTTCTAATGTCTGTCAGTTGTCGGATCTTTTTAACGGCATAGGCTGCAGAGCTCAGTCTGCCCGAGACTCTCTCGATATGAGGCCCCCACTGCAAGTTGGAGTCTAACTTTATGCCCAGAAAGACAGTTTCATCTACCAATTCTACTTGATCATCCCTAATCCTAATACTGGTGTTAACGAGCCTAACATTTGGCAAGGTGAATCTAATACATTTTGTTTTACTTTCATTTAACAATAAATTATTTGCGTTAAACCAGTGGACTACCCTAGAGAGGGCATTGTTTACTTCGTCAAGATCGCGTTGTCCACGTTCAACTTTAAATATTAAAGATGTGTCATCAGCAAACAAAACTACCTCATGATTGTCTCCTATAAGGTGAGGGAGATCATTTATGTACGCTAAAAATAGAAAAGGTCCCAGAATTGAACCCTGAGGTACCCCCATTGTTACAGCAGAGGTGTGTCCCAAAGGTGTGGACAGTAGGCACCTCCTCAACACAGGGGTGAATCTGCAACAAACACCTCCAGCTTATTTAGGGTTCCTATTCGTTTGATAACCCATGATGCTTCCTTTATAGATGCGGCAAAACACTGGACATTGTATTGTGGCGATCTTTGCTAAGCCTAACAGCCCAGCAGTGGACGTCAAATCGTCTGAGATGAACTTAGATCATCTAACCACAGGATGCGCCTTACTTAAGCATTGTTTTCTGCCAAGCCAATAGACCATTTGGTCTTTTGGCTTTATAAAAAGCACTGTACATCAGTACATCATTTTATATGATTAAACTAGTACATTTCATTGTAGTTGACTGTACAATAAAAATTAACACACAACAGCCATTACGCGTTTGTCGATTAATACATTTTTTAATATAATGAAATTTTATATGTCTGTGTTTCCCCCTTCACCCGCTATGAAAACTAGCAGAATATTTTTGTATGCGGTGGTTCGCAAAGGCTAGTCCCGTGATATATGGTCTAAGGAGATGAATGATAATGAAATAAGTTTATTATTATTTCTTCTAGTAATGGACTTACCATATATTCGGTATCGGCAACTCGGCAATAGATGTTCTGATAAGTTCTTCGATTGGTTAAAATACAAAGTCATCAAATAAAGTCTATGAACCTTATGACTAGTCCAAACCAAAATAGAAATGAACCACAACTGATTAGTTGCCTCAGTAGACAGGAAGAAAGGTATGTACATAAACAATTCAGTTGTTAAATCACAATATTAGACATTGATATTTGTACTAAAACTGACATTCTTTTATAGACATAATAACAAACATTCAAGTTTACAAATACATTCATTTCAAACTCTCAGTTTAGGAGTTGATATGAACATGTTGGCTATTGAGAATATTAAAAAAATATCGTCAAGGTAACTTTAACTGCTTTATCTTCACATCGAGACTTCTAGGCTGAAAATTGGACCAAAGAAAGTTAGGAAGTATCGCGATTTATCCCTTTTCCCCTTGCCAAAAAGCTCGAAACCCATCGTGTTGTTTGGTTGGTGCATGCTAGAAAAGTTCGAAAGAAATCCCTCCTTTTTTTTATCGCGTGGAATACCTCATGGATGTCATGCCGGATTTCTACCGACATAACCACACGGTGCCTGACTTCTGTGTCGGGTAAGCCCTCGGAAACCCTTCCGAAGGCTTACCCGGGACTCTTGGCTTCCCCAGGGAACTACCTCCCTATCAAAACGTATTCTACGTCTTTTAAACTGCGACAAAATGATCAACAGCTAACGTCGCAAAGGTACGATCAACGCAGTTGGGATACAATAAGAAACCAACCATACTCATAAAACGAAATTCTTTATTATCTCGAAAATTTAAGTACAAAAATGTATGAAACGCTAAAGAAAACTCATTTTTCAGCGTAGAAAAGCAAAATATTCATTAAATTAACAAGCAGTTACTTAGTCTGTAAATTGATTGTGAGACTGGTGTCCAACAGTTTGTACTTGTAATAATAGGTCACCAAAACAATACGATAAAAACATAGACTTATTACACCGTTATAATTCTATGGATAAAAATTAAAATGATAGGTACACGCAGTGGCGGGGCAAGACCTAAATTTGGTGTGGGCAAGACAGATTTCGCGAGGCCCTGCGCCAATAAAAATAGTCTCGCCATAAGGAAAAAAAAATTAACCACAGAGGTTTACGTCAAATGTGGTGAGTGGGGTCACTCGTCCCAAAAAAATCCAGGATAAAACATATATTGTTGGTTCCACTACCTAAATGGGTCCACGAGTATTTGTAAATCCTGTTGGACCCCTTAGTGGAACTTAGCAGTCGAACCAACAGTCCGGAAGGAATACTTTTTACTGTTTTTAACCGACTTCAAAAAAGGAGGAGGTTCTCAATTCGTTCGCTATTTTTTTTGTTTGTATGTTACGCTATAAAATACCAATGATACCAATTATGGATGGATTTTGAATTTTTTTTTGTTTGAATGAGGCTACTTCTGAGGTGGTCCCATATCCAGGGTATCAGGATCTGATGCTGGGATCCAGAAGAAATCAAGGGCGACCACCGAAAATTGTAGGGACAACTAGTGCGTTTGTTAACTTTTTGATTAAGTGCCTTAATGTACCTACTACAATTTAATGAAGGTCTGGAGTCGATCTGATGATGGAACCGAAAGACAGTCGAGGGAATTACAGCGGTTACCTTTTGTGTTTCGGCTTGAATGATTTGTGTTGATGAGAAATTAACACATAGATAGATTATATTATATTTATATTGAAGTCGGCGCCAAGTAAACCCATAGGTTTATGTAGGTATTATTCATGTTCATGGCACCAACTTCAATACTATATTGAATAAAATCTGATAAATCAAAATACATTTTACTTTGTGCTAAGTAAATTTAATTTTTAGGATTTGTTGGAAGTCGGTTTTATTTTTTATTGAATTTTTTTTTCATTATTTTAAGTGACGGGTGAACCGAAAAATATATCTACATAGGTAAAAGTTTTTATCAATACAAATCAATCAAGCCCAAACACAAGGTAGCTGCTGTAAATCGTTAAGGATTTACCTCGACTGTCTTTCGGTTCCATAATCAGATCGACTCCAGATATTCATTAAATTGTAGTACATTAAAGCACTGAATTAAAAAGTTAACAAATGCCCTGGTTGTCCCTACAATTTTCGGTGGTTGCCCTCGATTTCTCCTGGATCCCATCATCAGATCCTGATCTGATTAAAATAGGACCACCTCAGAAGTAAACCCTATTCAAGAAAGAAAACAATTTAAATCCGTTTATACTTGACGGAAATATCGGTGAACATACATAAAACATTGAGAACTTCCTTTTTTTTTGAAGGCGGATCTATCAATCTAGGAGCAAAGTTCTCATCAATACAAATCAATCAAGCCCAAACACAAGGTAACTGCTGTAAATTGTTAAGGAATACCCTCGACTGTCTTTCGACTCTATCATCAGGTCGACTCCAGACCTTCATTAAAGTGTAGAACATTAAAAACAAACACTTAATTAAAAAGTTAACAAGTGCACTAGTTGTCCCTACAATTTTCGGTGGTTGCCCTCGTTTTCTCCTGGATCCCATCATCAGATCCGGATCTGGTGAAAATGGGACCACCTCAGAAGTAAACCCTATTCAACAAAAAAATAAATTTTGAAATCCGTCTATAATAGACGGAAATATCGCTTGACATACATAAAAAAAATACATACAGACGAATTGAGAACCTCCTCCTTTTTTTGAAGTCGGTTAAAAAGGGATAGCCTGCGATTTTTTTGCGTTTTCTTATTTGAACGCTAATTTTTTGTCTACATATCTCTAATTTTTGTCTACATTTTACCACTTTTGTTTTTATAAGTTAGTTTTTGTTTTTATTATAACTATGATATATGTTTTATAAAAAGTGTTATTGTTTTATTTGATTAATAAATTATTTTATTCAAATCTTAATGAAAAATTTTATACAATAAAAACATGTTGCTAAAAAAGTAGGAAAAAATTATAGTCGTCTGCTATAAGTATCTCTCAAAAACTCACGATCCCGTATGCTAGTCATATTATTTTTGATGTGGGTAGGACAGTACTAAGCTAAAATTTAGTTTATTAACAATTAGGTATAACTGTAAAAAAAAAGAATTAGACATATTACATTATTACATGCAAAGTAAAAGATATAATTAGACATATTCTCTTAAAGAAAATTAGAAAAATGATATTTTGTCATATAGCTTCCAGAGCGGTGCCTAAAATGTTTGGCAGGTATTTTGCTAACAACACATTAATAGAGATGGGTAACGACCCGGGTTAAAACCCACCGGTGGGTAAAAACCCGGTTATCACCCGTTTCAATCCACCCACTGGTTGGTTTGGCCGGGTGAAAACAAAATATTGCCGATAAAACTTGCAACGCGCTGCGATCGGTTAGCGGGGTGGTAGGTAGAGATGGGTAACGACCTGGGTTAAAACTCACTTTTTGAAACGGGTGATAGTGGGTTAAAACCTAGTTATCACCCGTTTCAATCCACTCACTGGGTGGTTTGGCCGGGTGAAAACAAAATATTGCCGATAAAACTTGCAGCGCGCTGCGATCGTTTTGCGGGGTGGAGAAACTGTGCCGGAGGGGGGGGGGGGGTTAATCCGCGCCCCGCCCGTGCTCAAACTCACTGTCTCTCTCTTTACTCTCTAGTGTACTTCGCTACGCCAGTTAGAGTGGGCGCGTTTTGTGTGAATTTGTTGTTGTTTTTATTTACGACTCTGCATTATTATTGTGGTCTGATCCAGTTTTTACCTGAATGACCTTGGCTTGAACACCCTGACTACGATTTGCTTATGAAATTTGATTCTGTCGACCCGGCTCTTGCCAGCTCGGGTAAGTTATTCGCTGTGGCTGGCCCTCTCGGAAAGATAGGCCCCGACAATTCGACGGAGGTAGGGAGGTTTGAAACGGGTGATAGTGGGTTAAAACCTAGTTATCACCCGTTTCAATCCACTCACTGGGTGGTTTGGCCGGGTGAAAACAAAATATTGCCGATAAAACTTGCAGCGCGCTGCGATCGTTTTGCGGGGTGGAGAAACTGTGCCGGAGGGGGGGGGGGGGTTGATCCGCGCCCCGCCCGTGCTCAAACTCACTGTCTCTCTCTTTACTCTCTAGTGTACTTCGCTACGCCAGTTAGAGTGGGCGCGTTTTGTGTGAATTTGTTGTTGTTTTTATTTACGACTCTGCATTATTATTGTGGTCTGATCCAGTTTTTACCTGAATGACCTTGGCTTCAACACCCTGACTACGATTTGCTTATGAAATTTGATTCTGTCGACCCGGCTCTTGCCAGCTCGGGTAAGTTATTCGCTGTGGCTGGCCCTCTCGGAAAGATAGGCCCCGACAATTCGACGGAGGTAGGGAGGCACTCCATGATAAATATGTGCCTCCCTAATGCAGCTTCAGGGCAAGATGTTGAATGCGTTGGCGATGTCAAGAGACACTGCCATCACCACTTCGCCCTGTGATATTGCTTCCTCCGCCAGTCCTCTAATGCGCATGATCGCGTCCACGGTGGAGCGCCCCTGACGGAAACGTAACTGGTTATCCGCCAGATCCGGCCTCACGCGTGTGAGGTGCCCGCCGAGGCGCTGTGCAAAAATACGCTCAAAGAGCTAGCACACCTCGTCGAGCAACACGACCGGCCGGTACTCAGATGACTGAGACGAAGCCTGTTCCTCCACCCTTGATGGGAACAAGGAACCCAGGACCCTCCAGCTGGAGACTCTGGGTCAGTAAGGGTGCCTTAGGGCCTAGTTTGCCTCTTAACATAAGGTACGGGCGCCCCTATGGGTTCCGCTCCAGGATCTCAGGCAATCTTTTGGACCGCTTAATGGCTGCTTGAGGGGCCCACTTGGCCACCCTGTGCCCCTCATAGAGCTCCATCTCTCGAGCTGCTGCATTGTCTGGGCGGCGACGCCTCCGGCGGAATCTGGGGTGGCGTACTGATGGCGCGCGGTAATGCACGCTGCACGCAGCTGTGCGATTTCCGGCATCCACCTTAGTCTTAGTGGGGTGGCTCTTCTGAACCACCCCACTAAGGCATCATCATCGGGAGGCTTGTTTGCAGTCGAATCCAGGCCTGCCCGATGGCCGCCTCCAAGAGAGCCTCCCGATCCAGGCAATTGAGTGCCCAACGCGCTTCCGGGGGATTTGCGATAACCGGCGGCGGTAGGTTAGGTGGAAGGGAGGCGTCGAATGGGATATATCGGTGGTCTGATGACGACTCATTCTCCTTCACTACACGCTATCCCTGGACACAGCGGGCGAGATCAGGGGTCGCAAACGATACGGCTACGACCAATACGTCTACGACCGATACGTCTACGACCGAACTAAGCTCCCGCCGCGTCCTCCGTTTTAGGATTACTAGGCCACGTGTAGTGACCCAGTCCTCCAGTTTATGGACCACTGCGCGATGCTCTGGTACAGAAGATTCTGAGCAGCAGAGAAGTGGTTCAGGTTCACCTGCAGGATGCGGATATGGGTGTTCATTAATGGACGTCCATCTATGTACCCTACCGCGAAAGTGGACGCTCTTGAGCGGTACCCACGCTCCCCCGAACGGACGGACGGGGCTTTAACTTGGAGGCTGCGCAGGCCTTGGTGCCCACCCAGTGGTCAGCCGCCTTGCCCTCCACGACACAAAACAGAGTCGCGGAGCGTCACAAGCAAGGGCCGTGTGACCGGACTAACCACAGCGGAAGCACCGGTCTCCCACGGTGACTTCCGCTGTGCACTGCACCCCCACATGACTCCACCTGGATTCGAGGTGATGTAGAAGATGCACCTGCGCCTTGAGGAAGCCCACATTGAGAAGGCTCCGTCAGTCTGCCACTTTCTGAGCCACCGCGACAGGGCAGCTCGCTACTGCCGACCCGTGACCAGTGGGACCAAAGCGAATTTCACTAGATCTTATTTTCGCGACGGCATCAGCCGCTCGCTTCCATGACGGCGGAGATTATCTTCTCTGTCGTGGCCGCGTCATCTAGACCCGTAATGCGCAGACCGGCGCGTTTATTGGGTCTGGTGACGCTGACGCGTGTGAAACCCCGGGGGGTTTCACACGAGTGGCTAAGCTGAGGGAGACACCGACACGGGTGTCGGTGTCTCCCTAAGCTTAGCCGCTATAGGGCCTCATCTCGAGGAGGAGTGCTACTGTGCGCGTCACCTTGCATCGGAGCCTCCTCCTGTGTCGAGGTCCTTTAGGTCCACTGAGGCTTTCGCCTGCCTCAGGACCTCAGCGTACCCCACGCCCCTTGCCATGCCCTCTGTCGTCACCGTGAGGACGACGGCGGTGGCGAGCATGGAGCCTCTTTGGCGCCTTCGCCGCGGCGGCCCTTGCCGTCTTTTTGGCAGCCTTAACTGCCTTCTTTTTCGCTCCCGCTACCTTCTGGACCCTCTCTCCGGAGGGGTTCTGGGGTGCAGCGGAAGCGCTAGCTGTGCTGGGGAAAGCGGTGTTGCCACTCTCCCCATGCGCCATCTTCTTGGGGGCGGGGAGGAGGCGTTGGCCTTTCGCTGGGGACCGGGAGCCCAACTGGATGCAGCCGTCGTCACATACTATGTGACGACGAGTGCCGCTAGTGGTGGGCGGTTTGCCCGGCCTTCGAGGACGCCGAGGCGTCTCTCGATGGCCTCCAGTAGCTGAATCATGCTCGGTGTCACTTTGGGTGCACGAGCAGGGGCCTTTTGTAGAGCGGGGGTTGTCACAACCCAAGCCAGCTGCGTTAGCTTGGCGAATTCCTCCTGCATCAGCTGTTGCTGTTTGCGGGAATCGGCAAGCTTAGTCTCCAGGCTCGCAACCCGAGCCCAGAGTTTTCCCTCCTCGTTGGAGATGCTCCTATCGAGGTGCTCATCCAACGCCTTAGTAGCGCCTGTGACGGCTTCCGCCACTATCTTCTTCCTGCCCGCTACATTCTTGGCGCCTTTTACGGCGCCAGAAATGCGAGCAAGAGACGCCATTATCTGTTTTGCCGCTGATACATCTGATGTGAAGAATGTAGCTGCGTTAGCTGTCCGGCACTGTCCAGCGGGGGCACATCTACCGGCGGCCCGATACCCTCCCCTTGGTTCTGTAGAGGTTGGCTTTCCGACCTCTACCCGCAGTGGTAGCGTCGATTTTTTGAATAAACTGCCTACTAATTAGTTCTGTTTTTAAAATATATATCTGTTTTAAGGGTAAGGAGTTTATTTTTGATTTGCTAGACTACTAAACACTACTTCCCACTTCTTACTAGTTTACGAAACCTATTATCACCCTCCCACTTCTTACTAGTTTACGAAACTTATTATCACCCTGCAAAATGGGTGATTATGGGTTTTAATTGGGTTAAAACCCAAATCACCCAGTTTTAACCCAAATGGGTAGATTGGGTTATAACCCGCTACCCATCTCTACACATTAAAAGCCACTATACGCGTTCAAATAAGAAACACGACAAAATCGCAAGCTAACCCTTTTTTAATGTACTTTTCCATACATTGAAATCAGTTTTTGTTGAATATTTTTTAAAATTGAAGTACAATCAAAACTGTCTCCATGTTTTCGACTACAATTATTAAGATAAACACATTGGCATAATTAGTTTTTGTAAAATCAGTAAAAAGTTTTTCAAGATTCCTGTCCTCCGATTTGTATGAATCGATACATAATTTTCACAGCAAAATTAATTTATATTTTTTTTTATTTTATTCTCGCTTTGAAGCAATGCATAAAAATTTTTGAGGCGCGAGGCCCCTTGTACCGCGAGGCCGTGGGCGGTGGCCCACGTCGCCCACGCCTTACGCCGCCTCTGGGTACACGTTACCTAATGAAACATTTATAATTAAATATTAAGGTAATTTAAACTTATATAATGCTAATGGAAAGATTACATTCATACTTAAATATTAAGCAAGTAGATAAATCAGTTTCTAATATTATAGGTACCAAGGAACATAGGTATTATGTAGGTATTTCCTATTAAATAAACCTGTTGATGAGCAGTGACAATTCTTCTCTAGACATGTTCAAAGAAGAAAGAATAATAATATATCAATTTCTTGACGCAAATGGGGCTGATAGCAGCTGACTGAATTCTACGTGCGGTTCAGTATTCTAGGTTACAAGGTCTAATGAACTCTTGACCAATTTCGTGAAACCATTTAGTTGCAACTGTAAAAGAGAACTAATGTAAGTATTAACAAAGATAATATAATAGTATTACATACAGTCGGCTTTCGTTGCTGTGAGTAGGTATAGGTACAGGTGAATTTTTGAAAAGGGCTTGGATGGCCAAATCCGAAACTATAAGGAATAGCTAAAAATGCTCAAAGGAGTCACGAGCCCGATTTTGATAAAACTTAAAAGCTCATCATTAGATTTTTGAAAAACCAATAATCCTAGCAGGGAATCGAATCCATTGATTTTGATAAAAAAAGCACACCCTATATTATTACACCAAACGATAGTGTCGCTAATAAGGATCAAATTCTGCGAAGTAATGTAAACCTATGTCAGTTCCTAGGTTCTAGAGGACGCATTTCTTAACCGATTTTCATCGCATTTGTTTTTTGATTTAAAATACAAGTTTTGACGAGAGTTTTTTTTGATAGGAGGGAAAATGAGGGGTAGGGGCGAAGATTGTCGGGGGCCTAAGGACGGTGAGAGGGATGCTCACCGTCCTTACAGAAGCAGGCCCAAGACGGCAGCGTGACGTGACGAATTCACGCACGCCCTTCCCCCTCTTAGAAGCGGGATCACACCCGACACCCCCCCAAAGACGCGGGATAGCACCCGAACCACCCCCTACCGTGCCCGCGACGTCTACTATTCGCAAAAGTACTAGTAGCTATTAATATGGGACTGTGATGCACTTTTATGGATTATGTATGATATACCTAGAACCACCCCACAAGAGACTACCCCAACAGTGGTCATGACGGACTCCAACCGACTTAAACCACACGGAGGAACCACGTGGTTTTATGGTTGATCATTCTTTTACGGTTGAAAGCTGATGGACAGGGTATAGGTACTCTCCAAATTCTGGTCAAAACAAAATTTGTGTGACAGTTTGAATGTTTTCTGTGTAATGTGTATATTTAAAAATGTATAAGCTTATAGTAACTTAATCGGTGATAAATGTTGCTGTGTGGTGAAGTGTGTTCTAATATTTATTTGATTGCTACCACGCGATGCGCAATTACCTACAAATAATGGTCAATTATCTACCGCGGTAATAGGTAGGTAGGTACTGATAGCTCTTAGGCACCATTTCATGACATACTTAGTATAAATTTACACCTTATTCATAGTTAAAAAGATTACATACTCCACTTAGAGCCCAGCAAGACAGGGCAGCCAGCATGTCGCATCGCGGTATCAACTTCTCCGGATGAGTGCAAGTTGTACCAGAAAATTGCAGATCCTTTAATTGGAAATACGCTTAGACCTAGATAGAGGAACACTGTAGCACCTCCCTTGGTCACATCCGACATCTATAAACATAAAAATCCTTATCAATATCAATATCAATCAATATAGATATCAATCAATCAATACATATAATAAAATCAAAACTGTCTGTTTGTCTGTACGTTTGTGCACGCTAATCTCAGCAACCGCTCAACCGATTGCAATGTGGTTTACTTTATTGCGTTGCGGTTTACTCCACTTAACATTTAAGTTTGTTTCATGTCAATCGGTTCATAAATAAAAAGTTATATCAATCTAAAGAATCACATATAAAATGCAGCGTACGAAGTCGCAGGCAACAGCTAGTTATAAATACGAAAGATTGTCAATATGAAATGGATGTTGTTTCATGATTGCATGGGATTTTGTTGCGATCTTCGATATCGTCTGCGACCAAGTAAATCGTTTACGATTGTCACATACATTAACGATCCGTCGTGTCGATCGGTCTGATGCGACGGATCGTTCCGTGTATGGGGCTCTTTACACTCATATCCATCCAAAGGTTGCCTGGAAGAAATCGCACTTAGCGATAAGGCCGCCCATTGTACATTTTAAACCCTGTATTCCATATTTGTAAATGTTAATTAGTGTACAATAAAGCATAATATATTCTATTCTATTCTATTTGATAGAAATAGGTAGGTAAGATTATAGTTTGGTGGAGTAACACAGTGGTTACTTTTTACGCCAGGAAGAAGCTCACAATCATGGGATGCTGGTACGGGGTAAGCAACTGGTGTTTATATTTTAATTTTAATTCCAAGAAACTTAATTTCGATTAAGTTGATACTTACATAAAAAAGCACAGTTGCTATTCTATCGCCAATCCTCAATGAAAATACGTTCTATAAAAACATAAACCATGTATGCAATATAAATATGATATACATACATTTAATCACATTTCACCTTTTATGATTTGGTCCCACGTAAGACCTAGGTGGTGAACCGTATTGCCGTGTTGAAAGAGACAGGCGCAGGTAGTAGGTAACTGCCGGCTCAAGCCGCTCCTAAAGGCCTTCAACTTGGCTTAACGACTGCTATTTTACTGGCAACCGGGACCAACGGCTTAACGAGTCTTCCGAAGCACGGAAACGCTCAAATAAATGTCACAAAGTGGTCACATGGATGGTCACCCGTCCAAGGACCGGCCATAGTAAATGTTGCTTACTGCAGTGATCGTTTAAAGAACACAGTCCGCTGGGCCACGAGTGCTTCTAAATAATACAATGATATGAAGCGAATATTAAGCTTTTACACATAATAATGTTTTGTTTCGTTGAATGTCTTGTTACAACGCGTGGTTTATCTAGCGGAGCGTGTAGAGGCATATAGAGTTATTGGGCCGTCCACTCATGGGTCACTGTCAATAGCTGTGGGCTGTGAAAGCAGCCCTCAATCCCTAGATGACGTCATGGCGTTCCATCAGGCGGGCTTTCATCTAAAAAAATTAATCCCGTTTATCCCCATATCCCAATGTCCCCATGTCCCAACTCCATTCAGATTCCCATTGTATGTACGCAACGAAACATTATGCGAACGTGTCATTTTGCGAACATAGCATTCTACGAACGAGACATACAGCGAAAGTGACATTCTGCGGACGAGGCGTGACAGTCTGCAGACGTGGCAGTCTGCTAACGTGACATAACGCGTATTAAGGCTTGTATGTTCAAAAGAGACTCATCTTGGGGTGAACTTTATACTAGCAAATATTCTTCGATTTGATCTGATAAAACTATATTACTTATTGTAATTTATTACTATATATACTCTTGCTTTTTTAACGTATCAAAACACGATTAGGAATACTTTGTTCGATCGAAATCGCTCTCGAAAAATGAGAAATATTGCAAAAATCTTAACAAGTAATGTACTTTTTTTATCTAAATAAATGAGTTTAATTCTCATAAAAACTTGTCATAAAATAGATATAGGTCTTTAGAACAATATTTTAGGTATAGATTTTTTCTTAAAACCCCTCAGATTTTATAACAGTAATATAATGTATTAGAATCGAATGAAATTCGGCAAAAGCGTACGCTGCAATCGTTCGAATTGCCTTAGGATTTGTCAAGGTCGAACATTGCAGCCTTAACGGGCGGCAGATACATTAGAAAAGAAGAATCATTCACTTACATGAAAGAAGTCATAATGCAGATGATATAATCCTCCAATACCGTAATTGGCAATTTGAAATTGTTCAGCGGTTGTTAAGCTCAAGCCGGTCATGTGTGCAACTCTACGCGAAATGCGGGCAACGGTAGCTGAATCTTGGTCACGGAGCCACGCGGATTTACTAATACGTTTTTTCGTATAATTTGATTTGACTTTGTCACCATCAAAATTTTGTACCCCTGCTCGTCTCAGCTGTATATGAGAAATATCATCATATTTATGACACGCCTTGCCAGACGACCCTATTTATGCAACTACCTACCTTGTACTTACCTTTAATTTTGCAAGCTTTGTGATAGTTTCGATTTCCTCGTCTGTCAATACGTCGTGGAACAACACAACGTCAGGATCAAGGAACAACATCTCTATCTTAAATGGTGCTAATTTCAAGAACGGATGATTTTCGGTCATGTACCGACATGTTAATCTGTAAAATCAGTGTAATGCTCAGTTTATTTAAGTAGAGTACCTACTTTATTAAGAAGAAGCGCTTCACTGTTCCCTCTTAACTTAAGTAGGTACCTATCGAAGATATATCCAACAGCAACGATTGTGTCAACCAACGTTTGGGTTGTAGCAGCAGAAGTAGATAATGTAGATCAGTATCATCACCTACATTCTTTTACAAGTCGATGAAACAAAAACTATTACCTATGTAACTTTAAGTAGGTAGGTACATTTTCATCTGACTTTTGGCAGTTGAAAAAAATTTATCCTCAAATTACTTGGTGCTTAAGCATATATACCTTCCTAAATACCTGATATAGATATAGATTAGTGTTCAATCAGTGTTCAATCAAACAAATCATATCAGCCTATCTGAGAGATTTGGGGGAGGCATAGGTACGTCCAGTAGTGGACGTAGGTCTCTCTCAAATTACCGATGTAGGTACATAATGGACGCCAATTTAGCTAACCTGCTGGATAATTCGATGGGTATTTTGTAGTCACCGCGGCACAGTGATTTGTACATCAGCTCGTCTGCTGCTTTCTCTTCTTTGAATTTGTCATTTTCATCTTTAACTACATTTAGCTGTGGATCAGAAAGAATTATAGACTACAGAGTTAGCAGGCCCTGTTAACAGTTAGATGCAAGAAGAAGTACCAGCTTGATGTCTTTCAGAAGACCTGCCTAGAAAGATTTCTACGCAATTTGATTTCCTTTTCCATTTTCAAGACCGAAAGTTGCGAAGCGGTTAAAGAGATGAAACAATTGCACTCGCTTTTACTACAAGCATTTCACTACCTGTTACCTTTTTTATAATCCTGTTATCTACAATACCATTCCTACATATCTGTGCTATTTGCATCGCTCGGGAGTTGCGTGGATCTTGATCTAATATCTTCTGGATCCACTGTAGAGAACTCTCGAAATCACCTACAAAAATATATTTTGTGTAGTATCTGAATAATGAAAATTATTTACCTAATAGTAACTTAATAGCTATACATAAACATATTTAAGCCGAGCAACGAGATCGGTACCTAGAGGTTATTTGACTTGACGTGACAAGCACTTGATGGGGCCATTAAAGCTAAGTTGAGATTAAAACCAAGCGGTACAATCACAGTTGTGTGTAGTTACTCTAGCCCCCTCCTTGGTAGGTAGGTAAGTAGATAAGATAGTACCTATCTATTAGTAAAACATAATAACAATAATACCTATCTTAGTAAAACATCTGGTAAGCGCCTTACCTAACTTAGAATACCCGAAACTAATGTGCTCTATTATATCAGTAGCAGTGCACGAGTCATGAATTATCTCTTCATTATACTTGCGATAAGCATCAACCATCCATTCAATCCCATTCACTACATATCCCATTTGGCACATCGTTTGGCCTAGTTCAAAACAGTCGCACGCTGTCATTGGTGGACTGAAATTAAAAAAAAAATGGCATTAATTCTTAGTGACTTAATGCCATGTTAAAAGCAGATTATTGCACATTACTCACAATTTTGATAGTAAAGGGCAGTACCTAAAGATAAAGAAATACTTATGTTTTTCATCCGTGTATTTGAGGAGTTCGGTTTGACATTCCGTAACATTACGTTCTGCGCTGGAATTGTTAAGTCAAGTTAAAGAGCCCGTGGGCGGTTTGAAAATTTTCAAGGTTGTTGAAAATTTTCGCCATACTCTACCTATTCCCTGTCGGTTTCAACACGACAATAGGTTCACTAGGCTATTATGTAGGCCAAAATAGGTACTGCTGTGTATCTATGTAGTGTAGGTGCAGGTAGATAAAAGTAAAATTCTGGGGATGTCCTTCCGAGGACCTAGCCTGGCCTGGACTCACGGCCATAGGCAGGTGGGTTAGGATCAAAGAAGTTTGGAATGGCATCGATACGGACTTTTATTGACTCGCTAAAAATAAATAGGTGTGTAGGACAAGGTACATTACCTATGAGAAGAGTGTGTCAGGTTTCCTTCGGAAAAATATTTAACTTTTATATCGTACACATCTTGTAATCTAGTTATTGCTGTCACAGCGCCGTTTAAGTCCAACATCGTAGGGTATTTGTTGTCTTTGTAATACGTTCTTGTTAAATTATCTATGTAATCTGAAACAGTATGTCTAATTCTAAGAGATTAGAATTGATACTATCAAACAGTCCCACTCTCCTCCCAGCCCACCAGGATGGGCTGACTGGCGGTTTTTATATACGCAACATGAAAAGGTAGTATTTCCAGTAGCGTACTAACATTGATGACGTCAAATGTGTAATTGTTGGAGTAGGTAGTGACCAAATTAGTCCAACGCACCTGATGTTGAACTAGCTCATAAGCTTGTTGGTCCATCTTTCACATAATTCTATATTATTTAGGTAGGTACCTACTCTGCGATTTATGTCGACCACTGAGGGGTTCTCTGACGGAAAGTTAGAAAGTCAAAGAAAATAGTTTGCGGGAGCGACGGATCCTTGTGAGACTTTAACCATATGGGTTAAGGTTTCACTTTCGTTCGTAGGGTTGAGTCCTTCGCTCGTAGGGCCAAGATAAACCAGCTAATTAAAAGATATATGATGGCTGACTTGATCACCTAAGATCTTTTATTGACACTCGTTAATTATCCATCTCTAGAAGTCTAGGCTGGTTGGTATAAATAAATATATCAAAAGACAAAGTCATTATACTCACCTGATTCATCCTTAATGCTGTGTTGTATAAAATGCAAATCTACAGTCAATCGTTTAATAAGAGTGAAGACGTGGACTGGATTACTCAGGTATCCGCTAATATCTTTAATTGCTTTTTCATTTTCAGTTTTAAAAACATTCAAATAACTGGAAAATTTCCATACCTAAATTAAAATGGGCTAATGCATTCGACAGAGGTGAGTCTCTTATCAATTAGGTAGGTAATACGAACTTTCTCGTCTATATACGAAGCTCAATCTGGTAAACGTTAGTAATTGAGCTTTTATTTCTTTTGAGTATGGAACCATTATTCCTTTTATAGTGATATAGTGGTAGGTCAAATGATATGACGCCAAATAGACTATTACTTGGATCTAGATCTCAAGACTCGTGAGGTCTGCTGAATTAAAATTTCAATACAGACAACTTCAGTTCATGAACTAAAATCGCTCTAGCCTCGAAAATTACTGATAAAATCCTCGATAGATATTTGTGTTGAAAATACCTCGATTTCTTGAAATTTTAAGCTACATCTCGTATATTATAAGTTGTTTTTATAATATAAAATATTTATAAGAAAGACAATAGAAGAATCTTCATTTGCACTAGAATTTTTTTTTCATATTGGTTATAGTTTTTTTATAATTAATTTATTTCGTTAAAAGCGCACAAAAACCGATCGCATCTCTCTCTTTCTTTTACGCTAAAATGTATATCTTCTATCTTCTTTTAACAATTTGGCGTCTGGTAGGCTCTTAATGTTCAATGCCACAGTCGGCACTTCGATTTTTGAGTGCAACCGACTAGACTGTAGGTACTGGTAGACTGTAGTAATGGGATACGGCGAATTAATAATGTTCACAGTAAGATCCCATATCGAAGGAGACTGAAGCAATTTTCAGACGAATACCTGCAGATTATATTGAATGTATAATTTCATCCAAAACCTTACCTTTTCATGATAGCAAGTCTACCTTCATGCCTCTCGATATATAATTGTAGATAATCTTTTACCTCCCTATGAGGTTCTAATAAATATTCCAAATCGGACACTGCTGTATATATATCTGCGCGAGTCTGCATACCAAGAATTATCACAAATATGATGCTTGTTGCTCGCAGCATGTTGTATTGTCTTGTGCCGAGTCTATTGTAGCAATGCAGTCAACAAAATACCTATGAGTATATACAAGGATGTAATAAATGGCCTTAGATCAAGAATAACAACATTATTCTTGATCTAAGTAAGAAGCATTTAACACAACAATAGAAAATACTACCTACTTATAACTTACTTAATGATAAAACGTCCAGGATTTTGTCCTCACTGGAAGGAGCTTCGGGAAGGACAATTCTACGGACGTACGTCCTGCCAGCAGTAGGCACTAAATAGATAATTTTGAGACGTCAGCTGTTCTTATGACCTGATAAACACTGACTCAGATCATATTCCTACAACATACGGACAAACAATAGTAACTGTCACCTTGTTTATAAGGCGTGAAAGCAATAGCAATCAATACGATTACCATATTGTTCATTTCTTTGCGAGCTTCATCCTACCATCACAAACTAGTACCAAAGATAATATAATAGTATTACATACAGATCTGCAACTCCCTGCCTCCCACCGAGTAAGCTTCCTCATCCCCCCACCAAAATTTAAGTGTCGTTTGCCGTGTCAGTACTTGAGAGAGTGTCACTGCGTTGCATTACGTATTACTACCTACCTACGTACTTTGTGCTATTGCTTTGGTTTAATTTGTGCTTAGCCGAGGGTAGACTTGTAAAAAAGTACCTACATACATGAGATTGCGTTCTGTTTCTTATTATTTAATTTCCATAGCTAGTGACCCTAGTATACTCACACACACATTCAAGCTTGATTCAAGCATTCACATTACGTGTATATTAGTGTGGGTGAAAACGAACATTTTTGTATGGAGTTTCCACCCTGTGCTAGTACTTAGATGTTTGTCTACAGTAGGTATGGAGGTATATTTTAATTCCGCAAAACTTGGTCTACATTGTGCAAAAAAGAACAATGTTGTTGATTTAATATTTAAATGAATCTATTTGGAAACAGAAGTACTTAATGTAAATTATGATTTCAAAATATCTTACTGATTCTAAGCAGCAAAATTGAATTTGGAAGTACCTAGTACATTTTTTACCACTTTGGGGGCAGACAAGGATTTAGCCTGCATGATCGAAAGTGGTCACCGTAGCCTATGAACGTTGGAACACTAGAGGAGCTACACCCTCGCTACTTACCAAGCAAAACCTGCTAAGGGCGGATTCGACCAAAGTCCGGAGTAAGAGAGACAGAGAGAATAATTTCAAATTATTTTAAAAATTAAGTGATTTTACCAACAACTAATAAGCAAACAATTATGAGTCCGATTTATGCACGGGACGATTTACGAAAACCTCACGATTTTAGCTGCGGGCAGTTTTAAGAACGGGACGTTGCCAGACTATTCGAACGTGACTATGGTAACCATACTGAATTACGTCTACTTCAGTATGGTTACCATAGTTATGTTGGGCTTATTAGTTGTTGATAAAATGGAAAATCACTTTACTTTTTGAAGAGGTACATAATTCTATACCTAGTAGTCATAATTCGATTTCGGTCGAATACGCCCTAAGACATCTAGTATTAAATTTAAATTTTGAATGCATGTTACAAAATTAGATGCTAAAAAATAATCACGGTGCTGAATTATATTAACAGTGGCAAATAAAGAAGTTAACTGGTGGCTGACATATTAATTTGGGGGGCAAAGTACTTTTTTGGAGGCCAATAATGCTTCTAAAAAGAAGGTCGTTTAATTAGCACCCGTATTAAATAGGTAGGTACAAGGGCTACTAGGCAATAATAATAGTGCATAGCAATGATTATACTATTACTATGCCGCGAATACCTAATGCTTTTCTGGAGTAAACTTTAAAGTAAGTACGCAAGGGTGATAAAAATAAAAAATCATTTTGTACTAGGGTTTTGAAAACGTAAAAATTTATTATTTTAATCAAAATAGTTAAGTATGTATAATTAGTTATACCTAAGTATAATGACTTAAAACATTCTGGATATAAACAAAATTATTTATTTGTTAGGTTAGGTGTAAGTTAATATTATTAACTACAAAACTATATAAAAATATAATATACCTATGTCAAAATCCTTTGCGCTTAAGGCCCTATGTATTTATGCATATTTAAGACGGAGTTAATGTACTGATGTGATTTCAATGTTTACCTATTGAGTGTGCTTCGAATTGCAGTTTAAGCACTTTATGTAGGTATATGGTAAACATGCCGTGTGCAAAGGCTCTTAGATAATACTATTATCAATAATAGAACAGATTAAATTTTATTAGATTTAGGCTGGATTCGACCAAAATCGGAGTAAGGCTATACTAGAGAATAGCTCGTACTTTTACTAAAAGTAAAGTGAAAGTGAAGTTACTACGCACAACGTAACTATGGTAACCCATGTCCCATACTGAAGTACCCATGTATGGTTACCATAGCTACGTTATGCTTATTAGTTGTTGGTAAAAAGGAAAGTCACTTTACTTTTAGAAGAGGTACAAGTTATTCTGCAGTATAGTCTTACTCCGAGTTTGGTCGAATCCGGCCTAAATGGTTACAGACTTATGTATAGTAATTTGTTATCTAGAATAAATGCATTTTATAACATTTAAAATAAACAATATGACTGGGATTTAGTCTCTTATTACTTATGTGTAAAATTAAAATCTGATAAATTAACATTTACTGTAAACATTTTCTTGTGCTTCAAACAGGTCCGCATTTAGGACATCGCTATTATATCTGAATTAGGGACAACGCACATTTATTGATGGCATTTCGAATTTGGCCGTATTTCTATACATTCTTACCACTGAGCGAGATTTCACTCTGATGTCAGAAGACCCTTGAACATGTAAAAATAATTATACCTACCAAATATGGTAATTACATGTATTTGTACTCACAAAACAATATTTGAATTCACAATCACTGGGGATTTTATTGTAACGTATAATGTAATGATTACCACTTTAATATACACTCTACAATCATGTATTTTTTTTAACTAGAAAATTATTATGAATTTCTTTTTAATATCAAAAGTTCATCAATCATCCGAACATTGTAATGGGAACTTACATAATATTACAAAGAGACGTAATTATGAGAAAAGAGCACAACGGCTCACCTTACTTCTAAAAGAATTCTTTACCAGCAGCTAGGGTTAATACGGCTCGGAGGCCTTACCTACGCTTCTTCATTTTCGCACTGTCTTTAGTATCTCTAGCCGCGAGGCCACATAAATACAAGCTATATAAGTATATCTTAAAATTTACATAGTATATTACTATATTTCTACATAGGCAAGATTCGAAAACGGCAATTTGAAAATGTAATAATCACTTGTATTATCTTCTCATTTGATCGATCTATCAATGAATGCAAAACATTGTTTTCCGCGATTGCCGCTAGATAGTGCTGTTTTGAACGGATGGCGCTCAGAAATGCAATCACTATATCGTCTGCTTACTGGTAAAACATAATAAATGCATTTTTTATCTAAAATGACTTATGTATGCATATACATGTAATTTTCGATGCTCTATCTACTGGCAAAACAAAATAACTGCTAGGACCGTTTAATACAAAGATACCTTAATTAACAATATGATAAACAACAATGAAATAGTAATAATCATTCAGATAAACAGAGGTAAATCACCTTAACATCGAATTAAAACTAAACAGCACAAGTAAATGACAATATATCACTGTAGGATTTTTTCGATGTAGAAAGATGTAGTATTTACGTTCCCATGAACTTTAAGCTAAAATAAGATAAATTCATTTATTTACGATCATATTTACATAATGTATTTAAATTCCTACAAGTAAAATGAGATAAATGCAGAGTTTTACCCAAATTACTGAGCATTTATGGCAAATAAAGGTATCTATTATATCTGTTTTTTTCAATTACAGGTAAAACCAGTTAAGTGCATGACCTAGGACAATAATAACTGATTTATTGCCTGATTTTCTGAAGAATGTGTTGCTGTAATTTAAATGAGATACAGTTAAATATTTTATTTATCATTTGGCATTAAAGAATTTTAAAAAAATATATTTTAATGATAGTTTTAAATCGATGAAACTTTCAAAGCTTATTATCTCAGTTCAAGGAAATGTGCACTTAACATATTTTACCAGTAAGCAGACGATATTACTCGTAGATTAGGAAGTACATTTTGAAACATGCATGTCTATGAAGTTTTACGTACTACATACATATATTGGGTGTAACAAAATTGACTCTCCAAATTTCGTCACGTGACGTGGCATCAGTCAAGAAACATTACAAAAATAAAGAAAAAAAATATCATGAATACTTTAACCGTAAATCCGTTTTTAAGGGTCTATAAATTTTCATTATCACCCTTTCTACCGCTACTAAGCGGCCACGGCGACCATGTTACCTCGAATTGCCGCGTTAAAAACACATTCTTAATGTGCGACATTTTCTTTTTAAATAAAAAAAATAATCCCCCTTTTTTATTAAATATTTGTATTTGATTTCTGATGCCAAGTCATCTCATGAAATTTGGAGAGGTAATTTTGTTACACCCAGTATATATCTGCCAGTACAAATATTCTGACACAATGCACACCAATGTTTTAAGATATACGTAGAACAGTCACCTGCAGAGAAAAGGATACAGGGCCGCCCTATAAGAGTTGACTTTATTCAAAAACTCTGTCATATATATTTATGAAATTTGCTATAGTAATTAAATTTGTGTAATTCTATAACTATACAAAATCTCATATATTTAAGATTTTTCGAGAAAATTCAATCCTTATACCCATGACCCTGGTACCCATACCACAAGTTAAATCTTACTTTGGGTACCAGTGGTCAACAAATTAATGTGTACTACATTGTGAACGTCAATAGTTTATGTGTCATTGTCATATATTTTTCAGAAGCAATAAATAAATAAAAAAATTATAGGGCGGCCCTGTTTACTTTTCTTTGCAGCTGACTGTACATCTGGCATCCATCAGAAAATCTTAATCTGCGACTAAGGGACTCTATATATCGAGTGAGTGTTCCAAATTGTATGTCAAAGCATTTTATTGATAGGAATATAATGGCTCCATCGCTAAATATCGACTTGTGAGCTTATAATTATAATGTAAATATTGCTTTTGATACACAAGTACATTATCTTACTAAATTACGTATTATATTACATACACACAAATCACAAATACACTATTATTATTTTAGTCTAATTTCATAATATAAAATTTGAACAGACATTTTAGGGGACTCATAATTAATTTAATAATAATATTATTAATAACTTAAAAACGATTAGTCATTAAAATAGCAGTAACTATTTTTATATTATTTGCTTACAACAAAAAATGCATTAATTTATAAAAATAAATGTTTGTCTCTATACATCGTTCGATCTACTACATGTGCGCAATAAGTTGAGACAAGCTAGGGAAGATACTCTTCTCAAGCACGCCTAAACCTATCAAGCCTAAACCTGTATACTAGGTACACCTAAAGTGAGGCAGATAAATTCGTACATCTAAGAACGTTACGTCAAAAGTACCATCAAGTCAATAAATTACTTTTTTTATTCTATCGCGGTTTTTACACCTATACTTATAGGATTCGGGACTTCACACGAATATCAGTCCAACCGCGACCACAGACGCTGCAACGTGTCCGAAACGTCGGTGTATATAAGTAAAAAGTATTTCGCGTGAAGTCGTGAAGTCTATAAGTATGAGAATAAAAAACATTGTAAACAATGTTTTTTATTCTCATACTTATAGTATACATAACATAAGTAAGTATGAGAATAAAAAACATTGTACACAATGTTTTTTATTCTCATACTTATAGTATACTAGCTGACCCGCGCAACTTCGTTTTCGTGATAAATGAAGAACCGCTCGACCGATTTTATGCAAACTTCACATAAACCATCTACTACATAGTCCGAACAACGCCTAAACATTTGGTTTGGATAGGTGAGCCCGTTCTTGAGTTATAAAATTACAACGAAAAGTGGCATTGATTTTTATATATATAGATATAACATAAGTAAGTAAAGATTAAAGGGCCCTCTATCAACCAATCGCAATTCAACGTAGGCTTCTCACAATTTGTGTTGGTGTGGGGAGAACAAAACTAAAACCTTTTTATAATGAAAAATCTAACATTAGGCGTATCTTGCGTATTATTTTGTTATATCGCTCCCAATAAACAATATCTAAAAAGTATGGGTTTTTTTAAGCTCTATAACTGGTAAAATGCGAGCGTATAGTATACTTCTACCTACTCCTACGTTTCATAGATATAACTATACACGGTGTTTCTTTTAGGGTGTCAAGCCGCCACTAGCTGGTAGCAGGGTTCCATACCTATCGATTTAACCCCCATGTATGTTCTACAATTTTTTGTAGTTTTCGAGATATAATGTTCTGCATAATTCCCTATTTTTTTATTATCGATAAAAAATTTTACATCTTGTATCAAAGTTAGGAAGGAGATTATTTTGTCCATAATACTGCAATCAATAGGCATTATAATAATAAAAAAATATCCAAGAAAAGTCGAACCAAAAAGAAGTTGTAATTATTTAAAGCCACGTGGAAAAATAACGAAAAAAAAATATATCTCGAAAACTACAAAAAATCTTAGAACATACATGGGGGTTAAATCGATAGGTTTGGAACTCTGCTACCAGCTAGTGGCGGCTTGACACCCTAAAAGAAACACCCAGTATGTATGTATCTCATTTTTGATCTAGAGACAAAGCATTTTAAAATAATCTTTGAACTTTAAACTATCAGATCACTAATATTTGCACTAAACCGGTACATTTCCATACAATTTCCTCGATACGATAGCCAGAAACTCCTACCTAGATGTCTTGGACACGGGACGTGGGATCTGTCGAACCATACCTTCCTCTTGGTATTCTAAGTTGCAAGGTTTGAGGAGCTCTTGACCACCTTGGTGAAGCCATTTGTTGCACACTGAAATTGTAAAAGAGAAAACGTTAGTATCTACTGTCAAAGATAATATAAAGTATTTTATACAGAGAGGCAACTCCCTGCCTCCCACTGTGCAAGCTTCTTTACCCTCGCCCGTATTTTGAGGGAACATTTTACTCAGCCTTAGTGCCCTTATGGTCACACACACAATCAAGCTCTGTATAAACATAACGTATTTTTAGTGCAGGTGACAGAATTTAAAACAAATCATTTGTTTGAAGTTTCCGCCCTGTGCTACTATGAAGAACAGTGCTATCTTGCGAAAAGCAGTTACTGTAGTATTTCGAGGCCCTTCGCTAGATACATTCTTGGGAAGGCATGGGATATAGATTATAGCAATGCTATGAATCCTACATCGCGCTATGTAAGTTCCTAGTCAGTAAATACCGACACTTCGCGTTTTTTTTTTTCGCAAATAATGACAAATTTGCATGTTTGGGAAAAAAATATTTAATGGGGCAGATGGAAGAGCATCCTTTTAGTCGGTAAGAGTCCGGCATGGAATCTGTGAGGAGATTTTCATAAGTTAAAAAACTGGTGGCTTTCAAGCAAGAAAAGTGATTTTTTAACATCATCTGATACGGAACCCTCAAGTACATACCCCACTTGGATCCCTGCAGTACAGGGCAGGCTGCATGTCTAGTCGCGAGGTCTCCTTCGCCTGACGCGTGCAGGTTCAGCCAGAAAGCAGCCGCACCTTTCACCGGGAAAACGCTTAGACCGAGCTCTGTGAACGCTGTGGCGCCTCCTTGAGCTACGTCTGACATCTGTAAAAATTAGATGTTTTTATTAGTAAGGAAAATTTATAAGAAACGATTTATGTATAATATTTTATATTTATTATTATTTATTTATTATTATTTATTAGTTTATGTACACACAAATTACAATAAACAGAGAAAACATATTGAAGAAAACAGTATTGTACAAGGGCCTACTTATTTCTAAAGAAATCTCTTCCAGTAGGCCCGTGAGAGGAGATATTAAGATGAGATCAAAAGTAACAAGTGTGTGCAAGTTAAGGACCATAGTTGAAAATAATAGCATAAATTATTAAAATATACATAGGCATATAAATACTCATAAATAAATATATATAGTCATAGTACTACATACATACATACATGCATATATACATACATACATACATACATACATACATACATACATACATACATACATACATACATACATATCCCATTTAAATATACCTAAGATCAGATAGTTACGGCAAAGAAGAGAGGTAATGTTCTTTCAGTTTCTTTTTAAATAGTGATACGGTTTGACAAGATTGTATCGCCGGTGGGAGAGCATTCCACAGCCTTACCGCATGAACAGTGAAAGAGTAAGAGTAGAGTTCAGATTTATGTCGAGGAATAGTAAGAAGATATTTAAGGTGTGACCTACAAAGAGCATCAGACCCACGCATGTAAGAAAAACGCTCTCGCAGGTAGGAAGGGTAAAGGCGATTGTGAAGGATATTAAACAACACACATAATATTCGAGTATTCCTACGAAGTCGGATAGGGAGCCACTTGAGTTTCTTGCGAAATTCTGAGACATGATCGTACTTGCGTAGATTGAAAATAAACCGAATGCATAAATTTTGCAGGCGCTCAAGTTTATTTAAAAGCTCCTCAGTAGCATCCAAGTAGCAGGAGTCTGCGTAGTCAATAATAGGTTGTATTAGTGACTGAGCAAGAGAGATTTTGATGTCCACGGGCAAGAAAGGCTGAAGATATTTAAGGGTATGAAACGTGTAATACACTTTTTTGCTAACCTCCCCGACGTGTTCATCCCAGGTCAAATTGCCATTCATAATAATACCAAGATTTTTGGCCGTCTCGGTATACGAGATAGGTACACCATCAAGCAAGAGAGGCGGGAGTAACGCGATATCTAGTCCTGATCGCATTTGCCTACCACCAATAACCATCGCCTGAGACTTTTTAGGGTTAATTTGAAGTCCAAATGACCTAGCCCACTCACCAATGGCACTAAGGTCGCGATTCATACCTGCAATGGCGCTTCTGTATTCGTTCAATGTAAAATGACGGTAAAGCTGCAAATCGTCAGCGTAGAGATGGAAGTGGGAAGAAATAACTCGAACAACGGAGTTGATGAAAATGGAAAATAGTAAAGGAGAAAGTACGCCACCTTGAGGCACGCCAGCAATGAGATTTCGCCATTCCGAGACTGACTCGTTAAGGCGAACACACTGCGAGCGCCCCCGAAGATATGAGTCAAACCAGGCCACAGCTTCCGTAGAGAGATTAAAAGATTTGAGAATACCTAGAAGGACATCAAAATCCACGGAGTTGAACGCACTACTAAAATCTAGCAGTACTAGTAGAGTGAGAGATTTATTCTCCATGGCCTGACGAACACCTTCAGAAGTGCCGTTACTGTACTGTGGCCAGGCCGAAAACCGGACTGCAAGGGGTTAAGGAGATTATTCTGCAATAGGTAACTAGATAATTGTCGATGTACTAAATGTTCAAGGACTTTGGAGAGAAATGGAAGAATGGATATAGGGCAAAACTGGGACAGAAGTGTAGGACTAGTAATCTTAGGTAATGGAATAATAAGTGCTTGTTTCCAAGCACTGGGAAAACAGCCAGAGTTCAAGGAGAAATTGAATATATGAGTGAGGATGGGGATCACGGTAGGAAGTATTGGAGTAAATATTTTTGAACATAACTGATCGTCACCAACCGCAGAAGAAGTAATCGCTAAGAGGGACCTTTTGACTTCATGTTCATCAACATTATTGAAAGTAAATGTGGGGCATTGAGGGAGAGGCAATTGAGACAGATTAACTAGGGTGCTTGACTTAACAAGCGAGTCAAGACATATAGGTGGAAGAGAAAAATGTTTATTAAGTGCACTTAAGTCAATGTCATGACAATCAATAACGGGAGACTTCCCAATGCCGTTAGATTTAAGAAATTTCCAGATCTTGGAGGAGTCACGGGTGTCAAGAGATTGATGAAAGTGGCGACGTTTAGCATCTCGACACAGACGATTACAACGATTACGCCAAGATTTAAACCTAGTAAAGTTTATGTCCGTTGGATTACGTCTATACATCCTATTAGCTTTATCTCTTCTAGCCATAGCATCTTTGATATCCGTGGTAATCCAGGGTGCAGGTATCCGCTTCCATTTAACTCTGCGCTTAGGTGCATGCTGATCATACAACGCCGCACGGTGGATCCTGTTGTATGGGATGGTTGGTCAATATTATTTAACTACGTTCCGAGACTTAAGCTAAGTCTTAAAGGTGTATAATACATTCATACGTACCTAAATACATAAAATCACGCTTATTTCTCACTGGAGTAGGCAGAGACCACTGATTGCCACTTGCAACGCTCCCGGCAAACATCTTTCGCTTCCTTAACTTTCATAATTGTCTTTATTAAAAGTGTTTTGAGGCAAAATAACTTTATTAATGTCTTTATTACTCTAAACAATTTAAATATATATCACAATAAATGGATTTATGAAGGCATCTAGCCTTCATAAATCCATTTAATCCTTTTAATCTGGTAAAATCATTTCTAGCACCTCACTAGGAAGAGTAGTTTTATATTTTCGCACAACCCTTGAGCACGATACTACTGGATCCGAAAAAATTAAAAACAAATTAAATACATCCGTTAGAGTGTCTTTTCTCGAAATTTTACGAGCGTTAAGTTAAGAAGGAAAGATATGAGGCGCGTAGCTTTGTACCACGTTATACTGCTTCTTACTTTATTTCGCTTCAGTATCTAAACATAGACAAAGCGGTTTGAGGATATACTGCCTCTTGTTCATTTACTGTGGTTTTCGGTGATAGAATATCTTTTAATTTATTTAATTGGGAATGGTGGTCTTTAGTTCGAAAATACATTTGAGCAGAATAAAGAAGTTCACTGCCAGAACCGGACGCACGTAAAACTTCGGTCTTCTTACGCTTACTGCGGACACTACACTGCTCAAAATCCTTAGGGGGTCTACCTGGGCTCACCCTTTGCTTAATAATATATTTTTTTTAAATGCAAGTCTCATCTAGCTACGTTGAGTTATTTTTTACAAACCTTTCTTTGATTCTGTTCGACGATTGCCATTTTATTTTAAAAGATTTAAAAAATATATGCAGTGTTTCTTTAAGGGAAGTTATTTCTGAAGCAGGGCAGTTGGTTTCTGCAATAATTATCTCCTCTAATTTTAAAAACTCGCTATCTAATTTCTTGTATTGAATTAAAAATAATTTGTCACACAAATTTCTCCTTTTTACTGGATAATCCACTATATCTAAGAAAAAAAAACGAAAAAATAACCTATATAATTGGCTACTATACAATTCAAAACTATTCATTCATGTTAAAGACGAAAATTTTCACAGTTAAGTGTAATAACTAACCGAAATACGACTGGCTCATATTTTTAATCCACTACCGTGAAACTATAAACCACTGCCATTTGAAAAGGAGCATTTTGTCTGAACTTTTGATATCAACTATATAAAATACACTAACTAACGAGTTACGGAGAACTAATTAGTACCCTGACAAAATGCACTTTTTCGAAAAAAAACAGTATCAAAACTGCACTTCTGAAGAAAAAGTGGTTTTTAAATAAAAAATTATTATGAAGAAGTTATTTTATCGTGAAGAACTAAATTTATACATTTTAAATACTACATACCTTCAGCATCACTCATGATTTTTTTTATTAATTATACCCTGTTACTTTTAAAGTAATACAATGTTTCAATACTGCACCAAACTTAAAAAACGTAATTGACTACAAGGAAAATACAAATATGGTCAACTTTGTCGTATCATAAAAAGTATACTAGACAACTAATACTACTTTAATTACATATAATAAATGTGGTATACCCTCTATTTGCTAAATCTATGAAAAAATATTATCTACCGGCATTTTTTTAATTTTGATTAATGACCAACCAGCTCATACTACAGGATCCAACGTGCGCCGTTATAATATTGTTGAAATATTGAACATTTTCATCTAAGTTACCACGATCAACAACACAGGACCAATCAATGGCCTCTGCATCTCGTCTCAAATCCTCAAGTGCAATACCTTTAAAGTTGCGAAAGACAGAAAACTGTGACTTAGACTTAGGGGGGCGCATGGACAGGGATAGATAGAGTAAGTCGTGATGTGAGAAGGAAGCAGTAAGTTGTCCATGAGTGGCAACAAGATCAAGACAGGAGACAATAATTAAATCAAGAAGATGAGGCCGACGGTTCGGGCAATGATGCGTAACAGATAAAGGGAGAAGGTGAAGATTAAATGAAGATACCAGCGATTGCAAAGAGTGGCTACGATTATCATCGTTGACCAAGCAAGTATTAAAATCCCCTAAAATAATTACTTGACTATAAGATGGAATTAAATCGCTAAGCGAGGTGTCAAGAGAGTGAAAGTAGTTGAAGTGGAGATCAGGACTATAAAAAACTCCGAGCAGCACTTTGATATGCTGAACTGAAATCTCTAAGAAGATATATTCTGCCGAGTGGCTGTAATTCGACTGAGAGGTACTTAAAATTTTAAATGGAATATCCTCACGCAAATATATAGCCACTCCTCCACAGCGTTTGTCAGTCCTGTCATTGCGCACAAGCACAAATCCAGGAATGCCAAAAAGCCTCGTTGAATGAGATGGTTTTAGAAATGTCTCAGAGACCAGTACAGCGTCAATTAGGTCACTGCTAAAGGATGCCAGAAGATCAGAATAATGGTATGGAATACTCTGAGCATTAATGTGAACTATGTTGAAATTTTTGGGATAGCAGGTAAAGATAGAGGAAAGCTGATCATGCAAAGTACGGGCTGCAGAACCATCATCGCCATCGTCAACACTAACAAAGCTTAAATCTGAAAGAGAGCAAGAGTGGAAGCTGTTATCACTCGATATAGAACAATTATCCATTACTCAAAATAATAAATATATTAATATATTACTAATAAAAATAAAAATATAATATTAAATAAAATAATACAAATAATAAACAATAAAAAATACTACACAATAATAAAGTAAAAATAGACTATTTATAGCCAAATACCAAGCCCACCCACTCGCACACATTTTACCAATACAATTACACAAAAAATTCATATTTATAAAAACACAAAATACCAAAAAAAAATATACAAAGGCACAGTGTCAAGAATTATGTGGAATATCATAACTAAAAAGACTCAATCACTAGTGTAAATTAAACGCATTGAACGATGCGTCGTTGCAAACTTTTTTCTTTTAACAATGACATGACAGTGACAGTTTGATGCTTAGCTAGCTGTCCTGTCAGACCTGTCAGTATGTGGTGAAGTTAGTTTTGTAAACAAAAGTGAAAGCGTATTAAAAGTGAAAACTAGTTTTAAAACCAGATAAAGAGTAAAAATTAAGAATAACATGTACAATTTTAACGTTTTATAGTACTCGTAGGCTAAGAAGTGATTTCTGACATATTTATTTATTTATTTTTATTTATTTAAACTTTATGCACAGAAATAGTACATTGACGGACTTAATGCCAAAAGGCTACCAGTCACATATGTAGTCAACAATGTATGCCCCTCTCTATAAAATTGAGTGCAGAGGGGCTTATGGCGAGACTTTGTCTGTAGCTGTGACTCTGTAGCATTAAGCTACGTCACTGGGTCACGTAGATCATCTGTTCAAAGTTTGAAATAAAACAAAAATGACAACGTCAATCGGATTGAACTTTCACTTTCGCAATAAACGTGTTAGAGAGGGGCAGTCTGGTGAGAACGATCTCACGGCTTTCTTGTTTTCATGCTGCACACATTGAGACATTCATATTTTTTAAAAATCCTAGCTATACCTAGTTAGCAAATACTTACGTAGAACAGAACTGTAGCTATTCTGTTGCCGCCGAATTTTGTGAAGGCGTTTTCCTTTTTCTGCAATGCGAAAAGTAAAATAAGTTCAATAATAAGATAAACATATAAAATTTTAACGTTACGGTAGGTACGACCTCCTTACAAATGATTCGTTTTCAAATCTGTCATCGTACAGAGCTTGAATGTGTGACACGACTCACGAGTACGACACCCGCCAACTATAATCACAGGGCGGAAACTCCATACAAAAATGTTCGTTTACACCCACACTAATATACACGTAATGTGAATGCTTAAATCAAGCTTGAATGTGTGTGTGAGTATACTAGGGACACTAGCTATGGAAACAAAATAGTAAGGAACAGAACGCAATCTCATGTATGTAGGTACTTTTTTTTTCAAATCTACCCTCGGCTGAGCACAAAATACGGAATGCAAGGCAGTGACACTCTCTCAAGTACTAACACGGCAATAGATCAACTTTGGTGGGGGGATTGGGAAGCTTACTCGCTGGGAGGCAGGGAGTTGCCGATCTGTATGTAATACTATTATATTATCTTTGCTATAATAACAGCTGTGGCGGGACTGGCGGGGGTGGGGAAACTTGGTCAGTGAGGGGCAAGGAGTTGCTTATCTGTATAATGTAATACTATCTTTGGTATGACATAACAGTATTCTAAGATAAGTACAGAATATAACATTATCTTCTATGACCTACGACCCTTATTCGTGTTATGAATTCCTTAGTCATAACTTATGACTAACTAATTTGTTTCAAAACAATATTTCTATCTTGAAACTCGACAAAATGTTTCAAGGTCTTTCACTATCATCATTATTCAAACTTTAATTCTGTTTGTGGCCGAAGGTTTGAAGTCCAAAGCCTCTTTGGTTCACAGGTATTTTTTTTTTATCTTACGAAGGTTCTTATTATTACAACTACTCTGTGCAGGGTTTTCGCCACCCCAAGGGTGTAAACGTTAATAAGTCGTAAACATTTTGGTCCCTTTTAGTGTGAGAAGGCAAAGCAAGATATTCCTTCCCAACCATGTAGCACCGCACCGCTTCATTCATTTTGAAAAAGTGTTTAATGATTTCTGCATAGAAATTTCCAAAAACCCATTCCAATCTTTTTATGGCGAAAATTTAAATATAAGTATCCTTTTTAGTGTACGTAACAAATATAATATAAAATTTCAGCTAAATTCATTCCGTGGTTTGATATCAACCAAAAAGTCTTACACAAAACAAAAACTAAACTATGTCAAACTATCCCTAAGACTCAGATCCGAACATTTTTCATCCGCAAATTTCGCTTACCTAATGAAGAAAAATAATTCACCTAATTGTGTTGCTTGCAATACATTCGAAGATATGAAAAGCATTTGCTGTTGGAATGTGTCCGGAATAAGGATGAACTCGGATTTGCTGCTAAAAGAACTAAATCTAAATAGACTAGATGTAGGTCTCATTCAAACTATTCTATCAAAAGCAAAATCTGAGAGTGCTAATATAAGAAGTTGTGTCGTTCGGCTTTGGTGGTTCAGGAGCGGCTCGTTTCATTTAAAATGCGTGATTACCTACATACATTTTGCTCCTGAATAATTGTTAAGGATACGATGGGGTTGGCGTATCCTTCTTGAATAAAAACCCCGAATTAAAGGAAAGATTAAAAAAAAAAACAAAATCTCTACTTACCCTAGCGAAATCATAGTGCGGTTCGTAATGCCCGCCAATACCATAGTTGACGACTTGCAACTCTTCAGCGCTCTCCATATTCAAACCAGTCATGTGTTTCACTCGGCGCGAAATTCGTGCAATAGTTTCGGACTCCGCGTCTCGTAACCAAGCCGATTTGCTGATACGATAGTTTGCGGGAACTAGCTCGCCGGTTTTAGGGTCGTGGACTACGGCGCGCTTGAACTGAAATTGATCAAAATATATTATCATCTAGTCGTTCATGAATATACATAAATGAAAACGCATGTTTCCCAACAGGGTAGGCAGAGACTATGGCTTTCCACTTGCACGATCACGAACCTGATCGTGCAGAGCATGGTCCTACACGGAGCCCGCATATGCGGTTAGATCAATACAATACAAGTACAAGTTACAAGTTTGCTACATGCGATGACCTTCAGGGTGACAAGAGGGTACCGCACCAAGTCCACTCCAACACTCGAACAAGTAGACGATGGTCCTTGCGTACTTGCTTAAATGGCGCAAGGAGACGCTAAAGCGGGACCACAGGGCTGGGTCCCGTAAAATCTAGGCTCAACGGTCGCAGTTACGCCAGAAACTCATGGAGACATTGAAGGTGCGGCTTGAGCAACCCCAAAGTGGGGAAAAAACACAAAAGGGGCGATCAAACCGGTTGTGGACGAGTGCTGGAAAGGAGCCAAGGCAACCTCTCTTACCGGGTGTCACAGATAATGCCGGGCACGAGTGCTTCAGCGAGTATCTGTTTCGTATACACCAGGAGACCACAGCCGAGTGCCAACATTGCCAAGAACGCAGCGAGGACAAAGATGTTCATACGTTGACGAAGTTCACAGTAGCAATTTTTTATCATCTTTCTGTTCATACACACTAATTTTATTGTAGCTCCCGTTCCCGTAGGAATATGGGAATAAAATAGAGCCTATGTTCACCAGGGATAGCGTACCTTTCAAAGTTAAAAGATTTTTTCTAATCATAATAAACAAACAAACAATCAAATCTTTCCTCTTTACGAGTGCTAATTAGCGACTGATGCTCGATTCGAAATACATGTGAATTTTTTTAAATATAATTTTCATTTCATAAGGGATCGGTCCTTCTGGTGTTCCGTATGCTTGTGTGCCACCTTATTGGTATCTAAAATCTAACGTTGTTAGATCTGTGGATCTCGGCGGCCATCTTATTTGTCCCGATCCAGGCACGAAAGTCTTCATTGAGATCACCGGCGATGCCAGCTTTTCATTTTGGTGTAATAATAAAGGGTGTTTTTTTTTTTCAAAATCAATGGGTTCGATTTCTAGCCAGGGTAATTGATTTTTCAAAAAATTTATGATGAGGTTTTAAGTTTTATTAAAATCGGGCTCGTGACTCCTATGAGTATTTTTAGCTATTTCTTATAGTTTCGAATTTGGCCATCCAAGCCCTTTTCAAAAATTCACCTGTATATTAGTTTTCGTGTGCGGCATGTAAGTGTCATAATATGTTTACCAAAATTTAAATTTTCGTCAAACACTATGCCGAGGTATCTAGTCTGGTTTACCCGAGTGAGGCTGAGGCATTGACAAGTAGTTTCTGTGCCAGATGGGCACAAATGAGCTGTTATAGTTAGGGGTGGTATTTTAGGTTGGAAAGATTTCTTAATTGTGTAGCACATAAAATTTGTTTTATTAATATTTAGGGTCAGTTTGTGTGAGAAAAGCCAGCGCAGTGCCACATTGCAACCATTCTGGGCGGTTACCTGAAGGTCCGACCAAGATTCAGCACAGAAAGTAATAGCTGTATCATCTGCAAAGGAAACAATTTTTGCATTTGGAATGGTGAGGTTGCAGAGGTCCGTCGATAAAGGCAAGAAACAATGTAGGTCCCAGTATGCTCCCCTGCGGGACACCGTACTCGATTGGTAATTCGTCACTGTAGTGATTGTCCACTACAACCATCTGTGAGCGACCCGTGAGATAATTCCTAAACAGTTCCAGTGTATGACCCCTAACTCCTAGGTATTCCAGCTTAAGTAGTAGCATAGAAATCGGGACCGTGTCAAAAGCCTTTGCAAGGTCTAAAAATATCGTTAAGACCTTGTTTTTGGCGTCTACATTTTCCACGACATAATTCAGCAAGTCTTTGACCGCATCAGCTGTTGATTTGTTTTTGCGGAAACCAAACTGTTGAGAGGAGAGTAGTTTGAATCGCTCCAAGTATTCCACGAGTCTCTTGTTGATCAGCCGCTCGAGTATCTTCGATAAACCAGGCAAAACTGCTATACGCCGGTAGTTCCCCGGAAATCGACCATCACCATCCTTAAAGATAGGATGGATGATGGCTTTTTTTTAAAGAAGTAGGAAATGTAGCCGTTTCAAAGCACTAGTTGAAGATATGGCATAGAATAGGTGCAAGGACTTGCATATTGCACTTGCACTGTAAGCTATATAACAAAAGATTGGTCTTGTCTTTGTAGATGGCACGATCTATACTTAGATCTTATTCCCACGATAAACAACATCTGTGGGAAAATCACATATTAGGTTTATATGTGATACTTACTCTTGGTCTAGCCATGTCCTTGATGGTCTCAATTTCAGCATCACTCAAGACATCATAGAACAACGCCACGTCCGGCTCGAGATACATCATTTCCACTTTGATTGGCGCTATTTTTAAGAATGGGTGACTCTCTGTCATGTAACGACATGTCAGTCTAGAATAGAATAAAAACACATGTTATAATTCGATTCTTATCATCCCTACTAATATTATAAATGCAAAAGTAACTCTGTCTGTCTGTCTATTACGCTTTCACGCCTAAACGGCTGGAGCGATTGAGATGAAATTTGGTATAGGGATAGTTCGAGGCCCTGGAAAGGACAGGCTACTTTTTCACCGACTGCGCAAAAGAAGGGGTCAGATTTTACGCGATAACGACTTCTACGCGGTCGAAGCCGCGGGGAACAGCTAGTAATAAAATAAACGTTTAAAACTACCAATCAGAAACGCTTTAAAACTACCTATCGAATATTTCTGTTTTCTGGAAATTGAGGGCTATTTTATTCATTTAGTAACAAATATATTCTTTTTACAGCACAAATAAAAAAATGTGATAACACTACCGTTTCAAAAAGGCACTAAAGTCATTAAACAACTTAAAAACATGATCAAAATTTGCTTTAACAAATTGTCCAAAAAAGTAAGAACACGAAGAACCTTTTTGGAAATATATTTGAAATCTCGAATAAAAAAGCTTAATGATGTTTAAGGGGAATTCGTTGGCTAACTGTATCTTCGCTGGGTGTCAATGTACTCATCGTTATGCATGCGCATATCATTACTGTCACAAAAATATATTAGACCATTAAAACTAGTTTTACGATGTGTTTTTTTTTAACGTGAGGGAAAATCCTCATGGATGTTATGCCGGACTCCTACCGACTAAAAAACCTCACGTCACGCCCAACAGCCAGTGGTTGGGAGCCCCGGGGAAGCCCTCGGAAGGATGTCCCAGAACTGCCAACAGACCCACGGCCGCCACTGCGGCCTCGCCCAGGGGGTGGTTCGGGTGCTATCCCGCGTCTTTGGGGGGTTTCGGGTGTGATCCCGCTTCTAAGGGGGGGCGTGCGTGAATTGCTCACGTCACGAAATAGTTTTACGATGTCTAATGTAAATAATTTCGGTTTAAAAGATAAAGGTTCGGTCATCCTGGAATGACAGAAAAATGTAACTTGGCTGCATTAGTTGTGCAATGACAGTGTATCAGCGGTCTTGGGTTGGAATCCCGGTCAAAATTATTAGTGTGGTTCCCAAATTCTAGCTCAGAACAGAATATTTATATTACCTAGTTGTTGACGTTCGGTTGAAATTTAGATAAATACAATTTATTATTTGCTTTACAACATGACATTACTACCCGTTCGCTTTAAGTTTTCCGGTCGCCTCTACACCGGTCTCTACGCCAGCGGCAAACTTAGAGCGAACGGGCTATATGTAGCAGCACTTTCGCCGTCACCTCACCTGCTAGATATTTGTACAGGTAACTCCACATCACCGCGACACAGCGCCTCGTACTGTTTCCTCTCCTTATCAAAGAAAGACAGTTCAGCCGGTTTCTTCTCTGGTGCCTCCTCACCGGTTTCCTATGTAAACACGAAATAGCTATAATAATAAAATTAATTCACATTTTTAAAGGTAACATCGTTATTTATTTTTAATGATCAACACAAATGGAATTCAAACTAATGTTATAAAATGTAAGAGTGTGTTTGTTTGTCATTTCATGACATCAATAGTAGGTATTGAAGTGACAGAAATTATAATAGGACAGATCTGTTGGATATTTTGATTTCAAAAACAAAATACGTATCTTATTCTTGAGAGAAAACAGGTAATTATAAGATTACACGCGAGTGGAGTGGAGGGTGTCGTCTAATTTATTATAACGTGGCCGTGTACAGTTTTGACACATACTTATGTGGTAGGTGTTGTATAATTTAAAACCAGTTTTATCACCAAGTCGAAGAAAGCGAAGGCTGGACCCACACGATATCGCTCGCGCTTTTTGAAGAAGTATGGAAACGCTGTTTCATTCTTCGACTTCGCCTTATTCTTTTTCTAATCGACTAGAACCACACGGAGCACCGTGTGGTTCTAGTCGATTAGAACCAGAGGTTTGAGTGGCTACCTAGCAAACAGGATGAGCACCAGGAACTCATCAGCTGCTTTTGGAATCTTCGCTAGATGGAATGGAGCCGAATTGCTTCTTATCCCGAGTGAGACGCAACCCCGCTCAACTACATCTGATAGAAGGAACTGCATTTATCATCGACTACACCTCCGACCGAATCACTCATAGCCTCGGGTTCAGAACAGTTGGTATACCTACCCACAAAATGAAATCTCTAGGACCTTTACTAGTCTCGGCCGCCAACCCTGGTGACCTCTGTCGGTTGTATGGGGATATATTTACCTTCTCTTAGAAGCGGGATCATACCCGAAATCCCCAAAGACACGGGTTAGCACCCGAACCACCCCCTAGGCGAGCCCGCAGTGGCGGCCGTGGGTCTGTTGGGAGTCCTGGGACATCCTTCCGAGGGCTTACCCGGGGCTCCCAACCATCGGCTGTTGGGCGTTACGTGAGGTTTTTTAGTCGGTAGGAGTCCGGCATAGCATCCATATAGATTTTCGCTCACGTTAAACGCCTACGGTTTTGACGAATTCGATAGTTTAGCCTGGGAGGAAAATCTTCACTTGCAAGTTGCTACAATGCTTTTGCTGACTGACAGAAAAGGCACTGACGCGGGTGCCCGTGAAGCAGGTGTTCGGTAAACAAAAAACAACAAACAATAGCAGCCATCAAAACAGATCTGACCTCTACAGCAGATTATAAAAATCCTACCGAAACTCTACACTGAGGTATGAAAATTTGAATACAGCAGTGCAGATTTATCTTAACGACAGAAATGGTTCAATTTACATACATTTGAATATTGCTAAAAAGGTTATGCTAAATGGGTTCTAACAAGCGATTATTGTAACATTATAAAATGACTTTTATCTGTTTTCGAAGAATGTACTTTTATGGTAATTTTATGTAAATGAGTTATGTAAATTATCGATGATAGGCATGTGACTATACTCGGCTATCATAATCTATAAGAACATTTTAGTATCTCGCTGCTGAATTTGCGACGGATCCTTTGGTTACCTTCTAGTCTAGATTTATTATCTGAAAACCATCTAAATACAAAGTACTAGTTAAGACTAATGAAACACATCTTAATTGCGTCTATACATTTACGAAGCGACCTTAAAACCCGCCGAGAGTGAATGTGTGTGAACTATGCTCTCACAAAGCTCGGCAGGCACTCGGCGAGAGACTCAACGAGAAGCCCGCCAGTGCAGTATGAGTGTAAATGACCCGAATTTCAGCGGTGTTCAAAGTTTTCGCATCAGAGAATGGACGACACACATTTTGTAGAATTTTGCTGTACATGGATAGCAACTGTCGTCTGACCTTCGAACTTCCAGATAAAGAAAAACGCCTTAGCCAATACATCCGCTTATTGTTAGCAATACTACGAAATAAATATCTAAGTAGTAAGGTTTGCTCGTGAAATTACAGAAGGGGTCCTTTAAAAGGCATTAGAAAATTTTACGAGATCGGCAACGAGCATGACATGTGTCACCTTTGGGAGTTGCAAGATTTCAAGGTTTTATCACAGAGTGTTCACGCGTACAGAGTCAAGTTCAACTCAAGTCGTCAGTCTTGCGGTTTCTTTTTGTGTATTTTGTTAGATTGCTCACACATGAGGCAATCGAGCGTGCAGCACACTCGAATGCTAAACTGACCGATTGCTCTCTATCTGATAGATTCCTCAGATGGTATCAGCATTCGCAGTGGGGCTCTTTAATAACCAGTGTACGCAGTATAATGTTAACCATTTCATTTTCAATTTCGTTGCTAGCGGAATAGATACGACTCTTTACAGATAAGTTCAAACATTAGGTACTTATTATTATTTGGTAAATACCTACAATACTCGTGGAACTAATGGACTAGTTAGCTGATACATAAAGATTATTATTTGATTTTTAATGATGTTTTTCGCGACGACCTACGCACATAACCTCTGTTTATTTTAGTGTGTCGTGTGTGTTGGAATGACTTTTCAAAGATAACTGTTCTCCGCCATCTGTATGTTGCTTCCTGTATTCTATTATCTATTAAACTAATATTATAAAAAGGAAAGATATGATTCTTTGTTTGTTTGCATCGAATAGGCCGTAACTACTGCAGCGATTTGAAAAATTATTTCATTATCGTGAAGCTACACTATCCCCGGTTGACATGGGCTACATTTTATTCCCATATTCCCACGGGAACGGGAACTACGCGGGTGAAAACGCGTGACGTCCGCTAGTAGTAAATATTACTCAAAACTTACCCCTCGGCGTATCTTCCTGAGCCTAGCCTCTTCTTCAGCAATACTTTTTTGGTAATGTGGGACGTTGCCCTTAGCACGAGAGTGTTTTGGATCTACAGCTAACAGTTTGTTCGTCCATTCCAGTGCATTCTTTGTGTCTCCTGCAAACGTGACCATATTAGAAAGGGCGATTTTTCGTCAATTTCATCTAAGAATATCATTTTTTGGTGTCTTAATTTGATGCTTTTCTACCAAAATAAACACTGTTCAGTGGTCTTTATCAGATCACTGCTTAGAGCTCATAATTAATTTTGTTGGACATTCTCGCACAACATCAACTAGCTCAAACTAAGCTACAAGCTTGTGCTATTTGATCCACACGACTGATAGACATACATATATGTTTCTAAATACATACATATTAAACATAGATAACGCCCAAACTTTGAAACAAACATTTGTGAATCACACAAATATTTGGACCGACCCGGGAATCGAACCCGGGATCTCAGCGCGGCAGGTGGTTACTATACCGAATGCGCCACTGAGGCAGTCTGTGGTAATGAACCTTTCCATTCTTTAGAAGGCATGCTAAGCCATTGGTGCCGGTTGCTACTAAAACAGGGTTAGCCGATGAACGGCAAATGGGCGACTTAAAAATTACAGCAATTTTCTTCTGTCCGTTTCAACATGGCAATAGGACACAAATAGTTTGGCCAAACTGCATACTTTGCTTGCAGGCTGAAGACTTGCTAAAAGAGCAGCAAGTCGCATGAAGGCAGTGTGGACAGCTATTGCAAATAATAAAGTACTTACCTAGCAGATAATATGTAAAGCTAATATACTCCAGAATATCGACATCAGTGAACGGGTTAGGGTTTTGTTCTTCCTTATATTTGCGAAGAGCTTCCACCATCCAAGCGCGCGCGTTCACGTAATCCGCCTCTTTGTACAATACACGACCTAGTTCATAACAGTCTCCTGCTGTCATTGGTGTACTGAAAAATAAAACATATGATTGATGGCTTAAGGTTGAGAATTACTTTCTGTTAGTATCCTTATAGAAGTATTTCACGTTGGATCATTTTAAAGACCCGGGTCACTCTTGCTGCAGAACGCTCACAGCTAGTGCCCAACCGAGGTGGGAGCTACCCATTTTGTTATAGGCTCTCCTTTAGGGGGGCGAAGTGGGTAGTTTAGCCTGGGAGGTAAGGAGAGTCTTACACAAATCCGCTTTGCTGCCTCCGCAGCAGAGTAGTGAAGTGTTCAAATGCATTTTACTACGTACAAAAATGCTGGATCCGCTGATACCATATGGCGATTTTGTTCATAGGTCTGCAAACTGCAGTCTACGTGACGCCATTGATAATTACCGATATAGCGGTTATATTTATTTTTTGCGTAAGGAAGTCATTCGGTTGAGGCAAAATACGCGTCGTTGCTAACCGTATTTTGATCTCTCATGATCATTATATTTATACAATAGTTAACACGCAAATTCCGCAAGCCCCAACAAGTATTGATACAACTAATGTAGTATATTACTAGCTAATGCCCGCAGCTTCGCCCGAACGATAAGGTTTTACAGTGCCTGTTTCCCGCGGGAAAAAGGGTTATAGCCAGCCATGCATTCTTTTGTAATATCTCAAAGGAATTAGGCAGCGATTTCAATGAACTCCCAGATGACTGACTTTTTTCGACACTTCCAAGAGTTATTTTCATATTTCAACTAATAAATACAAAACCTTGACAAATAATATTTTTAAACCGTCCTTATGAATTACCCTATCTACTGGTGAAGCTTTCAAGATAATCCGTTCATTAGTTTTCATCACAGTTTTAGAGAATTATTTTATAGGTAGTCGCTGCAGACGAGTTTCTTTCAAATTATTTAGTACTAGCTGATGCCCGCAGCTTCGCCCGTGCACATTTTTGTTTCCGTTCCCGCTTCCCACGGGAGCTTATTCCCGGAATAAATAGCCTATGTGTCATTCCAGACTATAATCTATCCCTGGACAAAATTTTTGTCAGATCCATTCAACCGTTAGAGCGTTACAAACATCCACACATCCACATTCACAAACTTTCGCCTTTATAATATTAGTAAGAAGTAGCATGAGCCGGAATTGTGCAAACAAAGTACTTATCTTGAACTAAATGGCATGCTCATGACGTAAGATGCTTACAAATAAAACACAATAGGTACTGCGCCCACGCATGTCCCAGACACTTTAGGCCGACGACACATTTGAGGAACGAGTTAGGGAGTAATCATTTAGACGGACGGTCCCATCAATCTGTAAAGTGACTATATTGATGTTATACATCTCTCTTCTAAATCAGAGGAGAGCAGGGGATTGCGAATGCTACTATTACTTTTGGCAAATCTTACTAATATTAAAAATGCGAAAGTTTGTGAGTGTGGATGTGTGGATGTTTGTTACTCTTTCACGCTCGAACGGCTGAATGGATCTGGCTGAAATTTGGTACCGGGATAGTTTTTGGTCAGAAATAACACATAGGCTACTTTTTATCCCGATAATATGTCCCCACGGAAATCGGGAACGGGAACAAATTTTACGCAGGCGAAGCTGCGGGCATCAGCTAGTACTTTCATAATCCTGAAATAGGGTCGGAGGCATGCGTGCATGCATACATACATAACACCTCATATGTTTCAAATTCTACGGATTACGGTAACCATTTACATATTATTATTTACATTTACATATTAGAGATAATTTTTGAAAAGCAATTAGTATGCTGACTCAATCACAAATTTAATGTGACATACATTTACATATATTCTTTATTCCCATTATTGGGTAGCAGCATGACTTTATATAGCCTATGTAACTTCAGAATAATATGTCTTTCTAATGGCAATAATATTTTGAATCGATTCAGTAGTTTCACAGTTTATGAGAAACAAATATATATATATCAAACAAGGTACCTACTTCAAAAGTTACAGATTATTTAGCAATTATTTATGTAGGTGCCTACTTCGCTGCGGTATAAATAAATGTCGGTCATCGGAATATCGAGATAGTGGTAACCTATTTGAAAGATATTATGTCACTGTAGTTAGGTCCACGAACGAGTGTAATAACTTAACAGTGTGATTACAAATATATTCGCACTGATAACGTTTGGTTATGAGTTATGTGACGAATTATGAACTAAGTATTATGTTTTTCGAGCAGAGAATATGTGTACACTCACTTCTGATGAACGTTTTCAGGTGAAGTGGGCAGGTTGAGCGCGCTGAGAATTCATTGGATTGAATATCAAATTCTCAGCGTAACGACATGATTACATCCAATTCACCTCGGAGTGTGACCTAGGGTCTTTTTGATTGACCTTGACAGCTAATCCAACAAACAGCTGTGATATGAATTTGTTGGTTCCCTCTTAGACCCCTCCTATCGATGTGAGACTCGTCTGTCTGTTAGCAGATGTTTTTACAGCTTACAGTAAACTTAATTCGGGCCATGGAAGGCTTTCTTTACTAAATTAAAGTTTTTTATAGCCCTAAGATGGCAGATAAGCATAAAGCTCAACTGACCGAAAGTGATCACTGTAGTCTATAGATGTCGGATGTTTGCGACACCAAAGGTGGTATAATTGCGCTGACATCCCTGTCAATACCTTCTGAGACCTCTTTAGAAGTACCTGATGCTGTCGCCTACAGTTTGAGTTCATCTTAAGAGATAATATTGGCAAAACAGAGGCAGGGAGTTGATTCCAAAATCCTAGTGTACGCGGAAGGAAGCCGCTTTCACACTCAGGACGCAAAATGTAAGCACGACCTCGATCAGTCTTTTTTTTTTATACCACTAAGGTGGCAGACAAGCATACGGCCCACCAGAAGGACTGGTGGTCACACTCGCGCTGCCGACCCTGTAAAAACCTTCTTAGACCCCTTTTGAAGAACCCCGAAGAAATCTAAAGAGAAAATAATTGTTAGACTGTGCTAATAATTATAAACGCAAAAGTTCGTAAGTACTACCCGTTCGCTCTAACTTTGCCGTTGGCGTAGAGGCGTATACCCGAATTGTTAATTACACGAAGTAAATTGACAGTAGCTAATGTCACTTCGTCATAGAAAATAAGCAACATTGTATGAAGAAGTGACATTAGTTGCTGTCAATTTACTTCGTCTAATTAAAAATTCGACTTTAGTATGGAGCCGAGCGGCAAAGTTAGAGCGAACGAGCAGTATGGATAGATGTACAAATGTTTTCTTTCACGGTCTAACGGCTAAACAGATCTAGCTGAAATTTGGGACAGATGTAGATTTTATAGTTTGGTCCAAAACACCATTATAAGTTCCCATGGGACGCGGGAACGGGAATAGAAGCCTACACGGGCGGAGCTGCGGGTATTATTAAGTAAAAGTAGGTATATAATTGTACCTGTAGACAACGCCGTTCAATTTTCCTTCAGTAAGCTCTCTAACATCCAAATGATACGTATCCTGCAGCCTAGTGAGGGCTTGCGCAGCGCCTGTGAGGTCCTCCAGAGCTGGGTATTTGACGTCTGGGTGGTTCATGGTTACATTCTTTATGTATTCTGAAAGAAGAGACAGTTGGTGAGAAACCTTTACAATGATTAGAATATAAAATATGTATAGTTTAAAACCATGGAAGACGGATTTAAGAAAACAGAGATTCTGATTTTAACGTGTGGAAATCCTTCATGGATGCTATGCCGGACGCTTAAAGACTAAAACCAGACGGAGCCCTACGACTGCCTAAGGCCATGAGCCCCGGGTAAGTCCTAGAAAGGACGTCCCAGGATTCCAGACAGAATGAAACCTTTGACTGTATTGTATTTATTTACTCCTCTGTGGCGCAGTCGGTAGAGATACCGCCTGCGGCACTGGAGGTCGTGGGTTTCCCACCGGAGACAAATATTTGTGTGACCCATAAATGTTTGTCTCAAGAGTCTGGGCGTTTCAATGTATAATATGTATGTATTTAAAAGTATAGGTACAAGTATTAATATCCGTGGTCTGATACCCATAACACAAGCAGGTTATTCCTAGCTTACTTTGGGATCAGATAGCGATGTGTGAAATGTCCGTGAATATTTATTTATTTATTATTATTTATTAACTCCCCGAGCGAAGCCAGTGCATGTACATAGATAGTTCCTATACTATTCATATACCACAGCAGATAATAATCACAACATGAACATTGTTGTAACATTATCCTCCTTAGGACTGTAGGTGTAGACGCTGGTGAATCAGAAGGTTTCTGTGTTTAGCATATTTAATATACCTAGGTTATTTAGCATTCCAGACGCGTGCTTGTTCCGCAGTTCCGTCGGACGAAACTGGAACTCACACAGAATACATTTGCAGTATCTACACTGAGGCGAATCGGAACTTAATAATAAAGTAAATTCCCAGTTTTAGTGAACATTGAACTTAGACAAAGCAAGAGGTCACTGCGTCCTCTTATACGTATGCTATTTTTTTATTTTTTGAATTTAGTTTTACACAAACTTTTCTAGTAACGACTTATGCGAACTGTCCAGGAGTTAAGTCGCAGAGTTTTCAAGTATATTTGTAAAAAAAATAATCATGATTACTCGTAATTCTATGAAAGAAAGGAAGGGTATGGGCTTCCAATTAAAAAGAACATGTTTCCGTAATTTTATGCAAATAGTTTGCATCTCTATTTGCATTTTTATCTAGACACGCGGCAGCGTGTCCAGCCAAATTCAACAAAAAGGTAAACTTTATCTTAGCAGGAATCGAATCAGGCTTTTAAATTCCTAATTTTTTTGGCATTTCTTTTAAGTTATTTATTGTATTTGTGAACCGTACCTACCTATTTAATTTGCATTTTTTTAAATAGGTACATATTCTCTAAGCATGGTATGGCCTAACAAGTTGCAAGCATGGTTAATTAAATTATAACACAATACACTAATAAATAACATAATAGTGCAACTTTCACACCACTTTAGGAGGTAAATTCAAGTTCAATCACAGCAGTTACCTCTCTGTTCCCGCGATCGGTATCACTAGCTATTGTTTTATTAATAAAACAATTGCAGGACAATTTATTTTATTACTTACCTACTTAACTTATTACGTACTTATATTATTTATGATGACCTTGGTTGACCTTAAACATAATTAAGTTATTTTATGATTGACAGATATTACCGGGCCATTGTCTTAATTATTTTACGTCCCCATTATAAACCCTCTTTGGTTTATCGGACCATACATAAAATACATACTAAAGTCACGCATTTGTCCTCGAAGACAGAAAAGGCATGCAATTTTAAATACAAAATGTTCTTACAGAGCAGAAGGGACAAGAATAAAACAATAAGACTTACCTACAGTTAATTCACCATCTGGCAAAGTAAAATCCTAATCAAATTCAGATCAGCAACGAAAGAGTTTAAAATACTCAATTTCATTTTAAAAGGAAAGCTATGCGAATTTTGGATTCGGACAGAAGTAAAACCCTGCTGCAAAGTGATCTGAGTCACCTCCCTCAACCAACAGATTGATGTGTCAATATGTAAAGTAGACTGAGATTCCCAAAGTGTAAGCGCTATTTATATAGAACTACCTACTTCTTGTAGGTATATATCTAGTTTAGGTACAACAAAGTAATAAAAGTCTTACCTGTTCCTATCTTAATGCTATCTTCTATATAATCTAGATCTGTTGTCAGTCTTTTTATAAGAGTAAATGCGTTGATGGGATTACCCAAGTAGTTGGGGATATCTTCCATCGCCTTCTCGTGTTCTCCTTTGTACATATTTAAATGCCTGTAAATTAGAAATAAGATGAGTATATTGAGATGGTACAATTCTTATAAGCGGAAGAGTGATGGTTTAAAGGTAACATGCCTTTCACTTCATTATTATTTAACGATGGATTTCCGCCATTTCAAACTTTAATCATCTATATGAGAAGTTGGACATATTAATGTCCCAACGTTAGTTCGCAGAAATCTATAGTAGGTTCGGGTGGAGAAGGCGAAGGGTACATTTAAGGCTTGTATATTCGAAAGAGACTCATCTTGGGGTGAACTTTATACTAGGAAATATTCTTTGATTTGATCTGATAAAACTATACATATTATTGTAATTTATTAGATACTCTTGCTTTTTTAACGTATCAAAACACGATTAGGAAACTTTGTGCGATCGAAATAGCTCTCGAAAAATGAGAAATATTGCAAAAATCTTAACAAGAAATGTACTTTTTTTATCTAAATAAATTAGTTTAATCCTCATAAAAACTTATCATAAAATAGATATAGGTCTTTAGTACAGTATTCTACGGCTAGATTCTTTCTTAAAATCCCTCAGATTTTATAACAGTAATATAATGTATTAGAATCGACTGAAATCCGGCAAAAGCGTACGCTGTAATCCTTCGAATTGACTTAGGATTTGTCAAGGTCGAATATGCAAGCCTTAAGCCAATTCCTGTCGGCTTACTTATTGCGATTACGGCTGAGATAAACTTATTATGCCTCGTAAGTACGTAGGTACTCATAATTATTAATCTGCTTTATATAAATATAAGTAAAACTTATCTTACTTAGATATTATGCAGACTATTTTGTGTCATTTTTCTCGGCATTTCGAATTTGCATGAACTATAACTAGATGGCGTTGACCCATTTTGTAAATCGCACTGCGGTTTCGTTACGTGGTTGTGTGTATATTTGATAAAAAAATATTGTTTCATAGTAGTAAAAATTAAGTAGTTAGTAGTGTATGTAAGTGAAGACTTGCATACCCTACTAACTACAAGTTTTTACTACTTTAAAACAGTTATTTATTGAAAACATCATAGAGGCGCCTCAGAATATTTCAGCAGATTTTAGAAAAGCCAAAGCGATTGTTTGATTGATAATGTTAGTATGGGTATTATATAATGTCATATTTTTTAAATGAATTCCTATTTACTGATTTGGCAATTATCTTATTATTTGTTGTTGCGTCGTTAATGTATGAAATAAGAAAAATAAAAAAATTAAACAACTAACATTACTGATCTATCGTGATAAAAAAATGGGAATTTCCTATTTAATGGCTTTTGCACGGGAGCTGAGCAGGTAGGTACGGGATAAAAGTAGTTTCAACATCTAATACAACTTACCTCTTAAGAGTCGACAATCTATTCTCTTCCTTTTTTATATAAAAATCTAGATCGTCTATGATTCTTTTGTGAGTTTCTAGCAAATATTCAATTTCCGCTATGGCAGTGAAAACTTCTGCATGCGTCCTCCTCGCACACAGATTCAAGAGAAGCAACATGTAGCATACTGCTTGCAGTATATTTAATTTAGGAACCATTTTTGTGACTGGAATACCTGCAAAGAAGGAAACATTTATAAATATTACATCAAGTATAACCATAGAATATGATTGTAAAAAGCATTTGATTGAATGCTCAAACGATGACCATGGCATGACTCCATGTTCTTCTCTTTTGTGGGTTAAATCGGAAGATTCTAAATAGATGCGGTCGCAATGGAATAGACCTCATTCTTATTTCTAGAATATAAGCGGGCAATCAAATAAGAACAAAACATCTTTGATGATAGCTGAGAGTTTAGGACAAAAGTGAACTGAAACTCTTGATTCACATACAGAGTTTGTGTATTAAGTGTTTCAGACCTTGACCTCTAAGTTCCCAGATGGATTTTTTGCTTGAAGAGAGAGTATCAGGCTGTTACTCTCTCTTCAAACAAAAAATCCATTTGGTGACCAACCTTCACCCCGTGCAAACGAGCTGTGACTATCAGCTCATCTCATTTGCACTTGAGGAGGGGATGAAGTAACATCTGCCAGTCTGATTTTGGGTCTTCCAAAGTCTATGCTTAAAGCAAGATCGCTTTTGTGAAGAAAAAGACACAAAATGCAGATCACTATAATTGGGTAAGTCCCTATTTCTGTGAATAAATAAGAGGTTCAAAATATTCGTCTCTTAAATCTAGTCAATAATCTACTTTAAGTATAATTTGTTCTTTAAAATACCTATAAAATGTAGTTTACGAGATTAAACGACAATATAAATTCGTCTATGCAAATGTAGCGGTATTTTAATATAAGAAAATACCAAAGTAACTGGTTTTATATAAATGTACCTACGCTGATTCTACCCACAGACGCCTCGTAGGTACTTCCATAACGACCTTACAAAGTTATGTGTCGTTTTCATCTTTAAAGACTCAATCCGAGATTAAAATCAAATTTTAAAAAAATGTTTTGGAACTTAATGCTCACAAAATTGAATAATAACACAGGTCTGCAATGGTTTTCCTCTTTGAAATCTGAGTAACATTTTCTATAGTTTCTGATGTGCTGATTACGAGAAAAATAATAAAAAAAATCCATCACGTCAGGATTTTTTGATATTGAATATTTAAGATTTAGCTCCAAAATGTCTGAGCGTCTACCTTTAGAAATTTATAAAACGTCATTAAAATACTTCAGCTTAATTTTTATTGCATTTAATTCGTGTAAGGGGACATAGAAATTAATGCAAATCAGTAATTTGATGATTACTACATAAAAAGTAAAAGTAATTCGCATTAACCATGTTGAAAACGGGTAATTTTGACTTAATTTAGTAATAAATTAATAAAAAATATTACCAAGTAGTAATATTACCTAATTGTTGTAAATATTATTAAAAAAGGGTGTAATAAAGATAATCCAAAAGGCTATTTTTTATTAAGTACCCGCACTTATTTAGAAAATTAACAGTTGAAGTGCGCATCTTGCACCATGAACTTTAAAATGTCATCGCAAGGATGTTTAAATTCTACAAATTGTTTTTGTAATATTTGCGGGAATTTTATGGTGATAAAACAACGAAACAGCATTACTGACTTTGTGAAAAATATTTACAAAAGTTATTATGGAGACGTTTTAATTAACCAAAGACAAAACTTGGACACTTCATAAACTTTGTACGTGTGTCTGTACCCAGCGATTGACCATTGCCTGCGTGGTAACGAATTCATTAAATAATTAGATCTATATTAGTTCTATCGAGATATGTATAACACGCAATTTGTTCCGTTCTAGTTTTTACACAAAATTACTTCTTCTATAACAGTTACTCAGCGATGCACTTTTAAATTACGGACTTTAAAAAAACAAAATCTAGACAGGCGATTAGATCTACATTAACTCTAACTACTTATGTACTTTTTACTTGTAAAAATCTTTACATTAAGTTAAAAAAGACAATTGAAAAAAGCAAACCTAGCGATGTGGTTAATCAATTTCGTGCGCTTATAATGCGACAGTTTTGTCCCCATTACAATTCAAATTAGGAATTATTAATATTTTTCATTTTATATTTGTATCTAATATAGATATATCGTTTTGAAAATCATAATCTTCTTTCGAAACGTAGGTAGCTTCTACTGTCATGTCAGTTTTAAATATGTGTGCTTATAAATAAAATAAGGTCATAAGAAATAATTTGAGGGTAGTATTGAATATTACCTGTTATAGAAGTAATTTTTCACATTCACATCGCCAGGTTTACTTTTTTCAATTGTCTTTTTTAACTTAATGTAAAGAATTTTATAAGTAAAAAGTACATAAGGAGTTAGATTTAATGTAGATCTAATCGCCTGTCTAGATTTTGTTTTTTTAAAGTGCGTAATTTAAAAGTACATCGCTGAGTAACTGTTATAGAAGAAGTAATTTTGTGTAAAAACTAGAACGGAACAAATTGCGTGTTATACATATCTCGATAGAACTAATATAGATCTAATTATTTAATGAATTCGTTACCACGCAGGCAATGGTCAATCGCTGGGTACAGACACACACTTTGTACGACTTGTTTATTAGAGCCAGTGGTCAAAAGGACAGAAAAATAGCTTCAAAATCGTTTCGCCTATGCTACGAAGAGAGGCTAACAACCATGATTAAGATTGCTACTGTTGTTGTTGTGACATAACTGGATACAATTTTAATAATAAAAGGGACATAAACGAGCTATAAACTTCATTTCCTAAATTCGCACATTGATTACTTCCCAGAAAATCTAGGAGCCGTTGGCGAAGAACAAGGCGAAAGATTTTACCGAGATTTGAAAGAGCTTGAAGTCTGGTATCAAGGAACATGGAATACTAGCATGTAGGCATGTGTAAGTAACGTAAGTAATGCATTACTTGTCATGTGACTCGCTCGAGTACCATGACAGTGTACGTTACTCGACGAAATGTATCATGACAAAATATAGTACAATCGGGACAAACGTGCCGTCTGCGGTGTTGAACTGTTGAATGTCGATATTTAGGTACTTCGCGCGCTTTCCATGCAATCGTCACTCGTCACACGTTGCCGTTCCGCACGTGTGTGAGTGAAAAAGCGTCATTTGTTTAGTACTAGCCGCCACGCGTTACTCGACTCGGGCGGCACGACCGGCAGGCGACAAGTTTATTTTAACTTTACGTTGACGCAATAAGGTCTATTTTTTCTCAATGCTGCTTCGTTCGTATTCATTACGTTACGTACCTACCTATGTTTGACTCTGTGATACTTTGCAGTTTGTTTAGTTAGCGTTTAATAATGAAGAACCGCGCATTCTCGTTACGGAAGATCCACTTCTTTGGTGGAAGGAAAAAATATATCCATGCTTGTATTAATATATGTTATTAAACAGTAGGTAGGTACATAAAGTATGAAGAAAGATCAACTGTTTTTACATACCTATATATTTCATTCACACCAAACTAAAACTAACTACTAACAATTTTCAATTAAGTTTATTAGATCTATTATTATATAATATCTATTCGAACACTATTAAATTTACTTTACTGCATACAGTTACACATAAACCACATCATACGTTACTTTATTTACACCTTAACGTGCGAGCGTACATTCGCATTAGTCAAGTCACGTTCAGTTAGGACAACGTACGACACTTCGTCCTGTGACTATAATGCGATGCGAACGAATGCTGGATTTGGCGCGCACGCAGCGCGCGATTATATTTTATAACTTTGTGCCGCCGCATGGGATTGTCATGATAAAAGTCATAGTACAAAGTAATGTGACGCGGTACGAAATGTAATGCCATATGACATTACTTTTTAGTGTAACGTTTTGCGCATGTCTACTAGCATGATGGCGGACTATTGTTGGTTATTGAAGCGCGACGATCCAAACTGGAATTTTACCCGAAAATCGCACAACCGAAGGTTCCAGGAAAAAAGGACCAGGTTCAACAAATAAAATTTACATGTAATTTAGACTAGTAACAAGTTTTTATTATATTTTAAACGTTTTTAAAGTTAAAAGTAATGTACTTTTTTAAATATATATTTTTTTATGAGAAAACTTGGGTCTTTTTTTCTATTTTCTTTCTGTACCTTTTTTGAAAAATCTGGAGGTGATGCAGAAAAACTAAGTAGGTACACATTCGTAATCAGCGCACCAAAATACCCTAGAATCAGCTTTTAAATTCCAGAGAGGAAGTTATGACCCTCATTTTGCAGGCCTGTGTAATGTGCGTATTATTCAATTGTTTGAGCAATAATAAGTTAATTAGCTTTTTGTTTTAAATTATTATAAACACACTCATGATCAACTCTTAGAATTCCTAATCCCTTTAAAAGAAAAAAGGCATTTTGAAACTGCAAATAGCATAACAGACAAACAGATGCAAGAAAATTAAGAAAGAAAGCAGGAGTCATCAATTCTCTCCCGATTACTTTTTGTTACCTTCTTTGGGCACATCACCACATCTCGTGCCCTCCCTGAACCATGGCCTAGCACATCATATAGGAGCAGGCAGTACATATCAGGAACAGGTTTTTAGAAGCTGAGTGAGAATCATGGATCATGCTGGTCTATTGGGAGTCCTGGGACATCCTTCCGAGGGCTTACCCGGGGATCCCAGCCGTAGGCTGTTGGGCGCTACGTGAGGTTTTTTAGCCGGTAGGAGTCCGGCATAGCATCCATGAAGGATTTTCCCTCACGTTAAACAAAAAAAATGGATAATGCTGGTATTTGTATTAAAAAACAAGAACGGTCTTGTCTGCGATCCCTTACAGACAACCTTTTTATGGACTGGTTCTTTCAAATCAGGTTACCAAAATTAAATAAATTAAATAATGATAGGCTTAATGGTGTTTACATCCGTACAAATGTCAATTATTTGCGGTCACTCCGTCTTGCTTTAAACGACCATATCATAAATTTTCCACCGTTTTACTTTTTCTAAACTTAATCAATCAAAAGAGCGAAGGTTTCACTTTCTATTGGTAGATATAAGTTTTAACCATAGCATTAAAAAATAATTTGCAATGCATGGCTGTAATATTTGGTTCAAATATAGAACCATGAGCGGTTACAAAGTGTTTCAAACCGAAACATAAAGCTTACTTCATAGATTAGGTATCCACACCTGACAAGAGTCAAGAAACCTCTATTTGCACAAAAAACAGGGCTGTAAATGGGTTACGAAGAAACGCTACAATTGGATTTGACTATCTACCTGCGCCTTAAGCAAATCCGCATCCAGTCACAGCCTGCGACCTTTTTCAGGTTATCGGTCCATCTGGCGGGTGGACGTCTTACCCCACGTTTGCCCCGTAAATTGGAAGAGGCCTACGTCCAGCAGAGGACTGGTAGATTGATTGATTGAATAAGTACCTAACGTTGTAGCTGCAGGACGAGCTCAATTTCTCGATTCCTTAGGATTTTTTTTTTTTTTTTTTTTATACCACTAAGGTGGCAGACAAGCATACGGCCCACCAGGAGGACTGGTGGTCACCGCAGCCTATGAACGTTTGCAACACCAGAGGCGACACACTCGCGCTGCCGACCCTGTAAAAACCTTCTTAGACCCCTTTTGAAGAACCCCATACTGTAGGCGTTTGGGAAAACCGAGGCAGGAAGATCATTCCACAACCTAAGCGTGCGCGGAAGAAATCCCCTATCGGATCTAACCGTGCTCGAACGCTCCGGACGTAGGGTGTGAGGATGAAATCCCAGTCTATGGCGAGCGTTGCGATGATAGAACGTAGCCGTGGGCATCATGTCAAACAATTCCTCAGAGCAGATACCATTGTACAGGCGGTAGAACACGCATAAGGAAGCAAAGTCTCTCCTGTCGCAAAGAGGTTCAACACCACCTGTCAGTAAAGGATCGTTGACAACTCTCACAGCTCGCCTCTGCACCGAGTCAAATGGACGAAGCTGATATTCAGGTGCCCCCGCCCAGAGGTGACAGCAGTACTCCATGTGTGGCCGCACTTGCGACTTATAGAGAAGCAGTGTTTGCGCCGCAGTAAAGTACCGCCGCGCCCTGTTGAGCACACCGAGCTTCTTGGACGCTAGCTTGGCCTTGTCCTCCAAATGACTGCGGAACTGAACGTCACTGGAGATGTCAACACCAAGGATCCCTATACTTTTAGAGATGGAAAGAGATGTGCCCTGGAATTGTGGCGCTACAGTAATTGGGGCTTTCTTAGCGGTAAAGAAACACGCTTGTGTCTTGGAGGGGTTGAACTGGACAAGATTTTGTCTACCCCAATCGGAAACTCTAGTAAGAGTAGCCTCGATTTCAGACACAAGCTGTTCACGACTTTCTTCCACTACGTCCCGAGAGATACCGGGCCGGCCTGTGTAACAAGTGTCCCCCGTACTGTCGTCTGCATAACAATGAATGCCGTCAATAGACAACATGTCATTGATATGCAGCAGAAACAGAGTAGGGGACAACACTGAGCCTTGCGGTACTCCAGCGTTAATGGCCATGCAGTCAGAACAGCTGCCGTCGACAACAGCCCTGATGCTTCTACCGGCCAAAAATATTTACCTACATAGGTACTACAACTACTACATAATGTTACCACTAGGAATGTTAAAGTAACAGTAGGAGGAAATATAGGTGCAATGTTACAGCTAAGTAATCCCTATTAAAAATTGCTACAAGAGCGTGAAGATACAGGAAAAGAACAAGTTAAAGTGTCTAAATAAAAGAGAGATTAAACTACAAAGATATTATACCTATAAGTATTCAAATCTAATAGGATATCGTGGCAAGTGAAAGACCATGATGTCTGTCTATAACTTTACAGCAATGTTGAAAATCCGGCCAAGTGCGAGTGAGAAGAGCCCACAAAGGGCCATATCAAAAATGCTCTAGAGTGGTCTTGGCTAGAATGATAGTAGAGAGTTCTGTTCTGTTCTTAGTATTTGTTGTTATAGCGGCAACAAAATACAATCATCTCTGCAACATTTCAACTGCCTAGTTATCAAAGTTTATTATATACAAACAGACAGACAGCCGAGTCTTACTAATAATGTCATGTTTTCACACTTCAGATACGGAAACCTTAAAAAAGACGTGAATATAATATTAATGCGTGCACAAAAGTACAAAATTCTGACCAGTGTTGAATAATGGCGGTCGGCCAATGACTGCAAAAGTATAATTTATGCCGGACCTCAAATACGGTAAATAGTATCATCCTTTTGATAAACGTGAGTTTGGACAACCTGACAAAGATCAACAGTACTGATTCATACTCATACTTTTAAGAAACCCGCGAAAGGTAAAAAAAAATCCGCCTAAAAGCGACTCTGACTCGCGCCCTGTGGGTTCCGTACCAAAAAACGGCAGAAATATCCGTTTGCTGTATGGAAGCCCCCTACATCCTATAGTTTTTCTAATTTTAGTATTTGTTGTTATAGCGCATAGCGATCCTACTAACTCTCATTAACATGCTCAAGTCTTCCACGGAAAAGATTAAATATCTTGATTAAGTTAAAACCTAGACATTTACAGCTCATATTAGTTAAGAGTTACCTCGTTTGCAGTTAGATAACAATTTTTTCGTGCATCTAATGTTCTACAGAGACCTTACCTACCTACCTAGATTTTATAATAAGTTCTTCCCATTTAAACCTTCTCTGTATTAACCTCCTTATATTCGTACCTAATTGGAAACAATGCTGCAATGGCGGTGCGGAAACAGTGGCTACACTGAGAGGCGGAAGAAGTCAATACAGAGGTAAGTAAATAAATAAATAGGTACTTGTGAACATTCTTACACAAATAAATAAATATGAGGAATATAAATCAAGATGCAATGGCTGAACAGAGCAATGTTTTGAGGACAAATAATTACATTATTAACATAGGTAGGTACTTACTACAGCAATACTACATTCTAATAATGTAATTTTCTATAGCTACTATGAGCGGAGTCTTGAGTGTAGAATGCTATAATTGCCATAGGTACTTAGTGATAATTACAGGCATGCTATAAAGGTACCTATTCATTAATCAAGCAGTCTTAGGCAATTAGCTACTAGCTTTCAGTACCTATATCCAAAGATAATGTAAGTGCTATTGAATTGAAACAAAACAAGAAACTATAATTAAAATCTAGGTACATCAAATAATGTGGAAACGAAAAATTTCTAAAGTTCTTCATTTCTAACTTATACTCACAGAACAAAAAGTACCTACCTATCTTTATCAAGAGTTGCACAGTAGAATCGAAAAACCCCTCTAAAAATTTTAATCGCAATGATGTTCATTTGCAAAATTGAAACATTGGATAAACGATATCTTGTGAAACTTGCTAGAGATTCATCCAAAAGTTTTTGAGGGTTCCGTTCTCAAATGGCAAACACGGAACCGTAATACTGAGACTCTGCTGTCCCCTGTCTGGTTTTTCTATCATCACCAGGCTGTAATCTCATCAATCATGATTTCTTTTTTTTACGTGAGGGTAAATCCTCATGGACGTTATGCCCGACTCCTACCGACCCAAAAAACCTCACGCATTCTGCCTAACAGCCTACGGTTGCGAGCCCCGGTTAAGCCCTCGGAAGGATATCCCAGGACTCTCAACAGACCAACGGCTACCTACCTCATGAACCGTGATGGCCAAAAAGTAGAAATTTTCACAGATGATGTAGGTATTTCTGTTGCGTCTAAAACAAAAAATAAATAATAAATTCTATAATATGTCTATTTATAGGAGATCCTATACCACGAACGTTTTCTTTTGTCCCGATTTTTGGTCGCACTTGGCCGGGTTTTTTATCCAACGTTAGATTGCAGTGCAGTGATCCTAATAGTGGTGTACGTGACTGAGTGTGTGACACATCCCGGCAATACGGATCTCACATTAACATTATCATCTCTGTAATATGTAATGTAATGTAATAATTATAATAAATGTAACGTGGCTTGGTTATCGCATACCTATTGCTCTACATTCAGATAATCATCCAGAAGCTTCTAACCGTTTATTAAATGTTTTGTGACCTGATCAATCAAGATATAATTTCTATTGTTTTTCTGGGTTAACTGGATAGTGGCTGGTAAATTTAATTTGAACTAGCTCATTCACGCAACTTCGTTAGAGAGAGAGGTGTATAAAAGGGCATGCTTATACCTATAAATATTTTTATCAGGGTCATAGGAGTGTGTGAAACTGCCCTGTTTGCTTTACTTATCATAAAAAATCTGAAAATTTTCGATGTGCAGATTTTACGATACGATTCACAATAATCAGATTGATAAATAACAAGAAGCTGTGAGATTGGTTGTTGGATTGGGTTTGCCGAAAAAAAAAATTGAGTTTAAGTTCTGAGTATGGGGGCCCCCCATGCTTTTTTTCTAGTTTTATATGAAAATCTTGACGAATCTATAAGGTTTCCGATTTTGCCATTTGGCTATGGAACCCTTATTACGTCAATATTCGCAAATTTATTTTTGAGAAGGAATCTGGCGAAAACCATTATCTAGTAGGTAAACTTTTTAGTTGACAAACTAAGCTCAACTTTAATAGAGCTTTGCAAGAAACTAGATCTCTACGTCGAAATAGGGAAGCTACATATCACATCTTATACTATCAATGAGACCACACTGACATACTTTAAAGAGCTATTAAATAAGTGTCTTCAAATAAAATTGACAAAACAACTTCTATAAGTACTTACCAAATGATATCAGTAGCTAGAAAAATAAACTCGACTTTTAAAAATAAGTGAAAAGCACTACCAAACACTTTCAAATCATAGGCAAGATATTTCACTTCCTCACAAATATCGAATCCCAAAATCAGGGCAACCGATAAACTGTACTGCCGGTACTGCGTTCGTACGTGCGCCAACGCAACCGTCCGCAAGCACGCAGGTCAACGAACAACTACTTCCATTGACTAGCTAGCCAGTAGCGAGTCGGTGACCTTATCTAACTACCAGTAACACTGTGACGAGATGACGTACTTTATTAATATTGTTTTATAGATCAGGGGAACGCTTCATGCTTCATTAAATTGATATGCGATACTGCACGAATATCACCGTTATAAAATCATTATAGTGATTCGCAAGAGCTTACCATAAAAGCTTCTTTTATTATGACGTCTGTAATGTTCTCCCACCTGAAAGGATTCTGTTGAATTTTGATAGGTACAGAGATAGAATAGAACTAGGGAAACAACATGAGCTCTTTTTATCCCGAGAGAAAGTTACTGTGGGGAAAGGGGTAAGCAAGGAAAACTTGACCACCGTTTGTATTCAGATAAAAACAATGACTTAAGCAATATTTTTCACTGCGTAGGTCGTCGCCAAGACTCTACCGATTCAGGTCTAAATTTCTTTGGTAAGGTAAGAACTCAGGTGTATTTATCGAGGCTGCTATAAATCCATACCACCCAGGTGCTATGGATTTAGCAGCCGCGCCGAAGCGCGGCCGTGGTGATGATGGTAAGACGCATTATAAAGAGCACAATCTCCTGTTAGTACAGATTATGCCAGGAGCTACCAGATGCAAACAATGAAGCAACCTGTGTGATCTGGACAGAGCAGCTCCCAATGTAGAACTAGGTGACTAAAGGTAGTGTCACTTGAGTCTGCTATAGCAAGGGATTGGTGTCGAGCAGGAGCTATGGAAAACGCATTGACTGAAATTCGAACACAAAAACCTTCTCCATCCTTTTGACAGATTCTTCACTGCAGAAATCTGTTTACGCTAGTGCAATCAGGCAAAAGAGGTAGGTAAATAAAGTTATTTCACAATTAGATCACTACACAATAAAAAGGCAAGGCTTCTTTTAGGTATATAGCATTTAATAGGTGCTGGATCAAGGTCACTCGCTGTTTTTCTACACCTACGATCGTCAAAAAAATAATCCGACTGTCGCAAATGTTAACAAGTTTCCAAACTGCTTGGGCTATAAGTATATCGGCATATCTTATATAAATAAATCGCAAAATGTGTTGGTAAGCGCATAACTTCAGAACGGGTGGACCGATTTCACTAATTCTTTTTTGTTGTGTAAGGTATTGTCAGGAGAAGGTTCTTATGGAAGAAAAAATATTGTATTCCCACGGGAACGGTAACTACGCGGGTGAAACCGCGTGACGTCCTCTAGTTATTATTAAATTAACGACTGTCGCAAACTTTACAAACCTATATTGGTCTCCCACCCATTGCGATCTAAATGTTCAGAACGGAAGGACTCGAACCACGTATTTTATGAGTCTTTTATCTGGTGCGCAGTTTCTACCGTAATTTTATTGCTACCATGAAGAAACCTAGACCATTTTAGAGCAATGACCAAAATTATTATGCCTTTTCAAAACAAGCCGCAGCAGGATAAATGCTAAGAAGTGGTCAACATCTACTTAATCATGATCTTCAAAATAATGCACATTGTCTCAACGATTTATGATAAAAATAATTTGCTATGAATCCCTAATTTTGTGTTTAATGTGTGTATAAATGAAGTGTATGATTTTTGATTATAGTAGGTATTATTTAATGATTTGTCTAAGTAAGTAACAATAAAGAACAATATTTCCAGCCGTACCAGTAGACTAAGAAAGTCTTCGACTATAGAAACGTAGGCTATTCTGGACGCTTTGCTGCCAAGTGCCACGTCCGTCACCTTGATTGGCGAGATGTTGAAATGTACCTATATAAACACCGCTACTTTCCACTATCACCATCCAGCTGCAGTACCAAAAGATCAAACCTATTCGTATGAACTTGGATAAAACAAGGGCAAGTAAGTTCAACGAGAGCTAGTAACTAGGGCAGCTTGGCAAGTAGAACTAGAACTTCAGGAAACTACGTCGCGTAACGCAATACCCGAAGATGAGAGTCAACAATCAGTTCGTTCTACGAGCTAATATGACCCACACGTCAACGCCGAGACGTAGATACTTACGGTGGGCCTAATTCATACCCTATAAGTTCTGCCCTCTAAGTTCTTACGTGGTAACTATTTAGTAATCTGTGGTTCTGCCACGAATAGCTCGTAGCAGTGTCTTGAGGGATAAACTCCGAAACGAGAGAATCCGTAGACTGATATATAGCTAGAAGAGTAAGCGTGCTAAAATGGCAATGGGTAGAGCACAATTGAACAACCGACGGCCTATGGAGAAATTGAGTTCTAGTGCTGTGATCGTGACTTAGCAAATGTAAAGTAAGCCCCTCCCTCGCCAAATGTTTGACAGCTGTCGCCCGACGCGACTAAATTCTGCTATACGAAGAACTATGTTAGGGTGTAAATTGGGGGGACAATTTACACCCTAACTCAGTTCTTCGTGCAGAGTGCTGTATTTTCAGAGTTGTTAGAACAAGCTTTAATCAATCAATCATTATCAGCCTATGGCAGTTAACTGCTTGACGTCAACCTCTTCCAATTTAGGCTAGATGATGTTGTGTGAGAATGTCAAAAATATTCATTTACCTATTGATGTACCTAGTTATAATCGGCATGTATTTAAATCGATATCTGTTTATTCCCTTTTTTCCAACAAAATATTTCAAAGTTTAACCAAAAATACTGACTTGCACACTAATTATGCACACTAAATAAATCAAATTCAATATACTGTTTAACGGTTTTTGCAGAACTTATACTGAACAAATCACTATTATCTTAATTGTATATCTAAAAATTCCTTAGCTTATCAAACGTATTAAAACTTATTTATGGAAAACCATCATCTAATTTACTTTTAGGAACACATTTTTTTCTAATTAAAACCCCAATTTAATCAGTCATCTTTACAAAACTAAATTTTATGAATAAAAAAAATAAAAAAACTAACCTAACCTATTCCGTTATAAGATTGTATAATTTAGAGTGCAAGTTAGTATTTTTGGTAAGCAATTCGTATTTTTGTGTAGCAAATCATATATCCGGTGTACGAACCACATTTTTGGTTTAAATTCGATAAAATAGGTCATCTCGTTTTGTGTAAAATTTTAGATTTTTATGTAGGTAGTACATGTTTAGTTAATCAATTGGTTTTTTTGCACAGCATTTAATTTTCTGGTTTGCATTCAGTAAATTAGTGGAGTTACCTAGTGTGCAGAAAAATTAAACAGATGTGCATTTAAAAATATCCCGTTATAATCTGGTCAGCACTGTGGATTTCGAGATCTCCCTATAGTATATAAATCACTAGCTGACCCGCGCAACTTCGTTTGCGGCACATGAGAGTTAGAAAAAAAGAGGTATGGTATTAATATTTTGAGTAATATTATGTTTCCCGTCGCATTTACTCTCGTCGCACCTAGTCCAGTCGCGTCGCTTATACCTACATTAGAGCTGACCCGCACAACTTCGTTTGCGTCACATGAGGGAGAAAGAGAGGTGTAGTATTAATATTTAAGGTGATATAATGTTTTCCTTCGCATTTACTCCCGTCGCGTCGCTTATATTCATAAGAGCTGACCCGCACAACTTCGTTTGCATCACATGAGATTGAGAAGGAGAGAGGTGTGTTTTTAATATGTAAAGTGATATAATGTTTCCCGTTGCATTTACTTCCACCCGTCCTTTCTTTGGTACGGAACTCATGTATGTCCGACTCGCACTTGGCCGGTTTTTATCGTTCAGTTGATTGGCTACCACTATGATTGTCGGCTGTGCCACTGCCGACCACGTTTACCTACTCCTGTCGCGTCGCTCATACTTAAAAACTTATTAAAAGGGGTTATTGTAAGTGAACTTTAAAAGATAGGCATATGCTGTTAAAGACATTTTTTTGTAACTTTGAAAGAGGAACATTTTTGTAATATTAAATTTTCACATAACTTAAACCATTTACGCAACTTACGCAGTGGAAGCTCTCAAAAGAAAGAAATTATCCCCGTTCTCGAAACATTATTTATGGCTGCTCCGCTTCTATTCGCATTAGCGTGATTTTATATCGCCATTAGCCATCCTCAATAAATGCACTATTAAACTGTAAAATAATTTTCGAAATGCAACCTGTAGTTTCTGAGATCCTAGGAGAAAACAAACTCTTCAGTTTTATAATATTGTGAGCGAACCTTAAGAAACAGACAAATTAGATTATTGTGAGCGTACCTTAAGAGATAGACATATGCTGTTGCTTACTTTTTTTTGAACTTTTTAAGAGAAACAATATTGTAATACACAATTTTTACGTACCTTTAACTATTTACGCAGCGTACGCCTCGGAAGCTCTCAGACTGTAAAAAATATTCCCCGTTTTCGAAACATTATTGATTGCTGCTTCGCCCCTATTCGTCTTAACGTGATGTTATATAGCCTATAGCCATCCTTAATAAATGGACTATCAAACCGTAAAACAATTTTTGAAATCCAACTAGTAGTTCCTGAGATCCTAGCGTTCAACCATACAAACAAACAAACTCTTCAGTTTTATAATATTAGTATAGATGCAATATATGTACCCCAATTCCATAGTTCAATCTGGTGTTAGCTATACAAAGCCTTTTCCTAAAGCTGTCTCTTACTTTAGTGGCATTTTTAGGACCCATGAAATGTCAGTTAGATTGAATGCCATAAAACCAACACAAATGGAAAACGGAGGGGACGTCACGGAGAAAAAGATGTCACAGTGAATGTGCTGGCCACATGAAGAAACCATGTTACGTACTCTCACATCTACAGTATATAGAAAAGCTACAAAAGACATGCAATCTCTTGATTCACAGGAAAAAAGTTCTAAAAAATTGTGCGTTAGCATGTGTCTCACCTTTGGGTTGGTGCACAATAACCATTTTAATTGCAATCAATTTTTTTCTACAATAATTCTGCCGGATACCTCTTTCATAAACGAAATTGTTCTTAAAAATAATGCGACGGAAATACACGCAACGAGAAACTCTCTCTCTCTCTCTCACGTAGTATTGAATATTAACGAAGAGACGCTATGGGAGTAAATGCAACGGGAACAGGTAATAATCTCACTTAAGTGGCGCAAACGAAGTTGCGCGGGTCAGCTAGTCCAGCTATAAGTATGTATAGCTTGGAAATGTAAGAAACAGAAGCACATAATTATCTAAATATTCATCTTGCTTTAGCACTACCCATTGTAGCATGGTGGGAGCAACCCACAAACAAATATTTATCACTATTGGATATTTTAATACGCAAATAGGTACTAAATAATAACAAACATCTACTTATAATACCCTCACATACTTAGTTCTGCATGTTCATCAATCTTTGTTAATATAGATAGGTAGTACTAGAGGAAGTCACGCGGTTTCACCCACGTAGCTCATGATCCCGTGGGAATACGGGAATAAAATATAGCCTATTTTCACCAGGAAAAAGTTCCCAACAGTGAAATATTTTTTCAAATCAGACCGGTACTTTCGGAGCCTATTCGATGCAAACAAACAATCAAATATTTCCTCTTTATAACATTACTAGCTGTTCCCCGCGGCTTCGACCACGTAGAAGTCACTATCGCGTAAAATCATTACCCCATATGCGCAGTCGGTTAAAAAGTAGCCTATGTCCTTCCCAGAGCCACGAACTATCCCTATACCAAATTTCATCTCAATCGCTCCAGCTGTTTAGGCGTGAAAGCGTAACAGACAGACAGAGTTACATTCGCATTTATAATATTAGTAGGGATTACAGATATAGATAAAATGAAAGCTTTCAGTCCCTAAATCAAGACAAAATTCGATTCCTAATACTGTTAATATAGAATTATTAAATCAACACTTCTCGTCGTCGTCTACGCTAGATCAGACGAACAAACATAATACTTTGCAATATCTTTCATCACTTTCAACTCCCAACTACTCACCGTTCGTATTAAATCAATTATCTGCGTGTGATGTTAAGAGGAGTATAATGTCGATAAGTTCCAATGCAGTTGGCAGTGATAACGTAAGTCGTAATATGGTGCTACCTGTTATTGATGAAATCCTTCCTATATTGTGTCATATTCTAAACTATTCCTTTTCCTGCTCTGAATTCCCAACAGCCTGGAAGGAGGCTCAAATAATTCCTATCCCTAAAAAATCAAACCCAGTCTCCTTCTCCGAATATCGTCCCATTTCCATATTACCTTTTCTATCAAAAGTCCTAGAGCGTCTCGTCAACACCCAATTAAGTTCATATCTGAATAGACACCAACTCCTTAATCCTATCCAGTCAGAATTTCGACCAGGTCACAGCACGACTAGCGCATTGATTAAGATTACTGACGACGTGCGTATGGGCATGGAGGATGGAAATCTCACAGTTCTTGCATTATTGGATTTTAGTAACGCCTTCAACACTGTAGATTTCCAACTTCTGCTTGGTATTTTGCGCTCTATTAACATATCTCCACCAGTGATTGATTGGTTTCATAGTTACCTTTTTGGACGTCGACAGAGGGTTCGTATTGAAGACTCTTTTTCTTCTTGGCGTAGTACAACTGTCGGCGTACCACAGGGTGGCGTGCTTTCTCCCATACTTTTCACAATTTTTATAAATTCTATTTCGAACTATTTGTTTTCTGCCTGCCACCTTTATGCAGATGATCTACAGATTTACACACAAGCTCCTGTAGTTGAATTACCGACAGCCTTTACAATCATAAATGCGGATTTGGCTCAAATATGTCAATGGAGCAAGCAATATGGCTTGTCAGTAAATCCTACAAAGACACAAGTCATAGTGATTGGAAGCTCTGGAATGTTGGCGAAGGTAGATCGGACAATCCTTCCAGATATTTTATTTGATGGTGTTTCACTACACATAAGTGAAAATGTGAAGGATTTAGGCATTATGATTGATAATACATTATCCTGGCGTACACAAATATGTGAAGTTAGTCGAAAACTATTTGCCGCATCAGGTTCCTTACGTAGATTGCGCAACTTTCTACCTACGTCCACTAAAATTGCGCTTGCAGAATCCCTTCTCCTACCTCTACTTGATTACGCTGATGTTAGCTATCTTGATGTCACTGAGGAGCAACTTGACAAACTTGAGCGCCTCCAAAATTTTTGCATTAGATTTATATTTGGTTTACGCAAATATGATCATGTCTCCGAATTTCGCAACAAACTCAAGTGGCTCCCAATTCGACTTCGACGGAATACTCACATTCTTTGTTTGCTATATAGCATCCTCTTCAATCCCGCTAGTCCCAATTATTTAAAAGAACGTTTCATGTTCCTTAATGACACACATTTGAGAACTTTGAGGTCATCAGAAACTTTGGCATTGGCAATACCTAGGCACGCGACTTCTTTTTATGGCAAGTCCTTTACCGTGCAAGCTGTACGGCTGTGGAATGCCTTGCCAATAACTGTAAGGCGAGCAAAATCTTTGATTATATTCTTTCTATTTGGCATGTTAAATAAAATTTTAAAGTTCTGATGAAATATGTATTGATTTATATAATATACAGGGTGTGGCGTAAATAGTAGTCCAACCGTCAGGGTGTGATAGACCAGGTACCCCACTATAACATACTACAATATCATCCAAATTTACCCAAGGGTCTCAGAAAAAAAAAACTTTTTTTGAAAAATCGTCCCTTTTTTGTAAAGTTGCCTGTAGATTATAGGAAAACCGCTATTTCTGATTTCTGTTTTTTCTCTCTTAAAGCTAAATACATAAGCTATCAAAAAATAATATTGTTAATAGAATTCCACAACAAACGTTTGAAATAAATATAAGTTCATCTCAATTTTCTCTCTAATTTTCAGGTATCATGAAAATTGTTTAACGTTTTTTATAAAAAATATGTACTACACTGATGCTACCCAAACGTTTAAAAATATGTGATTTCAAAATGATACCATGTAAGGATTTCGCATAAACAGAAACTAGTAATTTTTACTGTTAAAGTTCAAAACGGGTTAAGAAAAATTACCAAAATCAACTTACATACATCACACTTATAATGTTTTTTTCATAGTAATAGTTCATAGTCGACATTATTATTATTTATTTAAAAACTTATAACGTAGATAGCGCCCGCGGCTCTACCCGCGTGGGATTTTATATTTTTGTGTTTTTGGATTTTTTTGTTTTTTTTTTATTTTGAATTTGGATGATATTGTAGTATGTTATAGTGGGAAACCTGTTCTATCACACCCTGACGGTTAAACCACTATTTACGCCACACCCTGTATATAAATTCTGATATGTATGTATAGTCTTTTTCTGGACAGCTCAGCAATCATGTAAACATGTCATGTGTTGACAGAAGTTGTCTATGATCATAGTGTTGTAACTAAACTGATTCTATGTATGTAAATAATACTTGAGTTATATCTAGTTCACCGTACATTCATTTACTTCGGTATATCAATCGCCAAATTCATCAAATCATGAAATTCGGTATATCAATATATATTATGTGCAATAATTTTTTTATATTAATTTAATTAAAGGATCTTTAAAAATAAGAAACTTTTAGAAAATTTAATAGTACATATAATCATTTATTTACAATAATATATTACTTTAGGACTGAATATTTTAACCATCCACCGTCAACCGTACCCAGTCTACCCTAACCTCCTAACCCCTGGCGTACTATACATAGTACATCAAAAGTAAAAAAATCTGACGAGATAGCTAATTAAAAAATTGCATTTTTTTTTCTGCTATAGCATGGTATGTGAACGTCTCTTTTAAAAAAAATACTACCACCTTCACCAAATTGACAATTTTTTTTCTAAGAAATACTTTCAACGCAGGTGTACGCCTCTTAGTTCGATACATAGTAAGTAATTCATAAAGATTCATTCTTCAGGATAATATTTTTAGATTGCAATGTGTTTTCTGTTGAATTATGAAGTATATGATAATATTTACGATGTATTTTGATTTTGGTTTCAATAGTTTTTTCACTACAAGGTCAAATATTTTGATGTCCTACATATAGTACAACAGGGGTCAAGTTACTGTTTTTTAACTGTTTTGATGTACTATGCAAAATACATCAGGTGCCAATGGTGTGATCGATGTTCATATTTTTTAGCTTAATTTTGACAATATTAGACGAATCCGAGCATGATTTTTCAGAAGATTCTGACTATGACCCTCTACATATCAAGAGAATAATTTTCTAGTTCATTATCATTATCAGATGTCGAATAAAATATTGAATCAGCTCCTCCGTTACCAGTACCAGTCCCTTCGCTTCATGGTCGCCTTCATGGCTCCTAAGCTCTTTTACAGAAACGTAAACCTAGCCATTTTTTATGTTATGGTAGATATTTCTCCACTAGAAAACTGCTAGATTAATAACATATTAAATTAAATTGCGTGACGTGAGGAATTCACGCTCGCCAAAAATTATCATGAAAAATTAAATAGTGTTATTGTGCTAACATTACTTTGAAGATTCTGATTACTAAGAAATTATTTCCGTAAATTTTTGTTTTTAGTTTCATTCTTTTTTGTATTTTTTTAACTTTTTAACTTATTTTATAGCAGTATACAAGCATTTTTTGAAATAAAGACTAAAATTTTCTTTCTTTTTTTACACTATTTCACAACTAAAGTACTACAGATAGAACATCAAATTAAATATTTAAGCTCAACAGACACCGAATGTACTATGTATAGTACATCAAGAAAACCCACTTTTCCAAGCTTACGATTTTTTTCAATATTTTTTCCATGGTTTTCATACCATACCTAACATCTACACTAAGTTTCATAAAAATCGGAAATATTTTATACCTTCAGAAGTTAGGAGGCTAAAGAATCTTTTTTTTTTCTTTTTATTCATATTTAAATGTTAATGGCGTTCGAAACATTAGATTCTTTTTTTAGCCTCTTTAATTACTTCTCCACAAGGTACTAAGCCTAACCGGATCCTTCTGACGATTTCTGGGTCGCACAAATACTTATTTAGTCCCAATTTTTTAAAAGTACTTCTGCGAAGAGTAGGCCTCGCGAGCGCCCAGGAAAAAGCAACCTGTGAGGAATTATATCCCTTATGATCCCATCATATATAACGGGGACCTTTTTCTCCCTTATTTTCCGCCCTATTAAAAAAACTTTCGACAAAAGTTGTATTTTTATCTTTTCGTAGATCAATGATTTTAAATCAATGAACATGTGTGCCAAGTTTGGAGAAAATTGGTTAACAAATGCGTCTTCTAGACCGAAGCTGACATGTACACACACATACGGACGAAAGCAAAATCGTCTATACTGTGGAATCGAAGACCCAAACTCAAAGTGCCTTTTCACACGTACCGGTAGCCGGGTAGCCGGTGCCGGGTAACCGGCGCGGCGGCGGCGGTGAATGCAAGCGGTTGGCGGACAAATCACGCCGGTACGTGTGAAAGCTATAGTACACGGCCATATACCCACCCTACCCGGCACCCGGCAACCGGTACTTGTGAAAAGGGGCAAAGACTCGCATCTCCATATATTCAATATACTCTGTGGACTAGCACTCTTCGCTCTCTGGGTCAATAAGTTATATTATTAAAGTAAGTACATTTTTTCGAACTGACAGATTGATAAAACAATGACCTCCTTTTAAAATCAATTGGCCAGTACAACAGTTTTACAACACTATGGCAAAGACAAACAAGTCTGAGAAAAAATAATTTAATGACAAGCAAAAATGACAGTCTTAAATTTTTACCATCCGAGTATTTTTCATGAAATTATTCTATAATCTAAAGGTTTATTAGTGTCGAAATGTCCGCATAAATCTAACTAGAGTTCCTTGAAACGACTATGATCAGGATTGATAATTAAATGTAAGTAATTATGGAGTAGTCGAGATCCAATTTCTTTGTTTACTATATTTTTTAAGTCTGTTGAATTCCACTATATATATATATATATATATATATGTATATATTTATATATGTACCTATACATTTATATATTTGTATATGTGTTTATTTATGTATATTTGTGTATTTGTTTGTATGTATTTACACATTCTTATTATATTTATCTAGCTATTGTATTGTACTTTGTATTCATTCAATGTACCACGTATTTTATAGTACCTAATAGGTACCTTCTTTCTATTAGAACACTAATGAAATATCTGCCCAGTTATAAACTTGATCTCTTACACTCATATCCATCCAAAGGGTTGCCTGGAAGAAATCGCACTTAGCGATAAGGCCGCCCATTGTACATTTTAAACTCTATATTCCATATACATGTATTTGTTAATTAGTGTACAATAAAGCATATTCTATTCTATTCTTTTGAAATACTCAATGGATATTAATAAATTTTTCAGCAATAGATTGAGTAATGCCAGAGGAAGGTTTATATTAATAACACGTACTTATTTTAATACAGAAAAGCCGAGGTAAAATGTAAACAAAGTTGCGCGGGTCAGCTAGCAATATCAATACAATAGACGACGCGAGTGAGACTTCCACATCTATGTATTTACTTCTAAATTTGACTTTCATTATTAACTATTAGTTAGGTAAGCAGTACATGCAAATATGTAAAAGTCAATGCCTAATTGTTTATAAACTTTAAACTTTATTATTACGAGAGCTTACCTGACTTGGACAGCCAACTTATTGATTTCGGAACTTCCCTTCTATTTGGAACGTATCATATTGCAGCGCAACTACAAAATTTAAAGAGATTCTCTGGTCTTTACACATACATCACAGATTACATCCCCATTTATTAATAACAATCATTCATTGCATTGCATTTTTTAACAAAATAAACAATCTCGCGCACAAACACACAACTAGCTTAGCTGACTGACAGGCGACAGCTGAAGCTGACACTGCTGACAGGCAAGCAAAATGTAGCAAACAAGACAGTGACAGCACAAGGTTTCGTGAGTGTCATAATGACAATTTGACACTGACTGACATCACGGTTTTTTTTTCTTAGTCTTGGGTTTTCTCGGCTTTAGAGTATGCCAAAGTCAAATAAAATTCCTAGCCGAAAATTAAATCCTTCTGCATTTCAGCGAAACGCTTTTACATTTGTGAGATGCGAACATACGAACGTTCGTACGTCCGCAATATTTGATCGAGTCACTATAACTCCCCCACGGTTTGAAGGATTCTGGCGTTGAAAATGAATAATTATTAGTCAAAATTCAAAAAAAATTGCGTGTACTTAGTGTACACACGTAAGAAGTGAAACTTCTTCATAAACTTAATTTTCACCTCACCTTAAATTAAGTCAAAAAGTCCAAAAGTCCAAAAGTCCAAAAGTCCAAAAGTCCAAAAGTCCAAAAGTCCAAAAGTCCAAAAGTCCAAAAGTCCAAAAGTCCAAAAGTCCAAAAGTCCAAAAGTCCAAAAGTCCAAAAGTCCAAAAGTCCAAAAGTCCAAAAGTCCAAAAATCCAAAGTCCAAAGTCCAAAAGTCCAAAAGTCCAAAAGTCCCAAAGTCCCAAAGTCCCAAGGTCTCAAGGTCCCAAAGTCCCAAAGTCCCAAAGTCCCAAAGTCCCAAAGTCCCAAAGCCCCAAAGTCCCAAAGTCCCAAAGTCCCAAAGTCCCAAAGTCCCAAAGTCCCAAAGTCCCAAAGTCCCAAAGGCCAAAAGTCCAAAAGTCCAAAAGTCCCAAAGTCCCAAAGTCCCAAACTCCCAAACTCCCAAACTCCCAAAGTCCCAAAGTCCCAAAGTCCCAAAGTCCCAGAGTCCTATGAGACTCTGAGGTTACGAGTGTGTACAGACATGCTCTCGTCGAGAGCCTTCTCGGCCGAGGCTCTCGGCGAGAGGCTCTCGACGAGTGTGTACAGCCGCCATGAGAATTTTTGTTTTGTGCTTATGAAGCTAGTATAAGTACGATTTTTAATTCGAGTCAGTAAAATTACATTTTCAGTGTGGCGGGTTTTTTGTCACAAATAAATAGTGATGTGGTTGAATCGAGTTTTACGATTAAAAGTTAGTCGAGATTATATTTTTTTATTCGATATCAAACAGTAATTAAATATTGCATAAAACCACCTATACCGTATTTTAACTCATTCAAATAATGTAGTAAACAAACAATTTGGACCTCGATTGCCCCATAATTATTTACACTAAAATATCAATTCCGATCATCACCACTTTTCAAGGAACCGTAGTTTGTCTTATACAAACATTTCACACCAATTTACCTTGAGATTAAGGGGCCCGTCCGTTAAATGCACGAAAAGACACTTTGGACTTAGGAAATATTTAAGAACTCGCTTCATTAAATGACACGTGTGACATGTTCAAAATAATTTACATTAGAAAAAACATCTCTGTAAATTATTAAAAATCATCGAAATAGCAAGAAACTTTTTTATAAGTACATAATTAATTAAACAACATTAATTCATTCATAAACAATAATAATAAAACCAATTAAAGGTTATATCATTACACTAAACTTAAAATAAAAACTCTTAAAATAAAAACTAACTAACTACCTATCAATATACAAATTGGGTCCCTTCCTACCTATGACGCAGGCAGCATTCCCACGCTGGATAGCTATGGAAAGCCTTTGCGCGAAATAGCTACCAGCGCGGGGATCACGCGTTTCTTCCCTCAGACGCTTACTCAGAGCCGTGAAAAGACCATGTGCACCGCGACACCGTGGACCCAGTGTCTCGACATCAAATGGAACGAATTCATATTGGCACCGAGACAACTATACTTGCCGATCTTTAACCACTCGCGAGCATTAGCCGGCCCACGGCTCTTTTGCTAGTAGCCGGGAGGTAGGACGCCGCAAGAGTGTCAGTGCAAGTGGCATTCCACACTAACGCACGTCCCATTCTCCAGGGTACTAAAGACATCCCGTCGGGTCGCTTACCATCCTCCCGTATAATTTGGGGTTCTAAAACCGCGGGGACATTAACGGTGATAAGTACATACTTATTATTTTAATTTTTTCAATAGATCATTCCTCTGTCGAAGTATAAAAACATGGAACGACCTGCTCGCACACGTGTTTCCCTCATCTGTGAGATCATGGAAACGTGTGCGGGAGGGAATCCCGGTTTCTCCAAGAGGAGCGTGAAGAGGAACATCACAGGGCCGCCAACTGGAGGACCACTGTCAGAAGTTCTTTTTTTCATTATTTTTAGTGACGTGTAGACTGAAAATCTATCTATCTAGGTGTAAAGTTCTCGAAAGTACAAATTAATCAAGCCCAAACACAAGGTAACTGCTGTATATCGTTAGGGAATTCTCTCTTCTGTCTTTCGTCTCCATCATCAGATCGACTTCAGATTTTCATTAAGTTGTACTACTTTAAAGCCCTTAATCGAAAAAATTACAAACGCCCTAGATGTCCCTGCAATTTTAAAAGTTCCCTTCGATTTCCCCAAGATGCCATCATCAGATCCTAACTTCCTTAAAATGGGACCACCTTGGGAGTACCTATCTATTTTCGAACGAAAAAATTTTTTTTCAAATCGATTAATAAACGACGGACGGAGTTATTCGCGAAAAATCATTTTTAAAAAATTATATACGGTCGAATTGAGTAACCTCCTTTTTTGAAGTCGGTTAAAAAATTATGTACGGTCGAATTGAGTAACCTTCTCCTTTTTGAAGTCGGTTAAAAACTACTTGAATTGTTTTACTTAATTTCTCTGAATCTTTTATTTTATTTAGCTCGCCATATTGACGTCGCCACCAGCCTGATGGAAAGAAGCCGTGGTGCATCTAGCGATTGGGGGCCACTTCTGATAGTGGTCCTCAAGTTGGCGGCCCTGTGATGTGCCTCTTCACGCTCCTCTTGAAGAACCCGGGATTGTAAGATGAGGGAAGCACGTGTGCGGGCAGATCGTTCCATGACGTGATCTTTTTTAACATTTTTTCCCAGCTTTTATAATAATGTTATAGTAAACAATTTTAATAAGCTGGTAAGGTCCATATTTCTCGAATTATTTAATCTATTACAAATTTACAATAAAAAAAAAAGCTTTCATACCTAATAAAATAAAGAATGACTAAAATGTCTAAGTCTATTGATTGTCGAACATCACTATTGTAGCGGGTCACCCTTTTTCGTATCAGTGACAGTTGCAATTGTCATTTTACTGACTCGAATTAAAAATCGTAGTTTTAGTTAGTACCTCATAGATTTATAATTGAGAGTAGCGAAAAATTCTAAATCTATGCTATACCTCATCTGAAGATTTGATTAGAAATCTATAAGGATGCATGTTTTGTTGGCCTTAGGTCTATTCTATTCTTAGACCATATAACACGGGACTAGCCTTTGCGAACCACCGCATACAAAAATATTCTGCCAGTTTTCATACAAATGAAGGGGAAAACACAAAGACAAATAAAATTTAATTGCAATTAAAAATGTATTAATCGACAAACGCGTAATGGCTGTTGTGTGTTAATTGTTATTGTACAGTCAACTACAATGTAATGTACTAGTTTAATCATATAAAATGATGTACTGATGTACAGGCTTTTCATAAAGCCAAAAGACCAAATGGTCATGTGCAATGGCAGAAAACAATGCTTAAGTAAGGCGCATCCTGTGGTTGGATGATCTAAGATTCTATTCTATTCTATTTTTTGGTTATGGCTTTCTGCCGGGGCCGATGCCAGCAACTTCGCCAAAATCAAACGTGTAATGGAGATTGCGTGTGCTTGTGGTTATGATAATAACCGATTTCGCAGTGATCTGAGTTGAGCCTGACGCGCTGGGATCTTGTTGAAGTTAGTGGGTGGGAACACTGCAACAAATATTACAAGACTATTTCCACATGGACACACACAAGTCACACAATTATATATATTATTTATAAGTACCTAGGGTCAAGTGTTCAACAATGAAACAGTGGTACACAATAAAACATAGTAATATTTCCAAAACGCGACGTTGGCAGTTAGTGCAATATATCGCGTAAGGACACTCAATAGATACCACCGGCGTATCCCAGTTTGCGGCGGCACCGCGTGAGAAAAGACGCGTCTGCGGCTCATTTTTACTATTTTCGTCAAAAATTGAAGTATTTCTGGCTATCTTTAAAGATTTTTCATTATTTAATGGTTAGGAATATTATATTTTTTATGATTATCCTGCATTCTACATGTTTTGTAGATTATTTTGGCATATTTCATTTGTTTCAAAGTTACAATTTTGTAAACATAAATTAAAAGTTAGTTAGATAAACCCTAGGTAGTCAACAATGAAACAGTTTAACAATGGACACAATGAAACACTGTTTTATAGATTTTTATTGGTTGACTAGCTGAGCCCGCAACTTCGTTTACGTCACATAAGGTGTATGAGAGGAAAGGTATTTCTTCATCAGAGTCATCAAGCAGCGTCTGAAACTGCCCTGTTTGCTTAATCATAAAAGAGCTTAATGATTAAGTCTATTTTAAAACAATTCAGTCCACGCCTTCGGCGCGGACTGAATTGTTTAAAAATAGTCTTAATCATTAAGCTCTTTTATGATTAAGCCAACACGCCAGTTTAGGTTCACTCACATTCAAAGAAACCCCTACAATTAAAATTTTCAAAACATCTGATTCTTAAAAGTGTTATAACTCTTTTATTTCTAAACCGATTTACATAAAACAAATGCTAAATGTTAACTGGAGCAAACCTCAACACAATAAAAAAAACCGCATTGCAATCGGTTGAGCGGTTACTGAGATTAGCGTGCACAACCGTACAGACAAACAGATATACAGATATACAGACATACAGACATACAGACAAACAGACAAAAATTCTAAAAATCATTGTTTTGGGTTCTATTGCGTTCATAAAGCCCCCCTATAATATTTTTTCTTATTTATCTTCCATGTACAGACAGCGACCTGTTACGATTTTATTATATGTATTGATATTGATATTGTGAAACCTTATCTATTAAAATTTGTTTTAATTTTAAGATGGCGCGTAACAAAGCTGTAAAAAGGACGAGGGGTGTATTGCTTACCAAATGGCAAAAATTAACAATATTCGATATTCTGTTAGCTGGGAAAATGGCTGGAATCGAATGTTTACGGTCTTATAAATCAGGGCATGCATAACTGTCATTAAAAAAGCCTGAAGCATGCAGCATGGCACGTCGTGCCACTGCATTTAACGTAGAAACGGACTGCTCTTTCTTTAATAACTACCTACATTAAACAAAATTTGAATTAGGCACAGTTTATTTATGGTGTTTCATTGTTGAATATATGGTGTTTCATTGTGTACGCCTATATGGACACAATGACACAAATCCCATTTCTTAGTTTTTATTTCTTTGTCGATTCAAATCACTTTATTTAAAAAAATCTATAAATGACATTCGATACCCAATCATATTGACTACATGCCTGTAAAATTATAGACTTCTATCAGCAAAAACATGAGATGTACGAGGTTATGAACTTTTAGTGTTTCATTGTTGAACACTTGACCCTACATAAATATATTGGGAATTTTCTATTAATGAGTTAAAACTTATAGGGTAGTATAACAATGGGGCATTATCTAATTACAGTTTGACTGTGTTACGATTGATAAATGATATCAAAATCGAAAATAGTTGTCGGGAAGGATATGTTAGTAGGGAGGCAAAGTTAATAGGAAGGGGAATCTTGAGTTTTTTTACTTGGGTATAGAAGTCGGGAGGGGAATTTCGTAAGGGACAATTAAAGAAGATATGGTCCAATGAACCCTCGTCCAGTCCACATTCACATATTGAAGAATCCCTTATATGGATTTTGTGTAGAAAGACAGGTGAGCAACAGTGTCCAATAAGTAGTCTGCAGACGACTGAAATGACTGGTTTGGGAGACTTTTTAAAATGGTAGAACCAGGGCTTCGGTGATATGTTGGGTTGTATAGAGTGGTAGAATTTGCCTTTCTCCCTGCTTGAGTTCGATCAATAGACTTGCCACGTAGACTGTAGGGTTTTCTGGGGGAGGCTCAGAAGATCGTATCCCTGGCAGACAAGATGTCTCAAGTCCGAGGAGGGTGCAGATACAGCCTCTTTAGCGAGGGAATCAGCGTATTCGTTGCCTCTGATACCGCAGTGGCTCGGGATCCAGACCAGTTGTACGGTTTTCTGATTCTGATGGCTTAAGAGCAGGCTTTTTTTAATATTCAAAATAAGGGAGCTGTGGAGTTTACATTTATGAGGATTTTATTCCAGAGCTTGAAGACTACTCAAGGAGTCTGTGAAGATAACTGCTTTTGAAATATTATGTGACTCTATGAATAAGCAGGCCTCGAGTGTGGCTACACATTCACCCGTAAACACCGAGGATTCTTTAGGGCACCTGAACTGCATTGCTATCCGGGAATTTTGGAAGAATACTGCAGCACCAGTATGGCCCTCTCTGGACAGCTTTGATGCGTCAGTAAAAAAGTATTGAAAATCTTTCCAATGTCTATCTACCAGCGCATTGAATGTGGGACCTGCTGACTCAGATGTCTTGTCAAGTCCGATGTTATATATTATCTGAGGTTTGAAGCATAGCACCTCATAACTATGAGAGAAGAGTGGGAGCCTGTCAAATTTTGCAATAGAAGATTCTAAGTTTTGTAAGGACCTAAAAGATTGAAGGATTAAGGGAACTTCTTTTTTTTTCCAGTATATAGAATTCCGGTTACAGAGGAGATTTAGGGATTCAAGGTTTGGCAACAAGGGGTGGGATTTTTGGGAGCACAGACGGTTGACGAAGCGGTCCGCTAAGTACTTCCGTCTCAGTGCCATAGGGGGTTCCGTACACAGCACTTGCAATGCATTTATAGGGGACGACTTCATACATCCAGAGATCATCCGGAGGCATGAGGCTTGGATCTTGTCCAGCCCGGCCAGTGCCCCTTTATTGCATGGGATCAGTAAGAATGACCCGTAGTCCATTACACTACGAATGAGTGCATTGTATATCAGTCTCATAGTAAATGGGTGGGCACCCCACCAAACCCCCGCAAGGGCCTTTAACATGGGGGTAATTCGCTCACACTTCTGAACTTGGTGGCAAAGATGGTGGCGACCCGTCAATTTTGAATCCAAGTATACTCCAAGGAACTTCACTTTGGAGGATACAGGAATACTATGCCCCTGGATATGCAGCTGGATACGAGGGATTGTTCTTTTACGGGAGAAGATTACCACTGAACTCTTGGGTGCAGACAGATTCAGTCCGTGGTCAAGTAGCCACTCATTTAGCGAGTCCAGGGAGATGGAGAGTGAGTCAGCAGCATCTGTAATGGAGGGATTCGAGACATATAACGCCAGATCGTCCGCGTATTGTAAAATATGACAGTTGCTGTTAAGACATGATCCAATGTCTGCTGTATACAGATTATATAGCATGGGGCTTAAGACCGAGCCTTGTGGTAGACCTGTCCAAATTTTACGACACTCGAATTCCTCACCCTGGACTCTCAAAACCAGGGACCGGGACATGAGCATCTCGCACACGCACTGTATCAACCTCGCCGGTAGTCTCAACTCTTGCAATTTCTGCTTGAGAATAGGGAGGAGGACGCTGTCGTAAGCGGATGAAACGTCGAGGAAGGTTGCCACGACTGACTGGTTGTGTGAGAAGGCAATTCTGACATCAGTTACAAGTGTACCCACACTGTCCATAGTGCTAAGGCCCTTTCTGAATCCAAACTGAGACCCGGGAAGGATCCCGCGGGATTCAACAACGAACTCTAGCCGGGTTTTTATTAGGTGTTCCAAGATCTTAGTGAGGACTGAAGAAAGGGCGATTGGCCTGTAGCCGTTTGGATCGTCACTAGCTTTTCCCGGCTTTAAGACCGGGATAACTATTTGTGTCTTCCATGGGTCCGGGATCCAGCCATTGATGAAGCAGTGGTTGATGATGTTCAGGAAATAGCTTCGCGTCGTAGTGCCTGCATGAGTGAGGAATGAGTATGGAATTCCGTCTATGCCTGGTGCAGAGTCCTTAACATGCTTAAGCACCATGTCCAGCTCCACCATGGAGAATGGTAGGTCGAAGGGGTCCCGTGAGGAATTCACGGGAATCTGATGGCACTCAGCGCTTGTGGGGACATAGGAAGGGGCAATTTTGTTAAAAAAAAGCTCTGCTGTCTCACGGGTCATTGGAGAGCGTAAAGAAGGTGAGCATCCCGCTCTGAATTTGTTGATATTTCTCCAGACAACAGAGGGAGGGGTTCTGGGAGCAAGCCCAGAGCAGAATGTGACCCAGCCTGCACGTTTCTTGCGGCGTAACAACTTTCTAGTCTTGGCTTGAACCCGTTTATAATTAAGCAAGTTTTGCACATTCATAGCCCGGTCATATTGTTTTTCGGCATCCTTCCTCTCTCTAATTGCAATAGTGCATTCGTGGTCCCACCATGGTGGGGATGGTATTTTACCTCGGGCAGAGTTTTTAATTGGGAAGCTGGTTACCGCACAGGAGGTGATAGCCTTGGTAAAGTTCTCTAGGCATTCCTGCACATGGCTGCGACTGCTGTTTTCTGAATTTTGGGAATCTAAAGTGGGTAGGGTGGGGATTTTACTATCTAATTGAGCTGCAAATGTGTCCCAATCAGGATTAGATAAATTAAATTTAAGGAGAGGGGGGGAACTTTTTTCTAAATATGTCTTATCTGTAAGGTATACCTGGATTGGGTAGTGGTCACTGCCATGTGTCAGGTTTGTAGTTACCCAGCAGGCAGAGGAGGCAATGTCAGTGGTACAGAATGTAAGGTCCACACAGCTTGTATTTTGGCCAGGGAGGTTTCTTCGGGTAGGGCTACCATCATTAAGGATGCACAAATTGAGATCATCCAGGATCTCAACCAAACCTACTCCAAAGGCATCGCAGCGGTTTGAACCCCACCTGTAGTGATGGCCATTGAAATCACCCATTACTAACATAGGGCCCTGAATGTTCTGGAAAGTATGCCTGAGGATAGAGAGAAAGTTTTGATGTGGGTGCGCAATATAAACAGAAACTATTGTAATGCCTTCCACCTTTGCAGCAACCATATTCACACCCTGGTCCGGTGAGGACAAGGGCATAGCGTGTAGGGGAACTCTACTATTGATGACTAAGGCTGTTCCTCCATAGCCATCAGATCTATCTGCTCTGAGGATGTTGTAGTGCGGGATATTAAAACTAAGGTTTGACGTTAACCATGTCTCTGCAATGGAACACGCAATGGGATTATATTTATTAATAAGATATATGAGGTCGTGTTTTTTATGATACACGCTCCTAACATTCCATTGTAGGTAGCTTAGGCGTGGAGCCATTTTTAAGTAGGTTTAAAAGGGTGCTAAGTGTGTTGGCAACGTTGGACGGTGGGTTGTTTGAAGAAATGTAGGAGGATATAATTTGGATCAAGACTTCTAAAATGGGGATAATAGTGTCAAAAAGTTGTGGCTGAGGGTTAGTTATGGCACAGCCATTGGGTTGTGAAGATTGGGGGGAAGAAACAATGTTATGATGGGCAGTTTTGTCATAAGAAGGACGGAGAGGGACATGCACTCTCGGTTTTAAGTAGACAGTTTTGCGGTAGGACTGAGTGGTGGTATTTTTAACAACATTAGCATATGAGCTTGTAGGGACTGGAGGTATCGCCTTACTAGCTTCCGCATATGATACCACTTTCTCAGCCATTGTTGTCTTAATAGCTCTCTGTCTGGTATACTCCGGGCACATCTTGCTATTTGCAAAATGGGTACCAGAGCACAGCACACAGAAGGCTTCTTCTTCCGAAATGTAACAACTAAGGGCAGCATGGTCATGTCCACACTTGAAGCACCTGGGATTAGACCTACACAATGATTCAACGTGGCCATACCTGCAACACTTACGGCACTGTATGGTTGGGAATATATATTGTTGAACTGGTAGAGAGGTATAACAACAATATATCCTCTGAGGGAGGGTTTGTCCATCAAAAGTGACCACACAGGTTTCTGTGGGTCTCCACTCTGTAGCTCCATCTCGGGTCACTTTTCGGTTGATTCGCCTTATTTTTAGAACTTGACCACAACCCTGTGGAACAGACATGTACGACTTTGCTTCATCTTCAGACATGTCTGTAGGGACACCTTGGACTACACCCATGCGGGTGGTCTGGTAGGATGGAATACGGGCATCAAGTTAGTTCGGTATTAACATTGAATGGTTGAGGAAGGAATTGGCATCTTGGTAGGAGGCAAACTCTACAGAAACTCGGTTCCGACCAACTTTTTTAACGCCGTCTTTAACTATGTTGATGACGTTAAACTTGGACAGCAATAAACCAAAGCTAACAGGGTGGATAGAGGCACCTGAGTTTGCTTGGGATTCAATATGTGAGACATGGACTACAAAAGGTCCTTGATCCCCGGGGGTGTATTGGGAACGACCTACTTGGTTCCTCTGCTGCTTGGGAGGGCGATTAGATAGTGTTTCGTCATCAACTCGGCGTTTCCGAGAGGATTCCAAGACACTGCAAGATATATCGGCAAATTGGGAAAGTTGATTTGTAGAAGGGATAGTCGTAGAGGGGAATAAGGGGGGAGAGGAAAAGGTGGGAGTCTCAGGAGTTGTTGGATGGGGAGGGTCGGGGGGCTTTTCCTTATCCATAGTCACTTAAACACATAAGAAACAACACAAGACAGAACAATACCTTAACCAGAACAACACACAAGCTTTTGGATGTTAGAAACAAGTCAAGATTTGTCACAATTCACACAGAAACACTGAATTTTCCAAAAACGATCAAGACACACGAGGTTACCAAACACACGCCGACTTCGGCCTTATGTCAACTTCATAAGAAATTACTTGTGTCAAATCAAATTTGACATTGTCAATTTTGACATTGTGTCTTTTAGGTTATGTTGTCGTGCTTGTGGTTTATTTATTCTGAGTGAAAAACATTATTATTGTGGGATATAAAAATGTCTATAGTGAAATTAAAGGTTATAAGTCGTAATCCCGATGAGTATTTACGTGCTACGAAACGAGATATCCACAAACGTGAGTTAAATTTGTCTTGTTTTGATAGCTACAAAATGATTGTTGAATTCCTGTTTGTTAAACACTTTTACGCGAGCCTGATGGCCCATTTTATACTCTGAAGCTATCACCTATACCTATACCTCGCCTATCATTCAAGAATGAAGGGAGTAAATATCAGAATAAATGTCCCCAGTAAATATTACCATGCCATCTATGGCGACTGTCCTACAGGTGTTCCGCATTCTCACAAATATGAAAGCGCCGTAGATAGCTTCTCCTCATAGACCTTTCACACATAGCAGGTTTATTTCTGACATGTACCTCGTGCCTTCGTCGCGTAAGTACCAGTTTTCTCTGCCCTATATGTAATAGGTTAATAGTTTCTAATCCCTTTACAACACTAAACTTCTCTTCTTGTAACTCTCAACCTCAGTTCTAACTAACCTAACTGGAATTTCTAGGTTACAAGTGGCATCCAATTCTCTTTTCGTAACCATCTAGCTCAGCTCAGATTTTCATTTATGTGGTGCAGAAATTTATGCTTTGACAGTTTCTTCAGAGCTTTGTCTATCCCAAATCATAGTCCTCTCAGCCGAGAGATGAACCCATTGCTTATGCACAGCAGTGAATGATGTGGGCCTCCTCAAAGATCACCATGTTTGATGTTTGGTGTTGAGCAGTATTCAGTATTGAAACCTTAATCAAAAAGTAACCCTTGTCTACTAACTACAGATATTATGACTGCCTCTGCCTCTCTACTGCTTGACTGCCTCTGTGGCGCAGTCGGTAGCGATACCGGCTGCGGCGTTGGAGGTCGTGGGTTCGATTCCCACCGGAGGCAAATATTTGTGTGACCCGTAAATGTTTGTCTCAAGAGTCTGGGTGTTTCTATGTATAATATGTATGTATTTAAAAAAGTAATATCGTGTATATATATATATATATACCTACTAATATATATGTATATACTAATATCCGTGGTCTGATACCCATAACACAAGCAGGTTATTCCTAGCTTACTTTGGGTTGAGATAGTGTTGCGTTGTGTGAAATGTCTGTGAATATTTATTTATTTATGGGGTGCCATCTATTCATATATTACTACTGATTGCGTATCATATAAAAATGAGGTCCTTGTAATAACACTTTGTAAAATTTTCCAGTTCCCAGAAACTATGATCCAAGTTTACATCCCTTTGAAGGACCTCGTGAATATGTTCGCGCTATGAATGCAGTCAAACTCGAAAGAGTTTTTGCTAAGCCTTTTATCGGCAGTCTAGACGGACATCGAGATGGTGTCTCTAGTCTGGGAAAGCATCCAAGTCGTCTTGCAGTTTTAGCCAGTGGAGCATTTGATGGAGAAATTCGCATTTGGGATTTATCTGTAAGAAAATGTACAAGAAATTTTGTGGCACATGAAGGCTGGGTTCGCGCACTGTGCTATACTCCTGCTGGAGACATGTTTACTAGTGTTGGTGACGATAAAACTATAAAGACATGGAAGAGTGAAGTAGTGTCACCTGAAGATGAAGAGCCTGTAAATACACTTTTAAGTATGTCAGTAGTGACAGGTATAACTCATCATAGAAGTAAGCCTTTGTTTGCTACATGTGGTGAACATTGCCAGTTATGGGAAAAGACCAGAAATGAACCTGTGAAAGTGTTCAAATGGGGAGTAGACAGTCTTCACCATGTTTCATTTAATCAGGTACCCACTTTTTATTTGAAATATACAAATATTTTAAAATATTTATGTAGGTAAACATCCCACTCTGAATCTCCCTGAACGGGAAGAACTCCGAAACTATGTCTTCAACAGTAATATTATGAAGTTGAAAAGTTTATGTGGGTACTTATTCCCGGGATAAAAAGTAAAGCTTAAGTATGTGTTATTCCAGGCTATAATCTATCCCTGTACTAAATTTCCGCCAGATCATAGTTATTTTACTTCTGAGCCCCTGACAGATTATTTTCTGTGAATTGGTATTGCAGTAAAGTCACCCTATGAGTGCCAGTTTAACACATTTTACTGCAAATTAGTGTCTAATTATGTGCGTGAGGACATCCATACGACAAAGAACCGCGAGTTTGGCTATTTAAAAGTTATTAATATTTTTCAGGTAGAACAAAATCTACTTGCATCTTGTGCAAGTGACAGAAGTATTATTCTATATGACTGTCGTGAAAATGGTCCTTTGAGAAAAGTTGTGATGGAATTGAGATCAAATGCCTTGTCCTGGAACCCAATGGAAGCTTTCATATTCACTGTTGCTAATGAGGATTACAAGTAGGTAGCGATTTTATACTTGCCCACGAGCTTGTTTGTCTTCAACACTACTCGCTAAAAAAGTCTATCCAACCGTTTATTTTACTTTTGACAGAGAACGTAACTGTTACTTTATTCGTAAAAGGGAGCTTTGAAGTACGCGGTAAAAGAAATATATAAACTGCTGAATCATATTTATCTACGTTCATTATTACCCGTCAAAGAAACAAAAGTAAAATCAATCATCAATCAATATCAATACATTTAATAAAATCGTAACAGGTTGCTGTCTGTCCATTGAAGACATATAAGAAAAAAAATTAAATGGGGGCTTTATGGACGTGATAGAACAATAAACAATGATTTTTAGAACTTTTTCTGTTTGTCAGTACGTTTGTGCACGCTAATCTCAGCAACCGCTGAACCGATTGCAATGCGGTTTACTTTAATGCGTTGCAGTTTGCTCTACTTATTTAGTTTTTGTTTCATGTCAATCGAATCATAAATAAAAAAGTTATATCAATCTAAAGAATCACACATAAAAGCAACGTACGAAGTCATGGGCAACAGCTAGTTAAATAATAAAATCAAAAGTAAAATAAACGGTTGGACAGACTATACTTTATTATAGCATGTGCATTTTTTTTACCATTCCTCGGTGCCTCAACCGATATCTGATGATGATATTATTAATACTGACAGTGTCTGGTCAGATTTAAGCGCGTTATGCAAAAACATTGACTTTAGACATGTCAGATATTGATCAGAGATTATATTATTATTAACACTGTCAAGTGTCAGCTAATTGGGTTTTAATATCTCTACATCGTCATAGATTATCAGGCGGCTGATATTGTAACGTTAAAACATAGATTCGCCTTTTCTGGTAGTTAAAAACGTGGTGTTTGGAACCTACTTACCTTCTCAAATAATAGTTCCCGCCTGATGAAGTCATGAAAACCTCCAATTAACTATGAGTGCCAAAAAGATCGTTAATAACGGCCCTCAAGTTGACAGCACTAAGAACTATCGTCCTATCATGGACAAAATCTTCGCCTCTTTATTGCTCCGATTACGGACCTGCAGAAGGCGTTTATTTGTGCTTTCCGAGACATGAACTGGTGGACATTATGGTTTCAGGGGTATCCAGGACTTATTTTGACATCATCTGAATGATGTCGCGGAGCGTAGTTTTGCGTTTTGAGAGCGTAGTTTTTCGTCAGAACATGTGTTCCGAAACGCGAAACTCCGCCCACTTTTCTATTTAGTATGGTGTTAGACGTGTCAAATAAACGTTAGTTGCCACTACCCTAAAATACACAAACGCCTTATTTCATTAAGAACGATATGATTACTTACCCAAATTGTTTTACTTATTGCAGTTTATACACGTTCGATGTCCGAAAACTAAAGCAACCAATCAACATTCACATGGGACACACATCTGCCGTTATTGATATAGACTATGCACCAACTGGCCGAGAGTTCGTTGCTGGTAGTTACGACAAAACTGTTAGAATATTTGAGAGCCTTAAAGGAAACTCTAGAGATGTATATCATACAAAGAGAATGCAACGGCTCACATGTGTGAAATGGACTTTAGATAACAAATATATTCTGTCAGGATCTGATGAAATGAATATTAGAATGTGGAAAGCAAGAGCGTCGGAAAAACTTGGTGTGGTAAGTAGTATTATTGGTGTTTCATTAATAGTGTTAATTTAAATCATACACACCTTGTGAAATAGTTTTCCATGAATTTCAGTTTACCAGAGCCATAGTGATGAAACTCTAAACTAGTTGTCAAATCACCCTGTGTTAGTCCTCTGAGTGGCAAGTGCGAGTTTTTGCGTGAGCCTGTCGACATTCACGGCGCGCTAATTCGTATGGAATCGACACCCTGCCACCTAGCTGTAAACGCGGGAACTTGTCTCGATTCCATACAAATCTGCGATAAAGCGCTCACCCGTGAATGTCGACAGGCGCACGCCGAAACTCGCGCTTGCCACTCTGATAGTGTCGTAAGATTGTGAAAAGCCATCGTAGTTGAGGGTAGACTGTCTAGGCCTGGACTGAGTAATTCCCGTGAACGTGGACCCATTACTGACCCAACTATGCTTATGATTTAGTTACGGCAATATTAAAAGTTATGACTGCTAGCATTATTAAAATTGTTAAATATTTTCAGCTGAAACCCCGTGAGAGAAGCGCACTAAATTACTCAGAAGCATTGAAGGAGAAATTCGCAAACCACCCACAAGTAAAACGCATTGCGAGACACAGACACGTTCCTAAACACATAATGAACGCACAGAAGGAAATTGGAACTATCAAAAAGAAGATCAAGCGGAAAGAGGGCAACAGGCGTGTTCATAGCAAACCCGGTGCAGTACCTTTCGTGCCTGAGCGACAAAAACACGTTGTTAAAGAGGATGAATGAAAAACTTGTTCCTTTTTTAAATTGTTTCATTTCGTACAATAATAATACATTTTATAACATTTTTAGTTGAGGCTGTTGGTACATTTTATTCATTCAAGTATAAAAACAGATCTATTTTTTTTAAGTACAGAAAATTATGAAAGCCAGTATCATTGATATATTTGGTTATCGATGTACACACAATGCTTTATATTGGCTCTAAACAGACGCAGAGCATTTCAACTGCAAGCTAACTGAAAACATTGTAGTATGGCAACAGTAATGTTGAGTTGATACAACTGCATTCGAGACTGCTAACCGACCTCTGAATTGCAATCCCACTGTAAGCACTGTAAGACGTTGTACTAGGCGAACGACAAATGTGGCAACGCGACGCGAAAATATCGTCCACAATGTTGCGCTTAAACGATACTCTCTGTAAGTATGGTTCCCATAGCGTCGTGTCGCTACATTTCGCTTCCCGTCGCTCACCTAGGATTTGATCTGTCTATTGTGCCTACAGCGAGTGATTGGTCTGTCTCAATGCAGGTGTATCAACATAATGCAGGTGTATCAACATAATGCATGTATTCAGTGCAGTACTATTGCAATCCGCCTGTTTAGATACTCTATGATGGGCCGGGTACAAGCGCGTAGGTTTATAATGTAGGTTGACTTTACCTACTTTGGTCTTTCTGCTTATAGTCGAGCTGATAACTCTCAAGCCCATGTACTATACGATGCTGAAGACCCAATAAAATGGGTAGAGTAGGGTTAACCGACGCTGTATTTGTATCCATTACAAAAGTAATCCAATACAAACGGGTACAGCCCTCGAGGCACATTTCGAAACAAAGACAAGTAGGTACACCATACTAGTTCCCCAAATAACGGAAAGACTAGACTGAACGAAGGCACATGGGGTTTCCCTAATGAATAGGGAAAATCCTAACTTAACAAGATAAAGGCTTAGGCCATTTGAAACGATCTTAAAGGGCACTTAGATGACATTCCAGGTTTGATTATGTTATCAACCGTCATATTTCTGTACAACATACCTTTTGCATCAAATAACACTGATTGCACAGGCAACCTAACAATTACAACAAATTATTTTTGTACCTAGGCAACAAGGCAACTCGACTGACTCAATGAGGGTAGATTTTTTTGTAACAAATTCTGACTAGGTACCTAAGTAACAACTGCGACCCACTCGAACTGAAATTGTTGCTCAAATAATATTAAATTGTGAAATCAGTGTTTTTTGTTGAATTCTTTATATATATTTTTTTGGATTTACAGTTAAACACTCCACTTTTTAACACAAAATTATTACCTACAATGTTATTTTTAACATACCTATCTATTGAGTTAGTACGTAGTATGATGGATCATGGGTCAAATCTTAGAACCTAAATAACAACCACTTCTAGATGTCCATTTGGACTCTATATTATAAATAAACTATAGAAAAATACAATTTATTAATGACTTAAGTAACATATTTAAAATTACTAATGCATCCCAGAGACGATCAGTGACGTCAGGTCTGACGTCACATCGATTTCAGATCGTATGACAGTAGCGCCACAAAATAATAAGGTACAGAAAGCAATCTCATGTATGTACTTTTTTTTTCAACCCTACCCTCGGCTTCGCACACTCCAGTATCGAAATGACTATGAAAATCCTTTGACCTCGTGTCCGTGAAATTCAGTGAGCTGTGTCTATTATTTTGTGGTAGCGCCAAGGGTGCGCGACTTTGTTTGCACGTGAGACTTGTCAAGTCACTTAATCGTCTCCTGAACGCAGAATTCTACAGCAGTTACAAATCTCTAGTCAACCGGCTTGGTTTATTGGTCTGCTGCTTATCCGATTGGGCACAGTCATCGTTCGGATGTCCAATCTGTAACGATAATCCGAATATAAATAACTTTCTATACTAATATTATGAAGTTGTGGAGTTTGGATTGAAAAAAATCTTAGTTCGATGGTCCGTTTATTTAGGAAGGTTAATAGCACCTAGGCCGAGACGAACAGGAGAAGAGCAGCAATGTACACGCGACGGGAAACATGCTGATTCAAACAAAGGTGCTTCTGTCAGCTGGTAGCTAATTGGCTTTGCAGAGGATAGTGGTAAGATTTACTTAGGTATTGTCAACTCAGGTATAAGTAGGGTCAATACAAAAAATACGCACGAGACAACTTTTCTCTGCTTTTGATAAACTTTCTTTTGTACTACTTACAGTGGGCGTACACTGGGCGACAGTCGCGGCGACTTGTCGCCCAGTGTGCACCTGCATCGGGCGACTTTTCGCCGGTGTGTCGGCGACAGACTTCGTGCAAAAAGCTGTCGCTCGGCGATTGTCATCGTGTCGCCGAGTCGCGGCGACAGCCGACATGTCGCTTAAAACAAAATGTATGTACTTTGGCGCTCAGTCTGTCATGTCGCCCAGCGTGCGCCTACTGTAAGGTAGAAGACAAGCTTACGGTACGGCCCACCGGAAGGTTGGTTACCGTAGTCTATGGACGTTTGTAACACCAGAGGCGCTACTCACGCGCTGCCGACCCGGGCGCTGGTAATAATAATAAGGCCCTAACTAAGCAGGTTTTGTAATAGGGCCCTAACTATTCCCAGTTTGAGCATAGTGGTCTTGATCATAAAATTGTCAGTTGTTTGGCTGCAGATTCTAACACAGGAAGCGAGCTTTGGAAGTGAGTTTTCATTTTCGATGTGATCCCATAAAACTACGATTGATGATCATCTATCGTAAAACTGTGATAGATGTCAGTAGGTACAATCGTTTAAATGCCTTCATTGGTGACGACTCGTACATTTCACAGCGAAGTCAGTAACGATTCATTCTTTGTTCATTTTTTTCAAGACCAACGATTATAGTCGCTTTTTTCGTGAATCGCTCCTTGTGGATCTCTCAATGTCTGATTTTTATAAGGACTTTTCTATAAAAACCCATAGGTAATAGTTCTGTTATCTTAACCTTAAGAGGGTTTATCACCCAGCGCGGACAAAATTGAAAAAGTATCAAGTGGAGTTGAGCACACTCAAAGTATTCGAAGATTACGATAATACCTGACTGGGAACGCGGGAAATAAAGTGATACCTCCTCCCCCTGGAAGGCCTCGGCCGGTACTAATTTCTCGCGGCCCGTGCATCGAGTTTGAGGACTCTTTTTATTACGTTATTATAGATATGTTTAAAGAGGTTTCTAGAATATTACTGATGTATTCAATTGGTGATATCATGATCAGTCTGTAAATGTAAAAAGATCACCATTTTGTAAACTAGAAGTGTACCAAAAGTCGTGATGAAGTTCATCAAAGTACGACGTTTTTTGGAAACTTTATTTGTCATGTTTTAGTGATAAGAAATATATTTCGGTATAATTTTCTTAGGCGGATTTAAAGAAGACAATACGAAGATACTTATAGCAGCTTTAATTTCTGTGTACATCAATAAATTTTATACCACCCGATTGGCAAAGATGCCTTGTTTCGTGAATTTCTTCAAACGAGGTGTGTAAACACTGTTTTTAATAAAAACCTAGTTATGCCACGTTTATTTTGATTAGAACAATTTTTAGACAAGGAAATATATTACTCTTACACATTAATCATACTTACTAAACATTGGTAGTTTCTTCAGAAACAAACGTCTCAAACGCGTGAAATCATGTATTTGGGTGTTAACCCTCTTAATAAAGGTCGTAAACAACGGATGACATTCAACTTCAACTTTTGGCGGAGGACCACGTCCAACTTCCGGCATTTGTGGAGGGGTCAACAAATGACATTAAAATACATGAGTAAATTAAACGAGTGGGTTGTTTAAAAGATTTATTTAGACAGATAAAAATTGACATATATTTCACTAAAAGAATATAATATTTCTTAAAGCGACTTGAAAATCAAGCAAAAATTTAAGAAAATATTTTTCTAACTATCATAATACTTAACATTTTAATACAAATAGATTCAATTGAATTCGTGCAACTGGCCATAGCCATTCCGAATAAAATTTAGGTACTAGTAGTCATTAGTTAAAATACACTGCAATAGGCTCACTATCTATTACGTGAAACAAAAAATTAAGGTAAAATGTAGACTATGCTCCTGCTTACACCTTCGGGGATAAAGGCGTGCATATATGTATAACTTTTCATGTTACCTGAGCAAAAATAGAATTACCGTCCAGAGACAGTTTTAGCAATCGATGTTGAGATCCAAAAATACCTGCTCTTAAAGCAAAAATATATTCCTTATTACAATAATGTACTTAATATTTTAATACAAATAGATTCAATCAACTCGTGCAACTGGTCATAGCCATTCAGAACAATTAGAAGGTACTACTGGTGACACAAGTCATTATAAAACTACAAACACATCGATCAATAATATCTAGATACCGGGTCGAGAACAAAATCAAAGCGAAAAACCACAAAATATTAAGTACAGAAGGCAATCTACATACAAAGTGCTTCCAGGCTACGCACATATTGCTAAGCTAGTTCACAGACACCAGGTCAAATGATTTTCGAAGTAATTTCGATACTGGTTTGTGCGCGAGTGTGCGTAGCCGAGGGTAGATTCGAAAAAGAAAATACAACCATGAGATTGAGTTCTGTACCTTACTATTTTGTGGAAAACCTGTCCCCGTGTTGATATGTAGGTATATAGCAATCTTAATAAAATAGGCCAAATAGTATTGGGCTAATATTAAAACCTAATTTGTAGTACCGTAATTTTATTCAAATATTGACATTTTGTTTAATATAACTTATTATTAACGTAAATATCGAAAGAAAGACACTGCATTCGAAACTTTGCACTTTCGATAGTAATTTTTAGTTCTTAAATGCGCATTGCAAGACGCTTTATATTGACATTGCGTGGACCGAACTAAATCAACAAATAAAAAAATAAGCGCAGCCAAAAGTGCGCTGATATAATATAGCGACACGGATTTATGCGTCCACACGATATCTAGTGGTATGGTTGATCGAAGATTAAAAATAACTCATTCGGCCGCCACCGTAACCGTGCTTTGTAACCAGTTACCTACCTCAGAAGAAATTGTCATCTTCATACTTATAGAACTCGGGACTTCACGCGAAATGCACGTTGCAGCGCCCGTGGTCGCGGTATTCCAACCGCGACCACGAGCGCTGCAACTTGCCCGAAACGTCGGTGTATAAAATGTAAGTAAATGTATTTCGCGTGAAGTTCCGAGTTCTATAAGTATGAGTGTAAAAAACGATAGTTTAAAAATAAAATTGTCATCTTGTCGTAACCAAGTTACGAACAACTGTATCTACAGCGAATTTAATAATATTAAAAACTAGCGGACGTCACGCGGTTTCACCCGCGTAGTTCCCGTTCCCGTGGGAATACGGGAATAAAATATAGCCTATGTTACCCGCAAAGAGTGTAGCTTTCCAACAGTGAAAGAATTTTTCAAATCGGTCCAGTAGTTCCGGAGCCTATTCGTTACAAACAAACAAACAAACAAACAAACAAACAAACAAACAAAAAAACAAATCTTTCCTCTTTATAATATTAGTATAGATAAATGAAGACAGTTAAAATCGACAAAAATATGTTTTGTCGAACGTTAGTTTTACCGAACTGCAATCTTCTAAAAAATAATAATTATTATTATTTTTGTAAAACTAATGAAAATTGATAATACAAATGAAAATCAAAAGGTGGCTACGCAGAGGCAATAAACATCTTCGTTTAAAATTCGATTACGAGGCACGATGACAATTCTTTAGATAACTGGGTACAAAAAACGGATATGATGAAATCAAACCACCACATCTAAACCGTCCACTGACAGTTTTACAATTAAGTTTGAGATCAAAAATATATTTCTCTTATGTTACTATCTTAGCAATAAAACATTTTTTACTTTACAGCCATAACAATAGACTGAAATGATAGAGTGCCACTGCGCTCACATATGCATGCATGCACATATGTCACAGCACTCTGAGCCTCATGTAATTATGAGCGGGCAATACATCCATTTTCTGTGCAAATAGGCAAACACTGCGATCGTACCACTATGGGCCCCTACATACAGATCACTATACCACAATCTAATATGTATTTGCTTCATGTAACATGCCAGTAAGTTTTACATGGTAGGGAAACCCTTAATGCTCAATGAGTTTAAGAGTTTCGAGCGTCGCGGAAATCTATCACAATTGGTAGATTAGATGGTAGGAAATAGTCCTGTAGTCACCACTTATACCGTATTTATTAAAAAAAAAGTTTATTCTTTCACGACACGAAATGAAACCAGGTTGTCAGTAAAATGACAATCGTTAAGCCAAGTTGAAGTTCATGGGCGGCCTGAAAAATTTCAACTGCGTGACGTCACGATCTGTACATTTCAACACGGCAATAGGCCCACCACCTATTACGTGGGACATAAAAGTATTAGGTGAAATGTGGGCGTATACTATGTCTCTGCCAACGCCTTCGGGATTATAAGCGTGATGATATGTATGTATAAGTGACATGGTTTAGTGATATGTATGTAGACCGCTGTATTGCCACGGAAACGCCTCGTGTGGCATCTAACTTTAAAGCGAGGCTATAGGGTGCGTTGCCGAACTTGCGATCTTAAAAGAATTGACTTGACTCATGGAGGTTTGACGTATACCGTCCCATTCGCATTCGGTCCCATTCGCATTCAGTCCCATCTGCATTCGGTCCCATTCGCATTAGGTTTTGGTATTCTTACATGGCTAACTTTTTATCTTTGAAATGTAGTGTGAAGAGCGAGGCCTCCTAACACAGGTATTACTATTTAAAGGGAGTGCCCCAACCACAAATGTAATTAGCATTTAAGAGATGAAAATAAATGATTATTGAATGGGTCCCATTCGCATAATGTCCCATTCGCAAAATGGTCACACTCAGATTTACCATTTCTATTCAGTCAATGACAATGACGATGATGGATAGGTTAGGTTAGAAGGCTGAAGCTGCGGTTCCACAAATAGAAACGGTATATCTGAGTGTGACCATTTTGCGATTGGGACCTATTGCGAATGGGACCGAATGCGAATGGGACCGAATGCGAATGGGACCGAATGCGAATGGGACTGAACGCGAATAGGACCAAATGCGAATGGGACCATTATTGAATTCGTGACAAAATGCGAATGGGACGGTATGCGTCAAACCCACTCATAGGCGTTGCGATCCTATTATAGCACTCTAAACTTTGAAAATTTATCACAGTGAGTGTATCGCATCATGTGTCCTCACATGTTTTATAATATCATGCATACACGCCGAACTTATAGTAGTTTAGTAATAGATCGGCAATATTTATAATGTTTAGGATTAATTTATTTATAAGTACAACTCTCTGTATAATTGTATAAGTAATTAAGTAAACCTATGTAAAGGCAAATTTACTCCACAACTACACTCGTCTGCGGAGGCCTTCGACAAGTGGGCGGCCTCTCGGCAATGGAATCAGCGGGGGCATGGGCCGAGGACTGAGGCGATGTACGTGTTTAAAAGGCTTGTATCCTCGTCTGGAAATTTTATTACAAGCTGTCATGTTTTTGATGTCCGTTCTGTAAAGATAATCCAAATTTTAAACCAATTTTATATTAGGCCAAAATAAAATATGATAAGTAATACTGTTAAATGCAAAGGTGTGATGTCAATGATTGCCAGGCACTCAATTCTCAAGCATAGTATAATGTAAACACGAAAATTTGCAGGTCAAACGTCATTCGTATCATTTTTAGAAACGGCAAAACATGAGATGAAAGACGTCACCATTAAATTTTCGAAAAAGTTTTTAAGGTTTGAAGTGATAGCCAGGGCGAATTTACGAAAGCGACACGTTAATGCAAACAAAAAACAATAAAAAACTAAATGTACACTAAAAGCAATTAATTCAGAGGCAGTAGATGCCCTATAATAAGACGCACTAAAGAGTTTTAGAAAATATTTACAAGTCAGTATCCAGAATAAATACTATGTTTATACATATACAGCGTGTAACATTCGGAGCGGTCAGTATGTGCAACACTGTAAATATAAGAGACTAGCTGACCCGCGCAACTTCGTTTGCGCCACATAAGAAAGAGTATTATCTGTTCCCGTCGCGTTGCGTTTACTCCCGTAGCGTCTCGTCGTTAATATTCAATACTACGTGAGAGAGAGAGAGAAAGGTTTCTCGTCGCGTGTATTCCCGTCGCATTATTTTTAAGAACAATTTCGTTTATGAAAGAGGTATCCCCGAGGCATTATTGTGGAAAAAAATTGATTGCCATTAAAATGGCTATTGTGCACCAACCCAAAGATAGACACATGCTATCGCGCAATTTTTTTAGAACTTTTTTTAAGAGAAACAATTTTGTAGTACATATTTTTTACATAACTATAAATATTTACGCAGCACACGAAACTAAGCTCTCAAAAGGAATAACTTTTCCCCCGTTTTTGAAACATTTACTATTACTGCTCCGCTCCTATTCGTTGTAGCGTGATGTTATATAGCCTATGACACTCCACAATAACGTAGCTTTCTATTGGTGAAAGAATTTTCAAAATCGATTCAGTAGATCCCGAGATTACCCCTTACAATTTAACAAACACACAAACTTTACTTCTTTATAATATTAGTATAGATACAAAGATCTGTTCTAAGAAACCATGTCATCGATTTTAAAGAAAATAAGAACTGCATACTTAGGTTTGAAAAAAATCTGTTGCACAGCTCGGGAATCGAACCCGGTCATTTTGAAAAATAAAACTTATTATTTCTATTTGAATATCGATTGTCTAGCTAGGTCATATTAATTAGTAAATGTTACTGTGGAACATTGTATCTGAAATAAACAGAATGCATTGTATTTCATGTTCTTTAATTTAATTAACTACCTACATATTCGAAGCGCAAACCATTTTTTATGCAACGTTCATCTTGTTTATGTTAATGATTATATTATAGTGGTGAATTCGCATTGAAATGGACTCTTTGGCTGCTTTTAGGTCCACAATATTATAGAAGCTTGTTTTCTAAAGTTCATTCTAAACACAGCTCCACAAGAAGTAGTCTAGCGGATTTAAATTAGGCGACTCTTCGGTCCATTTGACAGGGCCATATGCTCCATTTTGGGGGGAAGTGATAATTTAAAAAGTCGCAAGCTATTTGACTATTGAGGCCGGCCGATGCAAAATGCAATATCAAGAACATTACTTAAAAGAATTAACCGTTTCATAGAAAAAAAAAATGGCTTCACTTCGAAGATGTACTTAAGTACTTACCTACCTAATTAAATTAAAAAGCAAGAAATACAATGCATTCTATTTATATTAGTTATCATGTTTCATACTAATATTAACTCCGTATGAACTACACAATCGATATTGAATTAGAAATAATGTAAGTTTTATTTTTCAAAACGACCGAGTTCGATTCCCGGACAGTGCACGAGATTTTTAAAAAATCCAAGTATGCAGTTCTTATTTTCTCTAAAATCGATGACATGGTTCCTAAGAACAGATCTTTGTATCTCTTATATTTACAGACTTTTCCATACTGACCTTTCCGAATGTGACACCCGGTATACGTCGTATAGTTTACATTACTAAGTGTCTAAAATTTATTTTCCACCACATGAACATGTTTGACTTTTGGTTCTATGAATAATATCAAAGCGAAATAAAGATGTAGCTATTTTTTACCCGATGGTGGAGGCGCGAAATAGTGTAAGTTAAAAGCTTTTTAAATTTTGTCAGATAGAGAAGACTATCTGACAAAACCACGGCGATAAAAATGGGTAATTTTTTAGTGTCATATTTTCTTTATTATTTGCCAAAAAACAAGAAAGCGATTGAGACATGTTTATAGCCATTATCTCGATTTTATAACATTAAAAAGATTCTTCTAGAGGCGTTATTCAGAAAAAAAGGCGAATATGTTTGTATGGAAAAAGCGATGATCATGTCTCATGTCAAGGCTTTAGGTGCATGTAGCTACATAATTGTTCTAACAAATATGTGCTGCACTTCTCTTTGTACAGTCAACTACAAAGAGATGTATCTAGTTTAATCTTACAAAATGATGTATACCTACCTGCGATGCAATGAACTAACCAGAGATTGTAACAAACATGGTCTCCATCGAATTTGAAAGTAACATGTATGCGCGTAAAGAGCAATAATTTTATATTGGGAGGCATAATTATTGCTTTACAGTACTTGTATAAGTATGTTCATCGTTGTTTAAATTCTGTAGCACAAGTTTAATTTGAATTGAAAGTTTATTTTAAAGAGCAATAATTATGTACCCCCAATACATAATATTGCTCTTTACACGCAGACATGTTATGTCGAATTCGGTGGATACCATGTTTGTCACAATCTTTGGTTAGGTCATGGTGGCACTCGCAGGCATACATCATTTTGTAAGATTTAATTAGATACAACTCTTCGTAGTTGACTGTACCAATGATGTGTAGTGCGTATGAATAGGCTTTAAATAGTGCAAATTATAAATGTACAGCTACATAACGACACAAACATATACAAACGCTACAGAATGTTCGATTTTCGTATACTTACCGTTTAGTATACGGCCTTGCTGGAAAGTTTTTTATTGCATTGATTTTAGTAATCAAATTTTTTTAATATTGAACATAAAAATTGACAATTTATTCCGTTCAAAATGCTCGTGTTAGTTAAATAGTTTTCAAAAGGGTTTATACTGAAACACTCTACTAAATTTACACTTTAAAAGTCTGGTATACGCTTTATTCGTAGGGTCTTTTGGGGTCACTAGAATCGATTGCTGTCTGATGTTTTAATCCTATACGTTTGCACCAAAACCTGTGTCCATTGCCCAGTACATGGCTCTACTTGAAGGTGAGAAGCACCTTTATACCTTATTTTGATGATTACACTTATAAAATAAACATAGAAAGTTTCAAAACTTACATGATGTGCTGTGGCAGGTCACTTTGATCGAGCTTGTGTTCCACTACAGATAAAATACATAAAGTTTTGAGAGAAGGCGACATCTCAAGGAGGTGAAGATCGTTTTTGTCTACGAGGCGTTCTGGGTTAACAGTTCCGTTATTGTTAACAGGAAGTTTTCTATAATGCGTTTGGCAGGGGCTGCAAAAGAGGAACACATATTACATTAAGATATAAGCACAAATTAGGGATAGTACAGATAGAAACCTCATGTATGTACTTTTTTTTCACACCTACCCTCTGCTACACACACTCGCGCACAAATCAGTATCGAAAAGTCGGTTGAGGAGCACCTGACCTCGTGTCTGTAAATGACTTGTCTATGTGTGCGAAGTGTCTGTAAATGAGTTGTCTATGTGTGCGTAGCCTCAGCGAATTTAGTATGTAGGTTTCTATCTGTACTATCTCTAATTTGTGATATAAATCCGGCGAGGAATTAGTCTCCGTGCTTTGGAAGGCTCGTTAAGCTTTCGGTCCCGGTTGTCAATAAATAACATTCGTTAATTTGAAGGCCTTTTTTTTAACGTGAGGAAAATTCTACATGGATGCTATATATACTCTTACAGATGCTATGCTATGCTATGATATACTCTTACAGACTAAAAACCACACGTTCTCTACCTAATGCATACGGATAGGAGTTGACCCCAGGATTCCCAACAAGTTGAAAGCCTTACAGATGGCTGAAAAATTTTCAACAGGATGTCACAACTTGCGCTTGGTCGACGGCAGCTTCTCATGTTGCAAACTAAACGTACATAGGCTACGTAACCATGAGGTGGGTTTAAAGCTTATCTGCCACGTGAGTATAAATGATGACTCACGCTACACCGTGCCGGGCCCGAGCCGAGTGTCGGCCGTAGCTCGGATCCGGCACGGTCAACTAATATTACATACATGTTGTATGAACACACTCACGCTATACCGAGCGGCAACCGAGTGACGGCCGAGCAACGGACAACGTCAACGCTCGGAAATAACTCGGTCCCGCCTCGGCTCGGACCCGGCACGGTGTAGCGTGAGTCATCTATACTAATATTATAAAGAAGTAGTTTGTGTGTTTGTTAAATTGTAAGGGATACTCTCGGGATCTACTGAACCAATTTTAAAAATTCTTTCACCAATAGAAAGCTACGTTATTATGGAGTGTCATAGGCTCCTATTCCTATAGCATCACGCTACAAGGAATAGGAGCGGAGCAGTAACGGGGGAAAAGTTATTCCTTTTGAGAGCTTCGTTGCGTGTGCTGCCTAAATATTTATAGTTATGTAAAAAATTTGTACTACAAAATTGTTTCTCTTAAAAAAGTTCTAAAAAAATTGCGCGATAGCATGTGTTTATCTTTGGGTTGGTGCACGCACAATAACCATTTTAAAGGCAATTAATTTTTTTCTACAATAATGCCACGGGATACCTCTTTCATAAAGAAAATGTTCTTAAAAAGAATGCTACGGGAATACACGCGACGAGAAACCTTTCTCTCTGTCTCTCTCTCTCTCTCTCTCACGTAGTATTGATTGTTAACGACGAGACGCTACGGGAGTAAACGTGAAATGTGACGGACACAAGTAATACTCTCTCTTATGTGGCGCAAACGAAGTTGCGCGGGTCAGCTAGTCCTTTATAAAACTTGACATTCTGGGAACTTGACATTTTGGGAATTTGACATTCTGGACTGGAAGGAACAATAGTTATTTAAATGTATTGCCATCATGCTGCACCCGGGCAATCCCGTAAGAACGATAAGGATAGCTGCTGCTCAGATTTTATAACAATCTTGTAATTTTGAAGAAATCATGTGATGCCGCAGTATAAAAATCACAAAATACGAGTATTTATCTACTAGCTAAATATTTGGACCTTCTCACTCGTCGTCTAGCCTAAATAAAGCTTCTATAAACGTTCGAAGCTATCCAGTTCCTCTCTGCAACCTTTTTCCAGGTCGCCGGTCCATCTCGTGGAGGTTAGTCCTATCCCACGTTTATTATCTATACTAATATTATAAAGAGGAAAGATTTGTTTTTTGTTTGTTTGTTTGTAACGCCCATTCGTTACTACCTACTTCGAAACTACTGAACCGATTTGAAAAATTCTTTCACTGTTGGGAAGCTACACTCTTTGCGATGAACATAGGCTATATTTTATTCCTGTATTCCCACGGGAACGGGAACTACGCGAGTGAAATCGCGTGACGTCCGCTAGTAAAATTTAAAATAAATTCAACTTACCTCGTGCCACCAAATAAATAAACTGTGTCTTTATAAACTACACAAGCTTGACGCCGCCTTTTGCACGGAACATTACCGGGTATATGGATGTATTCCCAAATATTATCTATCATAGAGTACCTATACAGATCATTGAAATGTGCTAATGTGTTTCCGTTGTACCCTCCAAAGATATACATGTGGTCTTTGTGCACCCCTGAAATAAAGTGAAAGCTTAGTGCTCGTTTAAGGAGACGCGGCGCTTCGAGCGGCGCGGCCCGCCAGGCGGGCCGCCAGAAACACAAACGTATGGAAATGTTCAGAGCGTTCAAGGAGAAGCGTTTTTGCAAGCGTTTGTTTGAGTTGTAGCTGCCACAGCGGCGAGTGTCGTCGCGTCGGAAGCGGCAATTGAAGCGACGGGTGATGCCGCGGAGGACGCGGCGGGTAAACCAGCGAGTCTCGCAATGGAGGAACGCGGCGGATGAAGCTGCGGGTGACGCCGCGAAGGACGCTTCAAGGAAGGGGTGGGAGATGTGCGGGGTATGCGTTAGGTAGGAATGTCGGGCAATATCGTTCATTGAAAATATCGATATTAAAATAAAAATATTTATCAAAATAAAATATCGATATTTTATTTTGAAAATGTAATCGATGTTTATAACCCTCTGGAGCAGAACGTCATGAAAGCAAAATATTACGTACGCAAAATAAACGATATATTACGTACGCAAAATAAACGATACACTTATGAAAGATTGGCGTTCAATTCCATACGTCGAACTCGAACATTTCCATACGTTTCAGGGTGGCGTTCTATCTCCTCTTTTATTCTGTATCTTCATCAACTCGGCTACGAGTCTTATTTCCAGTAACTTCCATCTCTACGCTGACGACTTGCAGCTGTACCGACGTTTTTCGGCCACTGACGCCCCATTTGGCATATCGTGCATTAACCGCGACTTAGACGAAGCGACTGGGCTAATTCGGTCGGACTGCGCATCAACCCTCTGAAGTCGCAAGCCATCGTCATTAGCAGTAAGTATCAAACTGGCAATATGCCGGTGTCTGAACTGGATCCAGTTCTTTTGGCCGATATTCAGATACCCTACGCAGACACTGTGAAGAACCTGGGAGTGATCATGGACACCACGCTATCCTGGAGTGCCCATATTAGTGACGTCAGCAAGAAAGTGCACTTCTCCTTTCATTCGTTGAAGTGCCTCCAGAGCCTCTTACCCTTGAGGACGAAAATTAGTCTTGCTCTAACTATTATTCAGCCCATTATTGACTACGCCGACGCCTGCTATTTAGACGCCACTGAGGAGCTTCTGGATAAACTTGAGAGGTTGCAAAATTTGTGTATACGCTTTATATTCAATCTTAGAAAGTTCGATCATGTTTCTCACTTTCGCAAAGAACTCAAGTGACTCCCAATCCGCCTTCGCCGTAACACTCGAATCCTCTGCCTCCTTTACAATATCCTTTATAATCCATCTTCACCTCCCTATCTAAAGGAAAGGTTCTCTTTTGTTCGTTCTCCTGATGCTCTCTGCAGATCTCACCTACGCTCAAATCTTAAATTTCCTTCTCACAAAACCGGTTTTTATTCATCCTCTTTCACCGTGCATGCAGTCAGACTATGGAACTCACTTCCGCCTTGTATAAGGGACAGTAAAACTATCACCACTTTTAAAAAGCAAGTACGTGGACACTTTATTTTTTATTTATTTTTTGTTGCCGTTACGGATTTTTAGTTTTTGAATAATTTAATTTACTTTTTATATATTTGAATATTTTGTTGATTCAATGTGAAAAAAATTTAAATTTCAACCTTATTGTTCTACAACTTTAATTTGTGTTGATTATTGAGAACTTACCATTGTTTATTTTAATATTTTGAACCTGTTATAATTTGATTGTTCTAAAACTTTAATTTGTGTTGATTATGTAAGTACTTACTATTTCTGTTGTTTATTATTAATGAATAAAACTTGATATGGTATTTATTTTATAAAAAAATAAATGTCAAATTAGGAAAAAATCGATTAATTTAAAAAAAATGATTATTTTCTTGAGAAAAATCGATAATTTACCAATCAATTTTTCATGCTAAAGAAAAAATCGATTAACTAAAAATCGTTTTTTTATGTACAATGTCACATCCCTATGTCGCACTGAACGACGCCGTATATGAAGCTGCGTGCAACGCGGCGGATGCAGCGCCGAGTGAAGCTGCGTGCCACGCGGCGGACGCAGCGGCGAGAGAAGCCACGCCACGCGCGTCGCTCGACGCCCCGCGTGTCCTTAAACGAGCTCCTACATTTCTATATGTTTGATTTTGCGCGTGACGCTACGCGGGCCGCTTCATGCGCCGCCTGACTATAAACGGTCAAATCGCTTTACGCGCCGCTGCAAGCCACGCCGTACGCGACGCTTGACGCCCCGCGTCTCCTTGAACGAGCCCTTAGATTAATTTTTTCACAAAGTTCGACTACCCTCAACAAGCAATGAACCCAAGACTTAATATCGAAATTGTTTGTTTGAAATCAGTCTGTTCCAGCCTTACTGTGTGGCAGGTCTTTGTCGCATCGTTGTATTAAATCATTTCAATTCGCTGCGAATCAGATTCCTAGAGACACATTGAGGGACAAGTATTTTTGATTTAGTTGGATATTACCATGGCTTAAACTGGCAACTGATTTAAGACTCCCATAAGCTTGCCGTTACAACATTAGCGGTGTGGGGATGTAAAGATGCTGTCTGCCACATCGGGGATAAAACCGTGATTGTATTGTATGTGTGACATATTTACAACAGTTGCGAAGTTTTTTAGATGTAACGAATTAACGATAATCTACAGACAATACCTATTCTTGGAAACAAAAACAAGTCAAAAAACATTGCAATAGATTATTATCTGGTGAAGTTAATAACCGATCAGAAGTCATCTACCTAAATTGTTTGATAAGATTTTTTGCAATGAACTAATTGACCGAATACAAGCGCTGTGAATGAACTTGGTAGATAGAAGATTATTGTAAACAAATTGGCGTCCGCCGTTCGTCCCGCGTGGAATTTAATTCCCGTTCCCTCTATTTAATACTTATTACCGGGATAAAAAGTAGCCTATAAGTTATTCCAGACTTTATCTCTGTACCAAGTTTCAGCCAGATTTTTTATTTTTATTTATTTAAAAGCAAGAAATAGTGTGATAAGAGAAAAATGTGGTTTAATAGAAGATAGAAAAAGGGATGCTTAGATGGTTTGGACACGTGGAAAGAATGGATTAGAATAGAGTGACAAAGCAGATTTATGAGGCGAGAATGATTGGGCAAACTGGTAGGGGTCGACCTCGGCGTACGCATGCCGATCAAATCAGAGACCTTCTGGAAAAAGGCAAGGTCGAGAGTACCTTTAACCGGCGAGCGTGTATGAAAACAATAATGAAAGTAGAAAAAGCGAAAGTTGTATGCCAGGATCGTAGCAAGTGGAAAGCCATAGTCTCTGCTTACCCCGATGGGAGACGAGCGTAATTATATGTATGTATGTAAAAACAGGTTACACATTTTACAAAGTAAACATGTTGCCAAACTGCAAAAGCAGTTTTGATCGGTTCAGCCTTTAAAGCCTGAAAGATTAATAAACATTCAGACACACTCAAAACCTCTGTAGCCTTTATAATATTAGTAAGATATATATACATATATGATCACTCCATTTATACCCGAAGGGGTAGGCAGAGGCATATTGTATGCCCACATTTCACCTTTTAAGGTTTTGTCCCACGTTATAGGTGGTAAGCTATATTGCTGTGTTGATACGGTCAGGCACAGATTATGACTGTTGAAAATTTTCAAGACGCCCATAAAGGCCTTCAACTTGGCTTAACAACTGCCATTTTACTGGCAACCGGGACCAACGGCTTAACGTGCCATCCGAAGCACGGAAACGCTCGTAAATAAATGTGACAAAGTGGTGACGTGACGGTCACCCATCCATAACCGGGCACAGTAAATGTCGCTTACTGCAGTGATCGTTTACAGAACACTGAGTCCGCGGGGCCACAAGCGCTTCTTTCTTTTAAGATATACCTAATAATATTGGGTATAAAGTAGGTACAATAGCACTTAGGTTAATGCACTTGCACTTGACACTGGAAATGCAGGGTCTTATCAATCAAGGCAGTCTTCCACACAATCTCTGAATCATAATGTAGCCGATGTTTTAATAGAAAACAAAATCGACTTAATTAGCGGCTTAATTAGGTGATAGCGGCAATTGTTTTAACATCGAGGTCGAAACGTAAAGGAACAGAAAGGCACCGATAACTTTAATCTTTCTTATAGGTATTTAAAACTGAATCTGTGAAATGTATGTACGCGCATATTATAACTTCAGAACAGCTCGTTAATAATGTTTTATTTTTGTGTTAGTTATAGCCAGGACACGGTTTGTATAAAAAAAAAATCGTATCTTTTATCTTATATCGGGTCAGTTTGCTATTGCGAAAAGTTCGCCGGGTCAGCGGCTAGTCTATACTAATATTCTAAAGAGGAAAGATTTGACTGTTTGTTTGCATCAAATAGGCTCCGGTACTACTGGACCGATTTGAAAAATTCTTTCACTGTTGGGAAGCTATACTCTTTGCGGTGAACATAGGCTATCAATTTATTCCCATATTCCCACGGGAACGGGAACTACGCGGGTGAAACCGCGTGACGTCCGCTAGTAATTAATAAAATAGTGTAGAGGCATCAGCGCCGCCACGACTCACGTGATATACAGGGTGGAAACACTGAATGGGCCCTGGAGGAGGACTGTATACTTTAAATCGTTTAGTTGCTTGGCAGACCGTGCCTTTTGAAGAACTGAAACGTACTTGTAGAAAAAAAAAAAGTATTAGTTTTAAAATATTACTCGATGGCTTGGCTGCTAGACATCACAGCAGCAGTGGCACCTTCAAATGATTATGCAGCCAGTTTCTTGCAGGTCTTTTTTTGTTTTCTCTGTGTGGCTATTTTGTGATTGTTGTTGTTTTTTTTAAAATGTTTAATTGTTTTTAGGTACTTTGTTTTGAGTCGCGCTGTTTAGTACGCGTGCGTGACGTCCCTTATAGGCGTCATCTGAAAATCAGCGCTGCCTAACATTTAACTGTTAGTGCAGCAATAGCTGAGATGACGACCTTTTCGGGCACGCACATTGTACCCATACTATTTTTGTTTTTCTTTATGTTGTTTGTTTTACATATTGTGCGTGCCGAATAAAGCATTTATTTAGATATTTATTTATTTTTTATTTATTTACTTGAAATAAATATCACGTGAGTCAATACTGAGTAAGCGGAGACTGGAAAGAACTGCATAATACCAACGTAAAGTTGGCATTTGGGAAAGAGGCTTCGAAATTTCGTGAGATCCACAAAAAAGCCACCGCAAGTAATAAAATGGGTGTGACTGCAGAAACAAAAAACATAAGATATATATTATAAAATGAATACAAACTTACAAGCTGAATGACTACGTCGTGGTTCAGGCCATGTACCTCCAGGAGTTAAAGTTACCCACGTTTCAGAAACAACGTCCAAATAATAAACTTGAGGGCAATATACTTCTTCCTGTGAATTGTATGGGCTGTTCAAATCTCCTCGTCCACCATATATATACATTTTATTGTCATAACCAACTGCAGTATGGAAATCACGGTGTGATGGCGGTGTACCACTGGCATGAACAAATTTCCACTCCATAGTATCCAGATTCAGGCAATGTACTTCTTGAGAATATTGATCGGTGAGATATTCAAATCCTCCAAAAATATACATATTGTTTTTTATAAGGCACGCAGAGTGTCCATCTTTGGCATATGGCACCATGCCGGTAACTGCTGGGGTACTCCATTCTAATGTTTTAGTGTCAAAACAAGCTAGTGTCTCACATGCTACAGCATTATTTCTTCCGCCCCACATATACACCTGAAAAAAGATACCAATTTTAAAAACTTTCGGACAAGTGGAAAAATGTTATTTTTAAACTATCACAGTTTTTTACCTGAAAAAAGATACCAATTTTAAAAACTTTCGGACAAGTGGAAAAATGTTATTTTTAAACTATCACAGTTTTTTACACTAATACTTATTTATAGAACTCGGAACTTCACTCGAAATATTTTTACTTACATACGCGGCTGGACTCACGCTGCAACGTGCCCGAAACGTCGGTGTATGTAAGTAAAAGTATATCGCGTGAAGTCCCGAGTTCTATAGGTATAAGTTTGAAAATATTCCCATCATTTACAGTTCCTCTCCATCATAAAGAGATTCGTCTTTTGGATTTGTTTATTTGTAATGGCTAATTTCTCTGATACCACTGATCTAAACTAAACGTTACTTTTCGTCATAGAAAGCCCACTCATTCTGAAATAACCTTAAGCATATCATATTAATACACCAATATTAACTTTTCTTAACTATACCAGTAGGCTGGGAACCAAAATCAGGAAGAATATAACTGAAAACGAAGTTTCTTGGTTTTCAGTTATATTATTGGAATGTCAAGGCTGGAATCAATAATGAAAATATATGAATAAACACAATTGTTTCGTTACAGTTAATGTAAGCGTAATATATTATGTAACCAAGTTATGCAAATTTACACTAGCGCTTCATGAAATAAACAGTCATTATATTTATGTTATTCAATACAAACTTTACCAGAATACCCTGTATGTTATTTCTGTTAAGCAGGTATAGAATTCGCATGATATCTTGATGATATCACTAGAGACATGGTTCATCACAAGCACCTATTGGTTTAGGCATAGTGTATCACCCGATCAATATACTTGGTACAAATGAAACAGTTACCACATCCTTCTAGAATGTCTTAGACTGGCAGCATACAGAAGTAGCTGGTACCATCCAAGTGTCTGCTTCCTGGAAGAACTGGGAGGGCAACATCTACACCACAACCTCCAACGCAAAAAAGGCGCAAATAAGGCATTGAATGTCACATTTATAAGAACATACAGCTGATAAAGAAATTGGAAACATCTTCAACCCCAGGTTTTTAAGCAGACTGTGAAGATGTACAAAATTGGACCGCCAATTCGCTAGATATTGGAAGGCTCTGCATTAAAATATAGAAAAAAAAAGTCTGTCTCGAATACCTACTAATTTTGAATGTTTGAAAAAGAAAGACTTAAAACAATTATAATCAGCAAAGCTGAATAGGTCAAGTAAGAATGCTTTGTAGATAAAATGAACTTGGGGATGTAAAAACCAACAGCTGTCTGAAGAGCTGTCATTATCAGTCAACAGAATTTTTTATCATGTTTTGACTGAAACTGTGACCACGTTGTTTGTGATTGTTTTTATTAATACCTTATCAATTGCGCAACAGAATTTACTAAGAAATTCAGCCAGTTGTAATGAATTTACCCAAAATACAGTGTGTGGTGTATGGAATGAACCTACAAGCATTCTTGGTATATTACTAGTTTTAACTGTGATGTGAATATTGTTTCTTTCAACTCAATATAGTCCTGTCAGGAAGACCCTTCCATTTTAAAAACACATTATGATATTATCTCTGCATTAATATTCATCAAATTGCTTCAGTGATCTAGGTGACCAGAGAATAATTATACAAACTAATTATTAAATCTATTACATTAATTAGATCACAATAGATCAATAATGGTCACAGGTCAAACTAGCTAATAGGCTAGAAAAGCCACTCTCTTAAATAATAATCAAGTTAATTAGGTTTTGTGTGGCATGAATATTTTTACAACTCATATCAGTAGCGTTAGGTCACTACTAATATAAATTCGGATAATGAGAGAGTGTGACATGAGGGGCGAACCTATCTGCTTGCCAGATGATATCTAAATAACGTGGGATGACCTCATTGAAGTTTAAATGAAATTGTTTAATCACAATACACAATAATACACCTCCCAACCTTTTAAAGATCTGAAGAAATTATCATTTATGGGCTGCATTAATATCACTTTTATATTATTGGTTTTTATCATCGTGGGATCCTGACCATAACAAATTGATATAATATTTAATGCTTTGGTTATAATCATAAGAAACTAGGTATAAAACTCTTTTGTATATTCATTTCTTTAACTCCTGTTTGTACAGCTTCAGAAAGGTTGTAACGCCTCATCTGTTAAGCACGGATCCATGCACGCAATTAACCCGGAAACATCATAAGGAGGGCCCACGTGGTAAACGAAGGAGCAGTTAACTAGAACATATTATCCAAAGCAGTATTGACAGGATCTTGATTAATCTGGTTATACAATTGGAGGGATTACAGGTGAGTGCTGATGCATCTTAATGTGGCCACCCTACATCCAAATTGGGATCTCAAGTTGTTATCTTAAGTCCCAAACATGAATAGTGTTCTCCTCTTTACCCTGCTGTGAACCCAGAACCTTCACAATGCAGGCATGTGCGTGAACAACACTGCAAGTTAGTGATCATACATAAACCAGTGTTGTAAATAATGCTTGGCACCAAAAAATAAAGTAGGTAAGTAAATTTGTTTCTATCGAAATTTATATTGGAAATGAATTCACCACACCACGCAGGTGCTATAGTCTAGCCATAACTGCTGTGCACTCTTCATCAACTGTCTAGGTATTTCAAAAGAATATCGAGATCTGTAGATTACATTTTTATGAACTAGGTAATAAGATTGTACAAATAATATATTTTTATAATTAATTGCACGTGTACTCATGATCTTTTGTCTCCGGCTCCCATCTCACCGCGCATACCTCAGAGAGTGCACAGCAGTTATGGCCAGACTATAGTCTCTGTTTTTTAAACACACATGTAGGTTAAGCTGTTCCCCTCTTTACCCTGCTGTGAATCCGGAACCGGCACAATGCAGGCATGTGCATGAACAACACTGCAAGTTAGTGGTAGTGCATAAACCAGTGTTGTAAATAATTATGTTTGGTACCAAAAAATAAAGTAAATTGGTTTCTATTGAAATCTGTAATCGAAATGAATTCGCCACCTGGTGACTGAGCCATGCAGGTGCTAGTCTTTGTTTTTTAAACACACATGTAGGTGTAAGCTGCGTTCAAGTGTACTGAAAGCGCTCTTATTGCAAAGGTTATGAGTGGCATGGACTTTTATAAAAAAATGTTAACAAGCGATTTGTTATGCTTACCTTGTCACCGTATGCTATTGTAGTATGTCCATATCTTTGGAAAGGAACCGCGTCAGATTTTTTATAAATTACCGTAGTCCATCGTAGTGTGTCTGTATTCAAAACATGAACAGGTATAGATTCCCAATCCTTGTATTCCTCGAGAGAGCAGTATCCTCCAAAGGAATATATTTTGTTGCCAATGCGCGCTGCCGCATGATTGACTCTCATCGGCCCTCCTTCGATATGCGCTGTCCATTTCATATTACTGAGTGTATTCCAAAAATCTTTTACTTTTGTAATCGGTATACAAATGAATCCACGGACGTTTATCGACACGACAGCCTCAGACAAAATACGAATAATAATAATCTCTTCTTCTTCTTCTTCTTTTAATGAATGGCCCTCCGTTTATTAACGATTTTGCCAGTCTCCAGTAAAATAAATAGATACAAATTAAATCAGTAAAAAATGGCGATACGCCTCAATCAATAATAATCTCATGTGACAAGATGGTGACCGACACTGACAAATGACAATCACTACTTTTTTTATTCGTTCGTTCCACATGGAACAAGCTAATGTCAGAAACAATGCTGCCTACTAGTCACTGGTAAGATTTTACATTATACATTTTCACCTTAGTAAGAAACGAAATAGGTACCTACAAATAAATTATTCATATTGTGAGGAAACAACACACCAATGATTACTTTACAGAGACTTTACAGTTTTATTCGCTTACTCTTGGACCAATAAATATAACGGACCATCCATAAAACTTAGCTCGAGAGCAAAAGAGAAAGCAAATTGTGTACTCAAATGTCAGTATTTTGAATCGTCGAATCCTGTGAAATCCTATGGCGGCTGTATGTTATTCATAATATTCAATAATCTATAGTGATCTTACGATTAAAATAGAAAATTTTATATTTTCAACTAGTGAATAGGATATTACAAAACGCAATTATACGAAGAAAGACTCAATTGACAGGTCATTTATGACTTCGTTCATTGCATTTTTGCCGTACATATTTTGCCAATTGGATGGAAAATTTCACTGAAAGTTCAACTTATAACGTAGGTTATGCATTTTTCTTTAATAATACCTACCTAAACCTATAGTTTTACTCGGCAAAAAGTCAAAAAATCTACTGTATCTTTTTAGACTTGGAAAAGGCATACGATAGAGTGGTGAGAAATGAAATGTGTACAACACTTTCCAGGTATGGAGTGAACGGGACCTTGATACGAACACTGAAATGTCTTGTATGAAGTCTCCAGTGCTTGTGTCAGGATAAAAGGAGCTTGCATGGACTTTTTTCACTTTGAAAAAGTTATGAGACAAAGTTGTGTAGCGTCACCGTGTCTGTTTAACCTGTACATGGACAGTTGCTTGAAAGAACTGCAGGAGTGCACGTATGGTTTAAAAATGAATGAACTGCCCATCAAATGCCTTCTATATACGCGGACGATCAGGTGTTATCGGCGGAGGAGTTGCAGTTGATGGTTTACATATTGCATAATGCGCTTAAAAGTATGGATGAAAGTGAATGTAGAAAAGACGAAAGTAATTGTGTTTGAAAGAGAAGAACATATATGACGAAATGCCCAATTTTCCCATTTACTGTAACTCCACAATTTCAGGGCGCATCTCTTTCCATTTCTAAAAGTGTAGGGATCCTTGGCATTAACATCTCCAGTGACGTTCAGTTTCGCAGCCATTTGGAGGACAAGGCCAAGCTGGCGTTCAAGAAGCTAGGTGTGCTCAACAGGGCGCGGCGGTACTTTACTGCGGCACAAATACTGCGACTTTATAAGTCGCAAGTGCGGCCGTACATGGTGAAAAGCTGAAGGCTTTCAGGAAAGGAGAGAGAAATAAAAAGTTAAATTTAAAATATAAAACGATTGTTTATTATGAACTGAAAACTCGGGTCGTGGTTCGTGATCGGGCAGCAAGGGCTTTGCGATTTCCGGTAGGCCTTTAGGGCTCGACTTATCTTGTGGCTCCTTGATGGTGATGCAGTCCGCGAGGTAGCCGTGCCGTCCACAAGTTCGGTTGGCACGGTGTTTTCCAACCCGTAGGGTGGATGATTGCGTGATGAACCCGAAGGGTGCGTCTTCACCTTCGTGGAACCCGAAGGGTGAATTTTCCCAATCCGTAGGGTAGATGGTTCTCGTAGAACCCGAAGGGTGGACGGTTCCCGTGGAACCCGATGGGTGGACGGTTCTCGTGGAACCCGATGGGTGAACGGTTCTCGTGGAACCCGATGGGTGGACCCTGGAATGTTCCAGATGAGGGGTTAGCTGGAACCCTTTTTCCCGCCTATTGCCTAAGACAGCCGATCCCTGCTAACCATTGCAGGAATCGGGAGTCTTACATTGTCTGCTTACAGTACTAATTTTACAGATATGTTTTTTCACACCTCTGTTACCACCCCCCTATAACAGGGTTGACCAACAGCCGTTAATTTTCACTGTTTAAAATTTAGATTACATTATAAATAATTTAACTCACCCAATGATGGGGTACTTGACGTTTGCAGCTAAACAACTGTTCACTTAGGGAGAATTTCGCTCCCTATAAAAATTATAATAAAATTTAAATTACTTTGCACACAGACACCTTCGCGACGAGTATAATTCAAATTTGTGAAAATGGTTGCTTAAACTTCGCGCGCAGTCCTATTTATAGCTTTGGACAGCGCCTCTGGCGGCAATTAGCGTCCCTACGTCTTACGTCACTCAACGTCACTCTGGTTACGTCAGTGCTGGTTGATGTGACTAGTTGTCGGCAGATGGCGCTTTCATTTATTTTCACTAAAATTTCAAATTAATTGACTAATTTTATTGATTTATGCACACGTTGTTGCACAACGTTACAATGGAGTACTGCTGTCACCTCTGGGCGGGGGCACCTGAATATCAGCTTCGTTCATTTGACTCTGTGCAAAAGCGAGCTGTGAGAGTTGTCAACGATCCTATACTTACAGGTGGTGTGGAGCCTCTCCGCGACAGGAGAGACCTTGCCTCCTTATGCGTATTCTACCGCCTTTACAACGGTTTGTGATCTGAGAAATGTTTGATATGATGCCCACGGCTACGTTCTATCATCGCACCGCAAGCCACAGACAGGGTTGATTCGGTTGAAGATCTCCCCCTGGCCTCGATCATGACGCAAGGCGAGCAGGGCAGAGGTGCCACTCTCCTATAGTAGAGAGCATTTTTGCCAGAACGCAGCGCTTCAAAAGACCGTTTCTCGGTCCAACCGTACTTAGCTTGGAACGTTCTGCCAGAAGCTTTGTTTTGCTGATATTACAATCCTTCAAATTGTCAATTTGAATCAATCAATTTGTGACTTTTGTTTGCAAGGATTTCCGTGCTTCGGCAGGCATGTTAAGTCGTTGGTCTCGGTTGCCAGTAAAATAGCAAACCCAAGTTGAAGGACATACCTACCTACGGGCGTTTTTTTAAATTTTATCAGCTAGTATTAGTTCAATGTCAGCAGGCATTTACAACAACTTATTTATACCCGTACCTATCTTTCTCTTTGTAACCAGAAACAGTTGCTATCTGCCTTTGACTAATTTCCATACAACCGTTTTTATACCTTATTTTACCACTTTAATTAGTTAACAATAGGTAGCTATTTGACAAATTGCATCAATCTAGTTTCAGGGTTTTCGTCTCCACGGCTATGAGTAAGTCAGTTCGATTCTTAATAAATATTATACTGGGTGTTTCTTTTAGGGTGTCAAGCCGCCACTAGCAGGTAGCAGGGTTCCATACCTATCGATTTAACCCTCATGTATGGTCTACGATTTTTTGTAGTTTTCGAGATATAATGTTCTGCATAATTCCCTATTTTTTTATTATCGATTAAAATTTTTACATCTTGTATCAAAGTTAGGAAGGAGATTATTTTGTCCATAATACTGCAATCAATAGGCATTATAATAATAAAAAAATATCCAAGAAAAGTCGAACCAAAAATAAGTTGTAATTATTTAAAGCCACGTGGAAAAATAACGAAAAAAAATTATATCTCGAAAACTACAAAAAATCGTAGAACATACATGGGGGTTAAATCGATAGTAGAGATGCGCCGAATGTTCGGCCGAATATTCGAATTCGGTACATTCGGCAAGTTTTAGAATGTTCGTATTCGGCCGAATATTCTGTTTATTTGCCGAATAATTACCGAATGTTGATATTATTATTAACAAAATTAATAATTATTCAATAGGTAGGGGATTTCCCATAATTAACGTCCCGGTACAGAGATCTCTGGTGACTCACAGTAAGATTTGGGTGATAAGGCCAATCTGGCATCCAAAAATCTCGGAGTGTTCATCGTTATTTTCCTAAACAATGCCTGCTTTTCGCCACAAGCAGACCAAACCCATTTTTGAATCCGTTTAGCTCGCAATAAACTCGCAAAATACTTGTTTTTTTCCACCAATAAATGGTCAAGATGAAAGGACTGAGTGGCAGAATTTTTTGTAAAGAGCTGGCTCAGTACTAGACAGTGGTCCAAGTCATTACGGAGTCCGTTCTTGTCTGTTCTTTTTTAAGATACTATATGCAAGTACCTACTTTTTCTTCACTTGATTCCGTGTCACACGCCATTATCACTAATACGATACAAAAGACGACCGCTCAAAACCAGTGCAAAACTATACCAACCAAACTAACTCTCTGTGAAAATTAACTGCTCATTTTCCTTTCCACATTTACATTCACCTCACTCATCTCAAATCCAAATTTTTATTTTCTTCATTGATGGAAAACAAACTGATTTCATGAAAAATGAACCCGTTCAGCTCACCATCCGTCTCAAATGACTCTACCGACACATGAAGTGCTGTTGTCATTATTGAGCTGGTACTCCTGAATACCAAGCTTTGCCTGTTCGACTCGGTATAGAGGCGTGTGCTATGAGAATTATATCTACTTAGGGGCCTTCGCGAAAAGTTCGATTTTTTACAGCTTGAAGGATCTGTAGACCTAAGCGAACCACTATTCTCTTTCGGTTAGTATCATAAAATACAGATTTTTTTTTCTCATCTCGTCAGTTCGATTCCCAGCTCAAGAAATTGATTATTTTTAAATCTTTAAATGACGTTTTACTTAATTTTGAAAATAAAGGAATGTTTCCTCTCTGCAAAGTTTGCCATCATCAATATTAAGGGCACTTTTCCTCCAACCACGGTCTTTAATTACCACTCTGTATAATAGGAAAAGAAAGGCGATTCCCTGCATAGACGGAGGTTTACTGGTGAACTATTTGTTACAAAAGGTGAGACAAAAGACATTTCGACTGTAAACTTTCTTTACGGTTGTAAGTCGTTCGATTGAGAATCGGCAACCTGTGGGTAAGGGCTGCGCGCGTAGCGCTGAAAGAATGTCGCCAGCCTTGTCGACTGACCGTACTAAGCTGTTTACCCCGTTAATTTGAACCGAATAGTTCGGCCGAATATTCGGTTCGGTACATTTTATACCGAATATTCGGCCGAATGTTCGAATTCGGTTCAACTCACATTCGGCGCATCTCTAATCGATAGGTATGGAACCCTGCTACCAGCTAGTGGCGGCTTGACACCCTAAAAGAAACACCCAGTATATTTTAAGCTAAATGGCGTTGTATTAAAAAGACAGTAATAATGTCTATCAGCCGTCTAAATCACGTAGCACAAGCGTATATTTACAAAACTCAATATTGAACTTGTGAGACAATCCTCAAAGTAGTCTCAAAAAAATTCACCGACACAAAAGTATCCCAGATCCTTCCTCGGATCATAAGCTCAGTATCATTCAAATCGATTCAGCAGTTTCGGTGTGATACATATTCGGGATTCAGACAGACAGACAGACAGACAAAAATTATAACATTAATTTCAGATTTTCGGCCTCAGTATCGATTAGAGTGTAATCGATAGGTACTGAGGCCGAAAATTCTCTAATCGTCTAATCATTAGACAATGCTTGAGAATGAATTCAAATTTTCAAAACATCTTCCATGTACAGATTCTCGACCGTTTTATTAAAAGTACCTACCTATAGATTTCTATAGATACTTAATGTTTCTATCTGAGTAATATTGTAGGAAGCTATACTTTTTTCATCAGCTAGAGAGCAATAGGCGTGATCTTTCAACGCCAGGCGGTGTTAGGGTGCGATTCATTTGTTATTATTTCTTTCACGCGTCGAGTTTCCAAACAAATTGTATTGTAACTGACAATATGAGCGATTATTGTTCGATTTGATATAAATGTTCTGTCCATGTTGAGTTACAAATTTGAAGGTACGGGATTGAGCTGAAAACTGCGAAACAATAGTAGACTATGTCACAAGGGACCAAACTAAAGTTTTAAAAACGAGAGAGTTGTTTTTAGGTCCTGAAGTCTGAACACAATGAAACATCCTAAACGTAGGCTTTTTTTGTTTTTCGTGAGGGAAATTCCTAATGGATGTTATGCCGGACTCCTGTCGACTAAAAAAACCTCACGTGTCCTGCTAACAGCCTAAAGTTGGGAGCCCCGGGAAAGCGGAATCCTCGGAAGGATACCCCAGGACCGAATTATTGGCATAAAAAAATTAGCATTTGGTCACTCTTGAATATAGTTCTAATATTTATCAATGGAAACTAATGTAGAATCTTGAACAAAATGAGGGAATCAAAGTACCGAGGATAAAATATGTTTTATACTAGATTTGACTCCATTATCACCTCTGAGAAAAAATAGTATGAATAGCATTTTGTAAATTTAACAATTCTACATACATACATACATACATATACTCACGCCTTTATCCCTGAAGGGGTAGGCAGAGGCCTATACCGGCCCACATTTCACCGTGTACAATTCGGTCCCACGTAACAGGTGGTGAGCCCATCGCCGTGTTGAAATGGACAGCCGCCGTCAGAGACAATTCTATTACCTATTAATATTTGCGTAGGTATTTTTTTTGTTTAACGTGAGGGAAAATCCTCATGGATGTTATGCCGGACTCCTACCGACTAAAAAACCTCACGTAACGCCCAACAGCCTATGGTTGGGAGCCTCGGGTAACCCCTCGGAAGGATGTCCCAGCTCAGTTTTAATTTATTGTCTTAACTATAATCTTATTTGCTCAGCAAAGCAATCTATCTGAATGATATTCTGTGACGTAGTCTCGTTGTCGTTCTTGTCCTTCAGTGCAGTGCAGCACAGACTAGAGGCAGCAGTCCTAATGGCAAATTTAACAACACTATAATAGAACTAGTGGCTAAGAATCGATCTGTGTTAGTGTAGTTAAATGTAGGACGTGCTGCTTGTTAGTTAAGTTCTACTGCAGTTGCTTTAAAGGCCTTCAACAACGGTAATTTCGAGTATTATGAGCACAACGTCAATATTTTATACTTTCATTTTACTTTATTTTCCCTCTCATCTTAATAGACCTTGTTTATTCTCTGAGTTACCTACACATAACATTTATCTATTTCGCTCTGCAAAAGGCGGAGGCGTTGAAATGTCGTATGACGTGTTAGAAAACGTATTGCCAATGACGTGCGATCTATAAATCATATTCGGGATCGGCAATCGTCTGTCCCGTCTGCCCGGAGTCTTTCCTCGTTTTTTGTCTGACTCCTAAACCGTTAGCGCGTGTGATAGAAGGGTGGCGAACTGGCGACACATGTTGGTCCTATACGATGTGACCGATTGTAACGTGATAAATTGATTTGAGAACATTTCCCTACTACTTTAGTGTGTAGTTAACGCGAAAGGCATTTTCTTAGTAGAAAACCAATCATGTTTTAGAAGAGTTGGTAAATGATTTTCTTGGATGACCAGTAACCATTGACTGCTCCCAACATTAGGCTGTTGGGCGTTACGTCAGGTTTTTTGTTCGGTAGGAATCAATCGGAAAATCCATGATGGATTTTCCGTTACGTTGAAAAAAAAACCATATCCCAGTGTCACGAATCTTTCGAAATTGTTAGGTCATCATCGGCGGACGAGTTGCAGTTGATGGTTATTATAATGAACGATGCGCTTAGAAGTAGAGGAATGAATGTTAATGTAAGCAAGACAAAAGTAATGATTTTTTAAAGAAAGGAATGTATGACTAATTGCTCGATATTGATCGAAGTAAAAAGCGTGGAACAGGTGAAAGAGTTTGTATATTTGAGTTCAAAATTTGCAAGAGATGGAAAGTGTCAATATGATATTGAAAGAAGAGTTTTGGCAGGAAATCAAGTAAATAGAGCCACATTCACATCTTTATGAGCAGTCAGACCGTGTCAATAAAGGCAAGGATGGCTGTACATAAAGGAGTGCTTGTCCCTACACTTGTGATGTTTCTTCTGCCACACCCAACTTTCACTACCATGCGGGTCCAGAAGTAATAACCAAAATACCTACACCAACATTTCATTATCCCCCTCAGTTTATCTTTCATAATATTCTCAACTGCTTTTCATCAAAGAAGAAAATACAAAGAGTCTCAAATAATATTCATCCAGTTTTATCGATTGGATGAATACATTATAAGCTTTTCAAAAAGCTTATTTGGATACGTTACACGCACCACCCGTTAGCCTATCCAATACTAACATTTATCATCTGAATCCTATAAAAAGTAAACCGGAACTAATCCGTGAACCCCCAGTCACCCTCCCGTAATCTGCATACGCCCATACGCCAAGAAAATAATTTCACGCCCTAGCCACATCGAGAAGATGCGCTATTGTTGAGATTTTTGTATTGGAGTTTGATATGCGGATACAGTAGTAATTTTGTATTTTATACTGGTGTTTTTTAATATTATGTATATACATTATATATCCACAGAAGAAACTAAAAGTATCGTGTGACTTCGTGGTCTGTAGAGAAACCTGGCAATAAAACTAACGGTCAGCAGCAACTCACTGATTTGAAGTCCAGCCAGCCTTAATGGATTAATTGAATGCAAAATGTTCTGATGGTTAGTATAGGCATCCTTGAGACATCCTGGAGACAGCCACGGACTCCCAGCGATGGACAGATAGGTTACGGACCCGGCTTTAGTCGATTCAAGCAGGTCATGACATACGTAGGGATTTTCATAGATACCAAAAAAGTCATAAGTACCGTACTTATGACTTTTTAGTATTGAAATCTCTACTATGACTTTTTAGTTATGGAATTCGATTTCGTTTCGAACTTTAAGGATATTTCATAAAATAAATAGGTAAAAAGCATGTGAGACTGTAATGTGTGTGACATCACACCGCGACATAAAGAGCACAATGTGTCTAGTCGACAGCTCGATCGACGTTATTGATACACGGAAAAGATTTCTCTTTGATAGTTGCGGTCGTGCGTTTTGACGCCTCGGTTCTTAGGCTCTAGTGATGTAGCAGTTTTCTGTTTATCGATAAATGCAGCCAATAGGATTAATAGATGTAGACGTTATATTTCGCAAATATGTAGTTTACTGTTATATACCAGAAGAAGGAATTTAAGTAAATTATGACCGTAGGTAGGTACATACGACTTAATATTCGCGGTTTGTACCCGTTTTACTCAGGATCTGGTTATTAAGATAATATTCAGGGTATCAGTATTATGTATTTTAAGGCAGATTGCTTCAGTTGGTAAGTCCGTGATTGAGTAAGTAACGTCTGAACATCCTCATAAACTATTACTCTCATGATAATTAGTAGGAAGATATTTCTATTGAATTGAATTGAAATGTGATGGATGGATGTATATTATATGCTTATAATATATCAGAAAATATAATTTTCTACGTAGATAAGTTCCTATTTACTTACAAATTTGATATGTTTACCATATTTTTGACTGTTTCGGTCTCGTTGAAGCAGTTGAAAGTGTAGCGAGTGCTGTGTTCCGGTGCCTGGTCCAAAGAAATACAATTTGTGTGATCCGGCAGTGATTGTTTCTTAATTTGGGTATTTCCCATTTGGTTATTTAAATATATTTATTAAATGTGTAAATCCCATAGCACAAGCCAATTTAGCTTATTTTCGTCAAGATATCCTTGTGAGAGAATGCCCAAAAATATTTAGCTTTCGAGTTTTTTTCGCGTATCCAACTATATAGCAAAGTTTCATATGTAAATACGCAAGGAGAACCAAAAGTTTATTGAATAAACACCATTCTTAGCAATAAGTAATATAAATATAATATTCGATGAACTATCGATACTAGACAAATAAACATTTCAGTACATCTCTAGTTCCGATAACGTTCCCCACGCAGCGTCACATTTATTGATGGACTTTGGAAGTTTTCAATATTATGGCTACTTTACATATGATATGGAGAGTTTTATTACGATTTCGCATTTGCCGCCTGATGGGAGAAACAATTTTTACCCTCATATCGAAAAGAGGGTTTGAAGACTTAGTCATCCATTTCTCAAATTTCATCGCGGGCATAACTGTTATTCGAAATTAGTTATTAATTTCAAATTCATGATTTAAACATAGTCACACTTACCATATCCGAGGGGCGAGACATAGGTAAGTATAGTGTACCTACGCTTACTCTTCACCAGTTGTCTAAGAGCTCATATTACACGGTGGTAGACTTAGGTATAACTATGTTGAAATGTAATGTTACTGTCTGCAGGAACCAACAACGACTTAAAATGTCTTCTGAAGCAGGGAAAAACACTGAAATGACATTGAATCAGCAGCCGAGCGTGTTGTAAACGAATCCCGTATTGCTGAAATTGAATGAAGAAATATTGTAGATAATACTTTATCAAATTTATCAAGCAGTTCAACACACCTCCTATTTAGCTTATCTAACAAATATCATGTTACTGGTAGTCTGGCCCATGGCCTAAGTGTGCTTTCCGAAGCATCTAACTGGAATTGCCACAAACGGTTACCCACTTCAGAACATACCTTTAACGGAACACAGCTCTATAGCGGAACGGGCTACGATTGCTTTAAAAAAATCAAAGTGGATATTTTTATATCTCTATACTTATCACTGTAAGTTTTATGCTCGCTATTTTTTGCCATCCAAACCTCCACCGCAACCGTATGTCATTTTTATGTGGCCACTTTTCGACATTATATTCCTTTCTATTGTGGCTAAGGTGCTCATAGGGATAAGGGCCTTAATATACGATTATCGGTGGCACTCACTATTGTGCTTGACCTATTCTATGAGTTATTGCTCTTATCATCAAAGATAGCTCAATTTTGGGATTCTTTAGAAGCTTTGGTAAGAAATAAATTATCTAACCTAGGTACTTAGTTTGATCTATACTAAGTAATATTATAAAGAGGAAATATTTGACTGTTTTTATGCATCGAATTAGGTTCCGAAACTACTGAACCGATTTGAAGAATTCTTTTACTGTTAGGAAGCCACACTGTCCCCGGTTAGCATAGGCTATATTTTATTCCCGTGATCCCATGGGAAGGGGACCTATGCGAATTAAAACGTGGGTATATAAAGGCACCTGGGTAATAGAACTGGTACTAAGAATTATGCGTAGGTACAGATAAATTTATCGATTTAAGATTTTTTTGATCTACAGGTCGCATTTTTGAGCTAATTTTCATGTTTAAAAATGTTCATTGATTTTTGAATGAACAAAAGGCGGAACGTTAACGTTAATTTTTTTTAAGCAATTTTTTAGCAATTTAATTAATTACAATAAAATTAGTATTTCCATCTAAGTGACTTTTACATTCAATTATCAATACAAAAGCGCATAGGTTACCAAGAACCCGTACCTAGACGTTTTAGGTCCTTCGAGCCGGATCTCTTCGAGGTAGATGGTACAGAAACCATATCAAATTTGAAACAGCTCTCAAATAAAAGTGCGAGACCTTACTTAGTCATATTCTGATGTTATACGCCATCGTAAATTATACACCAAGGTCAAACTATCAAGAGCAGCGCGGAGACACAAAAACAGAAATCGGCCATTATGAACAAGCGAGTAGCAACTTCTTAAAACATCCTTATCCAAAGAACACATAAAAAGCAGACACCGTTTTTCTTTTAAAAAACTCTCTCATTTGCCTATCAATAGTGGTTGAGGCAGATCTGACCGTAATAAATGTCATACTTTATGGCACTTAGGAAAAAATGCAAGGGAGCAATTTTACATTTTAGCCGGTGACCGGGGATCGCTATGTCGAATTACGCATTTCGAGTAGCCATTTCCTAAGGGAATTTTTAAATATTTTTCGTTTGGAAACATCGGGTTCTTGTTGTTGATTTATGATGTTTACTGTAACTACTTATATCATTCTGTTGCTCTCTTCAAACAACATAAAAAAATATTTATTTTATTTCTTTATTGTCAGTTGGTTTTTCGGGATTTGCCATTATAATAGATGCTGGCTCGAGTCCTGCTCGTGACTATTATTTTTTCAAAATTTTTATAATCAATGCACGGTTCGAACCAGGGCTGGCTCAAATTTAGCACCATCACTTTCAAAAATATCTTTTTAGACCGTTTGAAGTTATCTGTACCTACGTCCCTTAGTAATTTGTTTTAAAATAAAATTTAAGTGTAATAAGTACATCTATGAAGCAAAGTCTACTGCCAGTATTACCAAATTATATACAGGTTCGTAGTTCGACCATTTTTTCCTAAAAACCTTTCGAAAATATTTATCAAATGTTATTTTTTTAGCTACAAGGTAAAGTTCTACAATCCCAGAACTCTACATACTCTCAGAATTTTTGACCTGTGGCGTAGTCGGTAGTGATACCGCCTGAGGCGCGGGAGGTTCTGGGTTCGATTCCTGGGTCGGTCCAAATAATTGTGTGATCCACAAATGTTTGTTTCGGAGTTTGGGTGTTTTCAATGTATGTATTTAGAAATATGTATATCAGTCGTCTAGATTCCATAGCACAAGCTTATATTAGCTTAATTTGGGCTAGATGATGTTGTGTGGGAATGTCCACAAATATTTAAATTAAAGAAAAAAGTTCGTCATATTTTCACAGCATTGGTCGTTCGCTAGTCTAGTATGTAAGAGGAGGAAAACACTTGAAGAATTCAGGTAAAGAATTCTAGGTTTCTATGATGGGGCAGAGAGCTGGTTGCTGATCTGCCGTTAACATAAGAAATAAGAAAAAATTGGCTGTACCTAGATTTAGGCTTAATAAAATAAGCAATTCTTTTGCGGGCAATTGTATTCGAATGTACAATACATTGCGACAGCCGTAACAGGTTTGTCAGTTAATAAATTTAAAAAACTAATAAAACTTAAATTGTGCCAGAAAGCTTATTATACTTATTACTGCCTGGCAGTGACACGAATTGCTCCTTTCTACATTAAAAAAAAACTGTAATAGATACTAAGATGAATTAAGAGGGACCGGACTGAGTTTCTTGGGGTGTTCTTCTCAGTCTGTAGCATTTCCGAACCCCCGATAGAGTCACAAAAATTTCGACAAACCTAAATATTTTTTTAAAAATTTCAAAGGGAATAAATTTTATTTTATTTATTTATTCGGTTATCGAGAATAAGGTAGGCAGTGGCTCCGTGTACAATACCTCTTTCACATATTGTAACTAACAGCACAGCTTTTCTTAGCTTTCTTTTCACAGGTTTCTAGAAAGAAAGAATGAAAAAGAAATTTATGTCACATATGCATAGTACAGATGCACTTGTAAAACGTCCAGAATAGAAATCAAAAATTCTACCACCAGTTCACAACGCGACGCACCTGAGAAGAACTGGCAAGAAACTCAGCGGGTTATTCTTTTTAGTAGGTACTCTATTTACAAAATGAATCTAAAAACGATGTATTTTAACATTTTTTTGAGAATCCAGCAGAGCAGGTCATTTCCAGGCTTCTCCATCCAACAAATAATCACCAATTGTATAGTAGCCCCTGCAGTACAATTTACTTTTTACAGCCTTTTTAAACTTAATCAGGGACATACTTTTAATTTTTAAACTGCGTTTCTCTTTATACTGTGCTTGCAGGAACAGATGCTAGGCTATCTGCTGTTGAAAAGTTACGGGCTTTTATCTCGGCTTAAAGACTGATGTAGCTGGTAGCCAGGACCAACGGTTTAACCTACCTTCTGAAGCAGTCAATCATAACACGTAAGATATTTTTTACTTCACACAGTGATCATTTGCCGTACCTACATGGCGAAGAGGCTGTGAGCGCTTCTATCACAGTTCTACATTCACAAAGAAAGAAAAGAAATTACAGGGAAAAATATCCTCGGTCTGTATACGTTTTTTCTTTAAAGCTGAAGAGAATATTTGATTGTACAAACAATAGACGCTATTTAAACAAAATATCGCAACAGAATAGGCTCAACTCCGACATTATCTCAGTGGATGACAGCTCAGTGGCCAACTGCATGTGATCAATCAAAGATTAAGCCTCCCCACGGCCAAATACCGAAATTGTAGCAAAAATTTAAATTAAGTCGGTGCGGGACGTGTTTATCGGCAAAACTCCCGCCTTAAAATATTCGTGTATTGTGCAGTATAATTATATAATACAGACAGTATGAATTAAAATATTTTGTTCGGTAAAATTGTTAAAAAGTTTAGTAGGTAGGTATAATAAATACAAAGAGTCAAACAAAAAGACGACCAGCGGGCTTAAAAAGGCAATATTATGAAACATACAATATGTTTCATAATATGAAACATACAATTAATATACCTAATTTGAAATACAGAACATACAAAGCATACCAAACATTTTACGTTTCATAATATGAAACACACAATCTTGCCTTTTTAGGCCCTCAGATCTTTAAGGATGAAATGTATGCGTCAGAAAATTTCTCTGCATCGCTAATATGTCCTTATTAGGTAGCGTCCCGAGAAGACTGGCAGTAACCACGTCTATGTAAATCAATGATGTACACAAGAATCAACTAAGTAAGTCTTACCCAAATACTAACCTACCTAAATGCAGAGGTTCTATTTGCTAAGCTTGCTTATAGCAAAATTTAAAAAAAAAAATGAAATAAACTCCTCATCACCGGCAACCCTAAAATGCATTAGGTATTTTTTTCGTGGAAAATCCACATAATGCTATGCGGACTCTTACCAGCAAAAACCAAACGGTGTCCTACAATTGCCGATCGGCAGTCAACATATTGTCTTCGACCAAGTACCTAATGGCATAGACAGGCCCATCCATACATTAGTTTTGAAGACGGTAAATTGAGCGCATGCACTCACTTGGTTGTAGTCGGTGTTATTGTTCCGAAGGTGAAACACGTGTGGCAAGATAAGATTTTACGCAAGATGCCTTCCTGTGCGTTCCCGACGTGTAGAAACACTACCCTTAATTCGAAAAAAGAATCGGGAATTACTTCTCACTCGTACCTACGTACTTATTTTGCATCTAGTATCTTAGTCTCACTTTTGAGTTCGTAATGTATGACGTGGGCCCGTCTATATTATTACTTGGTCGAAGCTTAATGTAGATATTGTAGATAAATAAAAAATATATTGTCTTTTGAGATAAGCGTGGAAAAGCAACTCTCAGTATCACTAAAGTAAACTATGAGTGACCATAATTAAGTTTTTGAATACCTATCACTACAGCCTGCTACGAAGTGGTCATACAAACATGAATAACTAGTCACGTCTTTATCCCCGAAGGGGTCAATATGACAGGCAATGCATAAACTTATTAATCAGGACAACGTGAATCAGCTACCCTTTTTTTATTCCTACAATGTAGAGCAGCTATTGATCATTGACTTACGTAGATGGCGGAAAATCTTGAATGTAAGTAAATGGTGGCAATATTAGATTGCGATGACACAATATTTGTAAGTGCTGACTGCATGTGAGCGATAAAAATATTCTATTTATTACGTACCACCGCGGACGGAGGTACATTTTAAAACGCGTCACCCGTTGACATGCGACTTCTCCACGTTTCCGAACACGTACGTCACCTAGGGTTGTACTGAGATTTAGTAATATTTTTTATAAAAAAAAATAATTTAATGTGTAGGAGTTAGTTTTTAGGGAGAATTTGGATGTGAGATCAAGATAAAAATAACAACATAAAGTCGCTAGTAACATTAGTTTAATGCATAAATTTAGTAAGCTAATAAATTTCAACTATTAAAATATCACGCTGTAAAATGCATGACAACAAACAAATCGAAAAACCATGACGTATTAAGTTTCCATTGCGATAGAGCTCTGCTGAAATTTTCGACTCGAAACAAAATCCTGTGCCTAGGTAGGTACCATCCCGTTTGGTCATTGTGGCACAATATGAAAATTCAGCCTCTAAAAATGAAATTCGGTGAGTCCTTTGGACTGTTACAGAAAAATTTGATTGATATTATATGTTTGTAAGGGAGACCCATCTGCGAGAAAGTAAATTATAAAATTTTGCTTCTTTAAATTTCTATGTAAATTTAAAAAAGCAAATTTTTTTAGTTGGAGAAATTCTGAATTAAAAATGTTTTATCTAATCAAGTATTTTTAGATTATTTATACTGTTGGTTGATGGCACTTGGTGGAACTTGCTGCAAAAGTTAAGTTAAAGTAAAGTTTAGATGTAGTTACATGATGTAGTGGTCATCAAGTTAGTTTTTTTGTACCTTTGAGAATGCCGAGAGGCGGAACCGGTCAACGGTGTAACGTAAATAAATTTTGTGGAACAATACAAGTGGTGTTATTCAATATGACAAGTTTTTTTTACTTTTACCACATAATTAAAGCTAAGAAAGTGATACAGGAAACATTTAAGAATAGATGACAGCCCTGACTCATATTTCGCGGGATCACGCGTCCGCCCGCCCCTGTCAACTAAGTAGGTGTACTTATATTTACACAGTCAATACGTGCGAGAGCGAATAATTTTTCATCTATACGCATTATAATAACCCCCCCCCCTCTTAATATTTTTAGAATGTACGTAACTTTAATACTTAGATACCTACCTACCTACAATCCTACATACCGTAGGTATCTAAATAGTGAGTCGATTTTAAGGCAGTATTTTATTCTCTTTATAATTCCTTTGAATTAGCCCATAATCTTTTTCATTTACTTTACAGACAAGTATGGGTAGACAGTTTTTCTTAAAGAACTTAAATTTTAAACAATCAAACTTTTCCTTCTACGGACAAAATAATATCCATCTTGGGTTTTCAAGTGGATTGCACAATAGATTTTTCCGGAGGACCATTGTATTCATTAGGTTGGAAGAGTATAATCTTTATACCTAAATTACGTTAGGAACAAATGGGTCCTTAAAACATCCGACAATAAAGTCACCAGTCAGCCCAGGCCTAGTCCAGTCCAGGCTACTATTTGGACAAGTACTTATCTACCTAAAGTTACATAATCATCAGACCATTTAATATTCCACACAGGTGTATTTTATTTTGTCTTCTCTTTGCAATGTTTCATACCTTTTTCAGGTATACATTTCATCATCACTCTCTAGCCTTTAAAAAAATAGAGCACGTGAACTTACAAAAAACCTAGTGTGCCACAAAAATGCCCCCGACTATTCACCGTAAAAAGTATCATTCATACTGCACTGCGGTCAGCGGCGGGTAAGCTCTGCAAAGTCAAAAGAGCTTTGACTTCAAAGCGTTCGGGAATAACTGGCAACACCAAGAGAATGCAAAATAAACTTGCAACACTAAGGTAAGAGTGCAAAATAAATGCAGCAACGGCACATTACACAGCCATTGGATCAAAAGGCAGACCGAGCGTGAAGTGATGAAAACTGGGAAAAATAATAAAGTCAACCCTTACGAGTGTGTGGCGAGGACGACTATTCTGGGATCTTAACGCGGCTAGATAAGCCAAGGTATCTTTGATCGGTTGACCTGCTTTTATGAATATTTTCTTGTGTTTTTGTTATTAAAATAGGTATAGTTCTTAGGAATACTTTATGGCAGTTTCTTCCCTCTCTGTTCTTACCCTGGATGGAAGGATTCAAAACGCCTAAAACACTACAGATGGGGATGCAGGCGTAAGTAGCAGGTGCCACAGAATTGTAACGTTGCTAACCGTCAAGTTCTTACAGAAGGGGTTTCCCTACCGATCCTAGCGTAGAGTTTCATAAAACAGAATTCGGACTCCCCTTAGACAAGCATATGTCTCGACAGTGCCATTACCACCCTCTTGAGCTTGAGGGTCTGTCCTCGAAACATCTCAAGACAACTTAAATAACGAACACCTAATTTTTATAATCTTGTACCTTAAAAGGAAAAAACGACACACGGTTACAGCTATTAATGGCGAATATGTTTATTGGACTAATAATAATGAGGTGTAATTGATTTCTCTGATTATATTGTTATGATATACGACAGTGTAAGATAAAAGTTGACACGTAAAAGCACATTTCCTGAATACCGATTCCGCGTATTCGTACTCAACTCTTTGCTCGTGTTCGCCGTGTCAATATTGTCAGACACTTATGAGAGAAAGGTATGATTTTAACATCAAAAGCAACAAGACTGCAGCACAGCAAACGAGCATTTACACTTGACGGATACTTGTGGTGTTGAAAGTGACTGACTAACTTGACGAAATGGACATGAGCATTATGTATTCTGTTGGAATGTGTGACGCCAATTTAGATGAAAGCGAGTAGCTAAAAGATTTCAAGAATCATAGGTAGGTATGTCAGTGGTAACCTGATGAATACCTACGTCATAATATACAAATTTTTACACGGTGCCATAATGGAGCTACTTGTTCAAATTTAGCTTACATCAACTTGTGATATGGAACCTAAACGACTTCGGTATACCTACATAGGTATAATAAAACTGTAGAGGGTCAAAAATTTTCATAGAAGATATTTTGAAAATTTTAATTGAAGGGCATTCCATAATCGATACTGGAGACAAAAATGTTATTTACAAAAAATGTCTGGCTGTCTGTCTGACTGTCTGACTGTATCCCGAAAAAATATCACGACGAAACTACCGAATCAATTTGAAGGATATTTAGCCCAATTTGACCTTATCATCCGAGAAAGGATCTAGGATATTTTGCGCAGTTCCTTTAGGAGAGGGGGTGAAAGACAAAATGGGTTTTCAGTTGTAATTTCTCAACGCATGGTCCGATTTAAAATATTTTTTTTGTGTTATAAATGGGGTTACTTTAAGGATTGTTCCACACAAGTTTCAATATTATAATAAGTTCTTGTAATCATTGATATGGTGTACAATAAAGTGTATTCTATTCTATTATATTCTATTGAGGGTTTAGTAGTTTAGAAATTACAGACATCTCAACTTTCGCTAAACCTAGAATTCAAGGGTTCCTTTGAATGTAAGTGTCATTCTAAACTGGCGTTTTTGCTTAATCATAAAAGAGCTTAATGATTAAAGAGAGAGTAGAGAGTAGTAGTAGAGAGTAGAGTAGAGTATTGCAAAATGATTCAGTCCGCGCCGGAGCATTGGCTGAATTGTTTAAGAACAGACTTAATCTTGAAGCCCTTATATGATTAAGCAAACCGGGCACTTTTACACGCTCCTAATAGTCGGAAGAGAGAAATACTTCTCCTTTTATAAACCATATGTGTCGTAAACGAAGTTGCGAGGGTTAGCTAGTGAATTTATATACCTATGCACCTATTCCTAAATACACAGATACACAGGTACACATGCAGTTAATCAACATTTTTCGTCACACAGAGACTTTTCCTAGATGGGAATTAAAACCACGACATCCGGCTTCGTAGTCAGTTAGGTAGGTACTCTAACCACTAAAGGCCATTCAAATTTAATATAACCATCTACACATTCTACACAGTTGCAATATAACTGCAGACACAATATTGCATCGGCAAGTTCCCCACAAAGCGTTATGGAAACCAAATTAGTGAAAACATAAATTGTCGAAAGCGCAGCGGTGGCACCTTGCATTGTGAACAAATTTAATTACCTAGTTAAAGCACTAGTATGCATGAAGCGCCAATCCAGGATCGAGGGCACCTATTGGTTGCATTATTTACTGCACTTTGTGCCCGTGTGGTGGAAACCAATGTAATTAATTGGGTTATGGTCTACCGTAGTCCTGTTGTTCAAGTTGCTTTATTCCATGTTTAGATGACTAATATCGAAATACTGAAATACTCTATTACAGAATTGGTTGTGGATATGGCGATCAATCAAATAAGGCTATCTGTAATAGACTTCCACTGCCGAATATAGGTCTACGAGTGTGTGAGTGAGTGCGATTGCTGGACGAATTGGTAGGTACAAGGTTTTGGTTTCTTCTCATCGTCATGACATCGTCCATATGTCGCGTAGGTGCACCGCTAGCAGGAGAGACTGACTCTTTCCAAAGAAAAAGCTTTTGGGCTCTTGAATCCGGGGTTTCACGCAGATGCGTGAAACCCCGGATTCAAGAGCCCAAAAGCTTTTTCTGAGGCTGAAGTGGTCGCAAAGTTTGTCGGGAGCCCTGGGACATTCTTCCGAGGGCTTACCCGAGACTACCGGCCAGGACAAGATGTCCTGGTTGCCAAATTTCAGAGATGGCAACCCTATCTGAAGTATGTCGGTAGGGCCCCATTGCAATCTAAAAGTAATGAACCACCATTGGAATTCCCATGAAGTGTAATAAAATTATCCAGAAAACCAATATTCTTGAGATGAATCCGTTGATTAGATACTTACTTCTTGAAGCAAAACTCTGTACCAATACGTATTGTCAGCGTGGTAAAGTAAAACCAATTATCCTCCCAAAATGTTTTGTACAAACCAAAGTGGGGACTCACCACGATTAAGGCGGTGAAGCCGGTCATGGAGGATTGGCTGGAAAGGTGTCATGGTAGCTTCACCTCTATCGAGTGTCACAGAAACTTACCGGACACGGACAGATGCTTCAGTAAGTATCTGTGGCGCATTCACCAGGAGGTAACACCCGAGTGTCAGCACTGTGGCGATTGCAGCGAGGACACGGCGCTGCATACTCTGGCGGAGTGTTCAGCATGGGTGCTGCAGTGCCGAGACCTCGTTGCAGGCCTGGGCAATGACGTTCTTACGGTATAGCGGAAGAAAGTGGGATGTTTTCTGCGAGCAAGTTATGCTTGAGGTAGTGGTAACGGGTAGGGAGCTAGAGAGAAATCGGCTCGGTTGCTCGTCGTTCTTACAATAGTAGACCAACACGGTGGCGAATACCTTTTTGACCTTCTAAGTGGTGCGATAGTACTCACTCTCCCTCCCTCCCCTTCTCCAAGTAGACAAACACCCGAACCAACCCCTCAGACGTAACCCACCAGGCGAGGCTGAAGTGGTCGCAAAGTTTGTCGGGAGCCCTGGGACATTCTTCCGAGGGCTTACCCGAGACTACCGGCCAGAGACAGTTGTAAGGCATCAAGTATTTCATCAGTCGATAGGAGACCGGTATAGCATCAATGTAGGATTACCACACGTAAAGAAAAAAAGAAGGCCTTCGTCCAGTACTAAATCGTGATACTACATACATATAATCACGCTTGTCTCCCATCGGGGTAAGCAGAGACTATGGCTTTCCACTTGCTACGATCCTGGCATACAACTTTCGCTTCTTCTACTTTCATAACTGCTTTCAAACACGCTCGCCGGTTAAGGGTACTCTTGACCTTTCCTTTTTCCAGAAGGTCTCTGATTTGATCGGCATGCGTATGCCGAGGTCGACCCCTACCAGTTTGCCCATTCATTCTCGCCTCATAAATCTGCTTTGTCAGTCTATTCTCATCCATTCTTTCCACGTGTCCAAACCATCTAAGCATCCCTTTTTCGATCTTAGTCACTACATCTTCTGTTATACCACATTTTTCCTTTATCACGCTATTTCTTTTTTTGTCCATTAAAGTCACTCCAGCTATACTTCGCAGACTTCTCATTTCCACTGCATTAATTTTGCTTTCATGCTTCTTCTGCCATACCCAACTTTCACTACCATACATAAGTGTAGGGATGAGCACTCCCCTATGTACAGCCAACCTGGCCTTCTCAGACACATTTTGACTGCTCATAAAGGTGTACATAGCCCAATTCACTTGATTTCCTGCCAAAACTCTTCGCTCAATATCCTGGTCACACTTTCCATCCCTCACAAATTTGGAACCCAAGTATACAAATTCTTTCACCTGTTCCACTCTTTGCCCTTCAATGAAGATTGAGCAATTCGTCATACTTTCTTCTCTTTCAAAAACCATAACTTTCGTCTTGTTTACACTAACTTTCATTCCTCTACTTTTTAGAGCCTCATTCATACTATTAACCATCAGCTGCAATTCCTCCGCTGATGACGCTAATATCACCTGATCATCAGCGTATAGGAGGCATTTGACGGTCAGTTCATTCATTTTTAAACCAAACATACTCTCTTGCAGTTTTTTCAGACAACTGTCCATGTATAGATTAAACAGCCACGGAGACGCTACGGTGATACTACCTACTACTCAATTCCTACTCAACTTCAAAGGTAAAAATTACATTGGCATCGCGTAAAGATTTTGTAACATAGGCCAGATCTCGATCGAATCGAAAGCTTTTGGTGTAATTACTAGTTTAGTCTGCTGTTATACCTAATACAAAACTTTTCAATGAGCATTTCTCCTCAGCCAAAGAAATGTAATCAAACTCTCATAGACTTCAAAACTTCGTCGTCAAAGGGAAAAATAATTTGCTATATTTTTTTAAAAAGCACCATCAAAATGTGAACCATTCGATTTAATATTAATATCTATGCAAAATTTTCACATTTCATACCGGGGATTACAGTTGTTGGGCGTCGCATCGCAAAGTTACGGCTTTAATATAAAAATAAAGTTTAACGAGAGCGCGCAGTCTGTTGCAGCTTTCCAATGTTGAGCTCGATTTATTGCTCGGCAAAGACCATTTGTTTCCTAAAACCTTTTTGTTGGCTAATCCCCCTGTATCTCTTAATTTTATTCCACACTGGCCAGTTTTTTAATTAACAATGATTTCCTGTTTGGTTACATTACCTCACGCGTTATGATTTTGTTCGTAGCGCCTGCCTAGATTTTAAGAGCAATGTGTAGAATGCTGTGTCAATATTTTGTACTTTTGATTCCTTGTAAATAGAGTATTGAAGTTAGATTCCAAGAGATTTCAAGCAACTCTTGGAATTTCTATTAAGGTAAAACACACATAGGTACCTACACATTTACACAATCAAAACCGACAGTTGTTGTGTCCAGCCTTGTTTCAGGTTGCAGGTGTTGATAAATAGATGGCGTTAGTAGATGTTTACTTACTTTGATGTAGGTATTGATTAGAACTTTACACATAAATTTATTAGTAGCCTACCCGTCACTTAAAATAATTGAATAAAACATTTTCAACTAAAAATATCCGACTTCAAACATAAACTAAAAACTGAAAAATATAGTAATTTTAATTTATCTTAAATTGTTAAAGATGAAATTGAAGTCGGTGCCAAGTTGCAAGTCCAACAATAAAATATATGCCAGAGAAAATTAGAATAGATAGGTACCGACGTCTTGAAAAAGGTCGAAGTGAGTGATTGGATGCGGAGGGCACAGGATTGTGTATAGTCGCGTAATTTGGGAGAGGCCGACCTTTTGGGTTCTCTCTTTGCCTCCAACTCGACCATGAACGATGGAGGTGCGCTGCCGCCTGACGTCCCCTGGTGTGGCACTTCAATGCCAGAAATTAAATTCAGGCAGCGGGATGTCAGGCGGGAGCTTCATACCCTTGACGTGCATAAGTCGAGTGGGCCGGACGGCATTCCCGCTTAAGCGGTGTGGTGCGGAGTTGTGTCCGACTTACACGTCTTTTCACGCTTTCCTACTCCATGAAAAAAGTCCCGGCGTCGTGGAAGACCGCTTACGTGCATCCTGTGCCCAAGAAGGGTGACAGGACCGACCCGGCCAATTACAGGCCTATAGCTGTCACCTCCCTATTATCAAAGGTGATGGAGCGTGTAATTAATGCACAGCTCCTGAGGTACCTTGAGGAACACGACCTGCTCAGTGATTGACAGTATGGTTTCCGTCACGGTCGCTCGACAGGCGATCTTCTCGTGTACCTCACACACCGATGGGCGGCGGCTATTGAGAGTAAAGGCGAGGCTCTAGCAGTGAGCCTTGACATCTCTAAAGCTTTTGACCGGGTCTGGCACCGTGGTCTTCTAACGAAATTGCCCTCCTATGGATTGCCCGAGAATTTATGCGGATGGGTGTCCAACTTTCTGGCCGGTAGAAGCATCAGGGCCGTCGTTGACGGCAGCTGTTCTGAATGCATGGCCATAAACGCAGGAGTACCACAAGGCTCAGTGTTGTCCTCCACTTTGTTTCTGCTGCATATCAATGACATGTTGTCCATTGACGGCATTCATTGTTATGCAGACGACAGTACAGGTGACACATGTTACACGGGCCGTCCCGGTATCTCTCGGGCTGTAGTGGAGGAAAGTCGTGAAAAACTTGTGTCCGAAATCGAGGCTACTCTCTCAGTGAGCCTGGAACGTTAATCCGAAACTCGTTTGTCCGAATAAACTGTTGACAGAATCATTTTTGGCAGACGTCTCCTTCCATAGAAAGCACGGTTGGCAGAAATCAGTGTCCGATTGGGGAAGACAAAATCTTGTCCAATTCAACCCCACCAAGACTCAAGTATGTGTATTCACCGCAAAGAAAACCCCATTTACTGTGGCGCCACAATTTCAGGGCACGTCA